>JAABKJ010007545.1:93052411-93181561 GCA_011634705.1 Andricus grossulariae | reverse complement strand
GTCTACGACTTGGGAGGTGGTACCTTCGATATTTCCATCCTGGAAATTCAAAAGGGAGTTTTCGAAGTCAAGTCCACAAATGGAGACACATTTTTGGGTGGAGAAGATTTCGACAATGCTTTAGTTAATTACCTAGTAACTGAATTCAAGAAAGACGTAAGTTTCCAAGATTAATGTCTTTAGATTTAACTATGTTGAAACTATTTAAATTAAAAATTACAAATTAGTATTTTAACAACGAAATCCTTGGAAATTAAAAAAAAACACAAGAATCCAATGATTAAATTAGGACAAGACAATCTCCATCAAAATAATAAATAAATAAAATAAGAGGAGAGAAAAAGAAGACATCCTCTAAATCCCCTTCCTTCTTTTGTTCTCTTGTTAAAAAAAATTAATGAATCGAAAAACGTTTCCCAAAAATTTATGAAAAAATATCTAGGGCTAAGTTTAGTAGCTAAGTAAAGCTAAGTTTAGGAAAATCTTCCATTAAATCAGTTTTTAAATTTACAGTCAATTTGATCGCTGGATTCTTGTATTTATTTACTTTCCACGTATTTCGTAGCTACATTTGAATGTTGGACGTCAAAAAGGCAATGTAAATTTTCATTTATTCTGAATTAAAATTTTGTAATAGGGGAATTTTTCATCAAAAAGAGGAGAAATTATTTTATTTGAAAAATAACAATGTAATGAACAAAAATTTACAAATGCGCGACACTTTTATAAGAAACCAGAAAATTGTTATTAAATTTTATTTTTCGCGCAATTTTGAAATTAAAATATGAAATTAATATTATTCCAAAAAAAATTTATTTCATAGTTCAAAATTGCAAGTTTAATTTTTGAGGTGAAATTATTTTTGTTTAAAATAACCGATTTCCGGTGAAAAACTATTTGGTTCTAAATGCAACTGTTTGGTTGAAAATTAATGTTTGTTCATTGAAAATTCAGCTATTAACTTGTTTATTGAAATTTTAAGGTTTTAGGATTAAAAGTAAAATTTTTGCTACAAAATTGGATTCTTTAGCGTGAAAACTGAACTTTTTCATCAAAAATTTATCTCTTTTGATAGAAAATTCCTTTTCTTTTTTGTTGAAAATGGAACTATTTGGTTAAAAAATCTGCTGAAGATTTGTCTGTTTTGGTAGAAAATTATTCTTTTTTGTTAAAAAAATCAGTTACATTTTCAACCTGGAAATACCAATTTTATACAAAAATGTACTAGTTGATATTTAAACCAAAAAATGTTTTAATTTTAAATAAAGAATAGTTAAATATAACCAAAAAGACGTTCTTCAAAGCAGATTAGTTTTCAACTATACAATTGCATTTTTAATCAAGAAAATTGTTTTTCCACCAAAAAACACGAATTGTAAACCAAATACATATATTTTGTACCAAATAGTTGAATTTTCTATAAAAAGGACGAATTTTGAACAAATTACATACAGTTTCAACTAAATTTTTTAAACAATGGATGTCATATTAGTCCAAATTTTATTTAAATAATTTTTTATTCATATTTTTTTAGTTTCCAAATTTTTTTGTATAAATAGTTGAAATTTTAAACTAAAAAAGATCAATTTTTAACCAAAAATGTTGTTAAATTTTTATCAAGAAGAATTAATTTTCAATTTAAAAAGTTAATTTTCTGCATAACAGTTTAATTTCGTACCAAATATTTGAATTTTATACCAAATTGTGGAATTTTGAAGCCAAAAATAAATGTTCTGTAAAACAGTCACATTTTCAACGAAAAATGTAATAGTTTATATTTCAACAAAAAAGGTTTTAATTTAAAATTAAAAAACATTTGGATTTAACCAACAAAGACGAATTTTTCACAAAATACTTGAAAACTCACCTAAAACATATTAATTTTTAAACAAACAATTACAGTTTTAACAACAACAAAAATTGATTTTCTAGCAGAAAAGACGAGTTTTCAACAAAATACATCAATTCTTAACCATATAGTTTAATTTTCTAATAAATTGTTTAATTTTCGAGTCCAAAATATGAATTTTCTACAAAACAGTTGAACTTCAAACAAAAAAGTTAATTTACAACCGAAACAGATTAATTTTTAAAAAGATGAAATAACTAGAGAAAGAGATACATTTGCAAACCAAAAAGATGAATGTTCAGCAAAATAGTTGAATTTTTAATTTCAAAAAATTGGTCAGTCAAGAAAGAAACAAAATTTCAATCAAATTGTTGAATTTTCAAGCTAAAAAGATGAATTTTGAAAAAAACCGTAGAATTTTCCATTAAGAAGGATGACTTTTTAACATTGATGAATTTTCAACAAAATAATGCAATTTTGAAGCAAATAATAAAAATTTTAGATAAAAAAGATTTAATCTTAACAAAAAATGTAATAGTAGACTTTTCAACCGAGAAGAAGGAACTTTGAACCAAAAATAGTTGGATTTTCTTATTGGGTTCTATTAATTTAGTTCGCATTCAAGTGGCAAAACAAGAAAAAGGGGAAAGAATGTGAAGCCTACGATAAATAAATAGGAATTTTGATCATTTATATACTAAAGAATAAAATTTTAAATAAACATTGAAGTTCATTTTTAATGCTTTAAACTATTTTTTAAATTTGTGACATTATTTACTCTATTTTTGATCTGTGAAGTGAGGCCGAGGCCTGAAATGGTGATCTCTGTTTAAATTTAAAATTAGTCATCTTAAATAATTCTGGGTGTCCAGCGATATTGAAAACCTTGAAAACCTGGAATACTCCTTGATTTTTTTAAACCTTGAAAACCTGGAAATCTTTTTGAATTTTCCACGAAAACCTTGAATTTGAATTTTTGCTTTTAAATCCAGTTATTTTATTGAAATGCGAGGATTAATTAAAATATTTTAGTCTACTTGCTACTGAAAGTTTTTTATTTATCAAGATATAATTTATCTTTTTTTTATTACATAATAAATAAAGAGATTTCTAGGCACTTTTTGTAGACTGCACTAATTACTTTATAGATTTCAATGAACAGACTTTAATATTGTGAATAATTCTGTAATTTTAAAATTTCTTCTCCGCTAATATAGAATGTTAAAGTATCCCTTTTTTCCGATATTCAACTCACAAACTATGAACGTTATTAGTTGAAAAGTTTGATGTTAATTCAGTTTCAAAATTAGAAGGAGCCATGTTATACAACGGATTTTTCGACGGGGGAAGGTTTTCGAAATATTTTACAAAGATTTGAAATAATTCAATGATTTCTACGAATAGAAAAGATTTTACTAACAAAGATTTACGAACGATTTCAGAACTATTTCAAAAAATTCCCAAAGATTTAAAAAAGTGTACAGTACACCAGATTTCAAAGATTTAAAAATATTTCAAAGATTTTAAATATTTCAATGATTTCAAACGAATACAAAAGATTTCAGACAATTTTTACAGATATTTCAAAGAATTCATAAGGATTTCAAAAGATTTCAAGAATTTCAAAGATTTCAACAAGGATAAAATACACCAGATTTTCAGGATTTCAAAACATTTCAAAGATTTTAAAAGATATAAAGAATTTCAAAGATTTCAAAAAGGTTACAATACACCAGATTTCAAAGATTTCAAAAAATTTCATATATTTTAAACGATTTCAAAAGATCTCACAAATATTTCAAAGAACTAATAAGGATTTCAAAAGATTTCCAAGATTTTAAACGATTTTAAAATTTTGTAGAAGATTTCAAAAGATTTCATAAAGATTTTTAATATTTCAATGATTTCAAACGAATACAGAAGATTTCAGAAAGATTTCTCAAGCATTTCAATGATTTTAAACGATTTTAAATATTTTAGAAGATTTCAAAAGGTTTCACAAAAATTTTAAATATTTCAATGATTTTAAACGAATACAACAGATTTAAGAAAGATTTCACAAATATTTCAAAGAATTCGTAACGATTTCAAAAAATGTCAATTTCAAAGATTTCAACAAAGATGAAATACACCAGATTTTCAAGATTTCAAAACATTTCAAAGATTTTAAACGATTTAAACATTTTTTAGAAGATCTCAAAAGATTTCAAGAATTTCAAAGATTTCAAAAAGGTTACAGTACGCCAGATTTCTAAGATTTAAAAAAAAAATCAATGATTTTAAACGATTTCACAAATATTTCTAGGAATTAATACCGATTTTGAAAGATTTCAAAAATTTAAAAGATTTCTAAAAGGGTACAGTACGCCAGATTTCAAAGATTTGAAAATATTTCAAAGATTTTAAACGATTTCAACATTTTTTAGAAGATTTCAAAAGGTTTCACAAAGATTTTAAATATTTTAATGATTTAAACGAATACAAAAGATTTAAGAAAGATTTCACAAATATTTCAAAGAATTCGTAAGGATTTCAAAAAATTTCAAGAATTTTAACAAGATTTCAAAACGTTTCAATAAGTTTGAGGAGATTTCAAAAGATTTCAATGATTTCAAATGAACAAAAAAGATTTCACGTACAAAGATTAATTTCACAAATATTTCAAAGAATTAATAAGGATTTCAAAAGATTTCAAAACATTTAAAAGATTTTAAACTTTTTCAAAATTTTGTGGAAGATTTCAAAAGATTTCATAAAGATTTTTTATATTTTAATGATTTTAAAAGAATACGAAAGATTTTAGAAAGATATCAACAAATATACAAAGAAGTCATAAGGATTTGAAAAGATTTAAAAGATTTCTAAAAGGGTACAGTACGCCAGATTTCAAAGATTTAAAAATATGTAAAAGATTTTAAACGATTTCAACATGTTTTAGAAGATTTAAAAAGATTTCACAAAGATTTTTAATATGTCAATGATTTCCAACGAATACAGAAGATTTCAGAAAGATTTCACAAACATTTCAATGATTTTAAACGATTTTAAAATTTTTAGAAGATTTTAAAAGGTTTCACAAAGATTTTAAATATTTCAATGATTTAAACGAATACAAAAGTTTTAAGAAAGGTTTCACAAATGTTTCAAAGAATTCGTAAGGATTTCAAAAAATTTCAAGAATTTAAAAAATTTCAACAAGGATTACAGTACTCCAGATTTCAAAGATTTCAAAACATTTCAAAGATTTTAATAAATTTCAAAAGGTTTCAATAAGTTTGAGGAGATTTCCAAAGATTTCAATGATTTCAAACGAACACAAAAGATTTCACGTAAAAAGATTAATTTCACAAATATTTCAAAGAATTACTAAGGATTTCAAAAGATTTCAAAACATATAAAAGATTTTAAACGTTTTCAAAATTTTGTAGGAGATTTCAAAAGATTTCATAAAGATTTTTAATATTTCAATGATTTTAAAGGAATACAAAAGATTTCATAAAGGTATCACAAATATTTCAAAGAAGTCATAAGAATTTGAAAAGATTTTAAAAAGGGTACACCAGATTTCAAAGATTAAAAAATATTTCAATGATTACAAACGAATACAGAAGATTTCAGAAAGGTTTCATGAACATTTCAATGATTTTAAACGATTTTAAATTTTTTAGTATATTTCGAAAGATTTCACAAAGATTTGTAATATTTCAATGATTTAAACGAATACAAAAGATTTAAGAAAGATTTCACAAATATTTCAAAGAATTCGTAAGGATTTCAAAAAAATTTCAACAAGGATTCCAGTACATCAGATTTCAAAATATTTCCAAGACTTTAAATACTTCATTGATTTCAAACGAATACAGAAGATTTCAGAAAGATTTTACAAATATTTCAAAGAATTCATAAGGATTTCAAAAGATTTCAAGAATTTCAAAAAGGATAAAATACACCAGATTTTGAAGATTTCAAAACATTTCAAAGATTTTAAAATTGTATAGAAGATTTCAAAAGATATCAAGAATTTCAAAGATTTCAAAAATTTCACACCATATTTCAAATATTTCAAATATTTTAAGTGATTTAAAATTTGTTTAGAGGATTTCAAAAGATTTCACAAATATTTCAAAGAATTGATTTGGATTTAAAAAGATTTCAAAACATTTCACAGATTTTAAACAATTTTAAAATTTTGTAGAAGCTTTCAAAAGATTTCATAAAGATTTTCAATATTTCGATGATTTTAAAGTAATACAAAAGATTTCAGAATGATATCGCAAATATTTCAAAGAAGTCATAAGGATTTGAAAATATTTAAAAAATTTAAAATATTTTAAAAAGGGTACAGTACACCAGATTTCAGAGTTTTAAAAATATTTCAAAGATTTTTAATATTTCAATGATTTCAAACGAATACAGAAGATTTCAGAAAGGTTTCACAAACATTTCAATGATTTTAAACGATTTTAAATTTTTTAGAAGATTTCAAAAGGTTTCACAAACATTTTTAATATTTCAATGATTTTAAACAAATACAAAAGATTTAAGAAATATTTCACAAATATTTTCAAGAATTCGTAAGGATTTCAAAAAATTTCAACAAGGATTACAGTACATCAGATTTCAAAACATTTCAAAGACTTTAAACGATTTCAGAAGGTTTCAAAAGGTTTCAACAAATTTGAGAAGATTTCAAAAGATTTCAGTGATTTCAAATGAACACAAAGGTTTCACGAACCAAGATTAATTTCACAAACATTAAAAAGATTTCATAATGATTTCAAAATATTTCAAAGATTTTACAAACATTTTTAAACATTCCAAAAGATTTTTAAAGATTTTAAATACTTCAACAGATTTCAATGAATTTACAAAGATTTTAAAAGCTTTCATTGGAAACTGTTATGCAATAAAAAATGAAATGGCTCATTTTTTTGCATTTATAAAAAACGGTTATTTCATTATTTAATATAAAAAAGTAGACCTGGAAAAACTTGATTTCTTGGCCTAGAAAACCTGAAAAAGAACTTGAATTTTGTTTTTAACAATAGCTGGACACCCTGTAATTGTTGGCGATTATTTTTACAGCAAGGCATCGACGTAACGAAGGATGCGATGGCGATGCAACGTCTCAAGGAAGCTTCAGAAAAGGCAAAGATCGAGCTCTCAAGTTCGTTGCAAACGGATATTAACTTGCCTTATCTCACGATGGATACAAGTGGCCCCAAACATTTGAATCTCAAACTTTCGCGAAGCAAATTCGAAAGTCTGGTCGGTGACTTGATTAAGCGGACAATTCAGCCCTGTCAGAAGGCTCTTTCAGACGCTGAAGTTAACAAATCAGATATCGGAGATGTCCTTTTGGTTGGTGGTATGACCAGAGTTCCCAAAGTGCAGCAAACGGTTCAAGAGCTTTTTGGAAGACAACCATCGAAAGCTGTTAATCCAGATGAGGCTGTTGCCGTCGGCGCTGCTATTCAAGGTGGTGTCCTCGCTGGAGATGTTACGGATGTTCTGCTTCTTGATGTCACGCCTCTTTCTCTCGGTAAATATTTCTACTCAGTTCTTTACCATCATTTGCAGATGTCAAGAAAGTAGTTTCAGGTCTTGGATTCACGCTAGTATCGACCGTTTTTGACACTTTCTTTTCATGATGCAACTATTTTGCTACTATTTTGACAAAAAAATGACACTAATGATAATATTTGGGGTGTTTATCCTACCTGGAAAACTTGGAAAACCTGGAATTCTCAGCGCATTTTTGTATACCTGGCAGAACTTGGAATTTGAGAAAGCAGCTTTATATTACTGTATTTAACTATTTTTTTGTAAATTCCTTGTTTTTTTGTTTTGAAATTAATTTATTTAACTGTAAATTTAATTGTTCTATTTTTGTTAATTAACCGTTGTTAGTTGAAAATGTAACAATTCAATTTTTGGTTGACAATTTATCTTTCTTAGTCGAACATTCATGTATTTTGATGAAAATTCACCTTTTTTGTTCAAAATTCAACTATTCCAGGTGAAAATTCATCACTTTAGTTAAAAATTCATCTCTTTGGTTGAAAAATAATTTTTTAAACTGAAAATTCATCTATTCCATGTTTGCTTGAATCTTATCTTATCTTTTTTAATTGAAAAGTCGTCCTTTTTTTTGTAGAAATTATTCTTCTTGGTTGAAAATTCAATTATTCTAGTGAAAGATTCATAATTTTAGTTGAAAATTCATCTTTTTTGTTCAAAATTAAACTATTTCAGTTGAAAATTTAGCATTTTAGTTGAAAATTTATCACTTTGTTGGAAAATTTAACAATTTTTTTAAAACATTTTTTTTTGCTGGACATTTTCTTTTTTTTCTTAACTGAAAATGTAACTACTATTCCGATTGAATACTGCATCATTTTAGTTGTAAATTCATCTCTTCAGTTGAACATTAATTTTTTAAACTGAAAATGTAACTATATAATTTTTGGCTCAAAATGTATCTTTTTTAGTTGAAAATTGATTTATTTAGTTGAAAATTCGTTCTTTTTAATAGAAAATTAATCTTCTTGGTTGAAAATGGATCTTTTTCATTAAAAATTCAACAGTTTGTGTGCAGTTTTTCTCTCTCTTGGCTGAAAAATCTTTATTAGTTGAAAATTCAACTCATGTTGAAAAGTTGCCTTTTTTGGTTGAATTTAACTGTTCTTTATTAAAAATTAAAATCTTGCTTGGTTAAATATCAACCGCTACATTTTTCGTTCAGAATTCACGTTTTATAGATTAAAATTTTATTCCTTGGTTGAAAGTAAAACTCTTTTGTTAAAAATTAATTTTTTTGGTTGAAGATTCATCTTTTTAATTGAAAATTCGTCTCTTTGGTTGAAAAATGAGCTATTTTGTTGAAAATTCTTTTTTTTTCTCTGGCTGAAAATGATAATTTTTTAATTGAAAAGATCGATGCCTGTTTAAATCTATGTGTTGGACATGTGCGTCGTTTGTGAAAAGTTTTTTATGACTTAAAGCTGAGACCAATTCCAAGGAATACGTTATCATAGAGGTAAAAAAAAGTTCAAGTTTTTACGGGATATAAATTTCCTGACCATATTTTGATCATTTTTATCATATTTTATACGTAGGATATGTGATAAACTCCGAAAACATTAAGTGAACGTTTGATGGGATGTCAACAATATTTGTGTCTTAAATTAACCTACAAATTTCATTTTACGTGCATAAAGCGGTTGACTTTCAACCATGCGAGTAACTGGATGTCTTATTACAATCATCAGTTGACTTTCAACCGGCGAATGATCCTTTTGGTTGCATCTGAAATTCAACCAACTTTTTTTTCTGAAACTCAAATTCTTGTATTACTGTGGAGTGTTTCAGCAGCCTCCTCCGCTACTCTGTACAGAAACGCTACTTTGCCCACTTCTTCGTGCTTCTTGACCATTTTCAGAAGAGGGTCTCGTCCATTTGCGACTGTATGTGCTGTACCCTGAATAATCCTGTTGTGAGAACATTAGGATTCAGTATGCCGCGACCACCTTGACGGTGTGAGATGTAAAGTTGGGGGAGCCAATCAAGACAGAGTCAATGCGGTGGACCGGCAAAATCTCAATACTTTTGATTGCAGGAATCGACTCAGGGACGACCTGCTGGAGAGCTACGATACTAGTATGGCCCCTAAACGAAAAGGTTGTAACCTTTTCGCACGACTGCATGCCCTGTGGTGCGAGAAACATGCAGAGTTCTCGCACTTTTTGCATCAATTTCTACGAAACCGTGCCGAAGAACTTCGGAAAAGGGGTTATATAAGCGGAGCGCCTACTCTACCGCAACAAGAACAAGCCGGCCACAGGGAAAGAGAGGCGACACTGAGAGCAACCGCTTGCAGGCATCAAGGTTTCTCTTAAGCCTAAAGATCTAGTGAACTGGATGACGCGCTTCGTGGAGATTTTTCTAAAGAGTCCGACCTCTGGATCATTACTTGCAGTGTGTATGATGCCAACGGCTGATCGTAAGAGCAAAAGACGAATGCAACAACTCAGCACAAAGATAGGCTGGATAAGACAGTATGCATCCCGCATTCAGTGTGTGATTCACTAAATAACATCTGGCTGGAATTTCACTGCCAGGGTCCGACAGGTTGCGTGCGAACTGCAGATCAATCATCACACACTCGAAAAGTCTAAGCTTCTGACCACGAGGAAACATATTGTTGACAGAATACGGATACTATCTGACGCTAGGAGAAGTCTAGGGCGAAGGGAGAGGTGAGTCAGAGAAAATAAACAGTTTTTCTCTGACCCATCTCGACACTTCCAATATCCTCTAGTTACTGTTGACCACCCGCCCAAACCAGAGGAGGTCGAGGCATTTTGGAAACAAGTCTACAAAGTCCATCATCCGTTGAAAGAAGACCCAAAAAACACAAGTAGGTTCAAGGAGCGGTGCAGTGCCCTCATAAAGCCTTAGAAGGTATTAGGACCTTCAGGTGGAAGAGGTTTCCTTCAACCCACCAACATCTGGCCCGCATTTTCACCTCGTATCTAAAGTCTAAAGACCGTAAGAATGACAGGCGAATAACTTGTCTGAACGCGCTGTATAAGATCTTGACAGCTATCCTAAATGATAGGCTTGTTCAGATAATCGGACCTGTGTGGCGAGAGCTATACGAACAACGGGGATCAAAGAAAGGCGTAGCAGGATGTCGATAGAACCTGCTCATCGATAGAAGTGTCTGCAAAGACGCAGCATCCTATCAACGCTGCCTATCGATGGCCTGGATTGACTACCGAAAAGGTTTTCATTTAACCTCGCATAGGCTTATCATCTGTCTGTTGGAAAGCTTAAAATTTCATCCACACATGGTGAACTGCACAGAGAGATTTGGAAAACCAGATATACTATCTCATCTGAAATACAGCGTGTGAAAACTAACAACGTCACCTTTCAGAGAGGTGTCTTTCAGGGCGACACCATGAGCCCTCTCCTCGTTTGCCTCAGATTATTGTCACTATCTCTGGCACTTCACCATTCCGAAGGGTACTTCTGCGGCAAACCTGGATATCGAAAAGCATTAGATCACTCATGTATTTTACATGGATGATCTTAGGATTTATGCTTGAAGGAAAAGCAACTGGATCTAGCTCCAGGTAATGTCTAGAAATACACTAGGGTTAGAAAAATGAGCCAAGTTTAATTTGAAGCGAGGAAAACTTAATGGCATCCCCGAAAATCCTGAGCACGTCGACGGAAGTGCAATGTCGGCGCTGGAGAGATGTATACATACATGGGGGTGCCAGAGCCGCATTCAAGACGTGAAATCTATTAAGGATACTTTCCGATGCAGATACAAACGTCTTATTCGACGGATGTGGTCTTCCGAACTGTCGTCTAGGAACAAAGTATCTGCAACGAACAAGCTTGACGTCCTGGTAGTACTATATTCATGTGCAGTGGTTCCAAAGATAAAGGACGTGCTCAGATCCCTCGACATCGGGTCACAAAAGGTTATTCACATGTACAAGAGCATGAACCTTAAGTCGTCTGGTCCGCGACTATACATCTCAAGCAAGCCGTCAAGATGTTCGCGGAATAATGAATCTCGAATGTCTTCACAACAGGATTATTCTGGGCACAGCACATTATTCGCAAATAAACGAGACCGTCTTCTCAAAATGGTCAGGAAACACGAAGAAGTGGACAAAGGAGCGTTTCTGTACAAAGCAGCGGAAGAGGCTACTGAAAAACTTGGCCTTGACTTCAATATCAGGGGTGAGAAGAAAAACTTCCGCAAAGAGCTCCTCGCCAAGAGGATGCACGGCATCTTCCACAGAAATGTGAAGGATCAGTCGATGTCGTATGAGCTAACGTTTGCTTTCCTAAAATTACCCTGATTGAGGTCGGGCACGGAGGGTTTCATTTTGGCGTGTGAAGACGTTGTTATTTCCCTTTAGCATATCGTCGCCACATTTTGAGCCAAGACATTAACGGATACCGCGAGCATCTAGGACACATACTATCTAAGTTGTCCAACACATGCGGGAACGAAACACATCCAAAGGCACAATGCGGCACTAACAGTGCTTTATTACCATCTCTGGCACTATTACGGCATTAGCCCTAATACCGTTTCGCCAAATGCTCCTAGGGAAAAAGAGTCATTTGTCGAAAATGAGAAGTGCCGCATATACTGGAACTTCATGTTCTCGACAATTGTTCATGTCGCGCACTCGAGTCCTGACAGTTCTCCCTGACTTCGAGGAACGAACGACGTTCGTTATCAAATTTTCGGCACCAGCCAATAAGAACATCACAGCCAAGAAGAATGAAAAGAGAGAGAGAGAGAGATAAAGACCTTATAAGGGAGCTGCGACGGTTATACCCGGAATATTTTGTTAAGCTAGTCGTTCTAATCACCGGTTCTTTCACTGGTTAATTGCCTGAAAAGCATCCCTGCTTGTCAACAAAATGCTAAGACACTTGCGGGAGAATGCAGAGGGCAGTCGTCCTTGGATCGCTCCGTGTTCTTAGGGTACACACAAACATGTTTCGTAATTCATTTGGAGTTTAAAATTAAAATACATTTAAGTAGTATAATTGAAAAAAAAGAAAGAAAAAAGAACCTCTATTCTTTTGTCTTTGTATAGGAGTTCTATTCTTAATTAAGAAAACCTTGTTTACAGGCAATGTTGAATCTGACGTTAGAATCCTCGAACTCGAATTCATTTAGAGTTTAAAATTAAAATATTAAAGTTGATTGCATATTATTCATCACAATCTTCTTCTATTATTGACCTGTACTTTCTGTTGATTAAATAAAAAGATATTAATTATGTGTAGCAACAAAAAGCACTTTAGTGACTAAGTATACTTTTAAGAAGAAAATATTGTTATTTATAAAATTAATTAAAAAGGTTTCATAAGAATGGTTTACTCAAGAAATTGTATTTATTTTCTAACGATTCGAGATCACTTCGAAACAAATCTTTTAAATCTTAATTAGTTTAATGTATTTTAATTTTAAACTTCATGAATTATAAAACAAAGTAAAGCCTAATTTATGCTTTAATTTGAGATACCAGAATAGAAGATTTTCATAAGCTCGCGGGTTTAGCTAATTCCCTAGGATTTTAATCAAAGTCCTCATTTTTCTAGTAAAATTATGTACACATTACACAACATATTATATATCATATTGAATAAATTTTTTCATTCGTCAGTTCTGTCACTGACTTTTTACCAAATTATTCTCTCCAAAAATTCTAATTACCATTACCATTCCTTTTTAAAAGTATTTCCTCACAAACTTTTAATTGTTCTGAGTTTAAAGATTCTTCAATATTCAGTTAAAATTTACAGTTTACATATTTTGATTATTATCATATTCATGTTTAACATTACTGTTTTAGAATTATTAGTCACAGTTGTTGTTATTTTTGCATATTTTTTGGCCTGTTCAGTTTTAAACAACATTAAGTTTTCCATTAGTTTGGCTTTTCTTAATGCAATTCAATGCAAAAGCCAGATTATCTGATCGAAGCGCGGCCTGTTAGATTAGTTTCACCGACATTACCCTTCCAGATACTAAGAGAAAGTGCAATGTGGGGGCGATGCATGGGGCTGATGTGACTTAAAAGTGAGGCATTTTCAGGACTGATTTGCGCAAAAATTCTCTTTCACATTCCCACCCCCTTATCACTCGCAAATGATTTAAAAAATACTGAGAAAATGCTGAAAAATGCTGCCTGCTACAATAGCGCGCGTCGTTTGAAATCTTTGGACACTTGTGTAATTTGCTCTTTCTTACTTATACATTTCTTTTATTCTTATAATTACATAATATTATCATTATTTTAATTTTAATTCAAATAATTTAATATTTATTGAGTATAATTAACAAAACATATTAACTTAAAATCAAGGAATTTGTTCTTCATAAAAAAAATAATAGAAATTAAACAATAAACCGGTAAATAAAAAGTAATGAACAACAACAATAGAATTCATGCGTAAATATACCTAACTTTGTAATAATTAAAATTATACTTTGTTTTTATTTTTAAGCAATATGTTCGTTTAAAAACAAATAGGTTTAAAAATTACCGACAACATTGGCTGCTTGTTGAATCTCGACTCGGGAGGAGTCTAGATGTCAAGCAATTTCGAGCGCGGATAGCATTAGGATGGGTGACCATCTACGACGTACGACCAGGATGTGTATTCGCTGCGTTTTAACTAATGTCGAGCGAGAGGTTTGGCGCCAAGAATGATTTCGGGCATTCGATGTTTGGGGTCGAATGTCTGCCTTTAAACTCGACTGTCGAACAACCGGCTGAACTCAGGAGGTTCTTTTCTGCAGATCTCCTCTCGCCTGGCCAAACGTCCCGGCAAATGCGAGTACTTCTAATAAAGTCGGCAGCAGCTGAATGTCATCACTTGTGTGATTAAATTCAAACAAGCATCAAACTACCATAGTAAAAAAATGGTCCAATCTCCATACCCGGGGAAAAATGGAGTCCTAGCATCTCGACTAGTACGGCTGGAAAATGGGACTTTAAGGGTATGTGATACTTAGAAAATTATCGATTTTAGCAGTGTTAGGTTCCCCCGGCTTTTTTCCTACAATAATAAAGATTTTGCTTTAACAATTTGGGGAATGATAGCGAACATGCTAACGGACGTCCCCGAACTCTTCTGTTCTCAAATAATTGTAAAAAATTTCATTTTGCTGAATTTGATTGATATGTGTGTATTTTGAGGTACAACAGAGACCGACATTATCGGAATGGCAGAGACCTTAACAACGAATTCTAACCTCCAAATAGTGCACATAGAGAAAAATTGTATTGAGCAGAATAAAATTTTGGTGCTATTATCCCTCAAAAAAAGAGTTCGGGGATGTCTTTTGTTCTATTTTATAGCATCTCCAAATACAGTTTTGAACTTTTTTAATTTTTGTAGACAAAAACCCGGGGGAACTGAACCCGATTTACCACACGACGAAGTATCATATGCCCTTAAGCCTGCTAACGAAAAAATGGTCAAAATGTTCATTTGTTTATATAAACTGTTTATATAATTCCCAAATTTTTTCAATTTGAAAAATATGACAGCAGGGAGTCTTCGGCAAGATATTTATAGTTGATTCCACAAAAAAAATGAAGTCCATTCATGAGAAAAAGGACCAAATGTGCATTTGCTTACAAAAATTGTTTAAATAGTTTCTAAACGTCAGCTATTCTCAACTAACTGGGTTGTTGTATGATTTACAAAAATGCAAATTTTCAATAATAAATTACCTCTACTCTTTCCATTGGTGACAGAAAATGTTGTTTAAATACTTTATTTCGGAGAAAATTGTAAAATAAATAAGTAATATTTTAAATAGTACAGCGACCTTGAGATGCTGAATCGCTTCTACCAACCAGAGAAGAAAAGCAACGGTTAATTTTAATGGCCATATTGGCTAACTTCCGAATATCAAATAAAAAAAGTCGAAACAGTTGACAGATTTCTCGGCGCGGCGTTTCTACCAAGCAGTGACATTATTCGTTTATTTAATAATGTAAAGATTTTAGAATTTAATAAAAAATATAGACTCTACAAAAATGTTCCTTTGTAGTCAAAATATTTAACTATGTATTTAAAATAGCTAGTCGTCACGAATTACGAAAAAACTACTTTTGTTAATTAGTTTGTTTATAACATTATAAACATATTTTTCCTCACACTAACCCACTGGAAATTATTTTCACTTAATTATTACATTGATTTATGACTCTTTCTGATGAATTTTAAAGTCTTCAAAGAAATGGTGTGCCTGAAAAGTTAGACAAAAGAAGTTTAAGCTTTGTTGTTAAGGGCGTTGGAACCAGGACCCAACCTCAAAATTAAATTGCCTCATTTTACTTCATAAATACTAGAAATACATATTTTTAGATAATAAGGGCCTATTCCCGTTTTGAATCAAATCTGCATTCGGAGTGGATAATTGCTAATTTTAATAGTTTTTTGTGTAAAACGTTTCCTATTCTAACCCGAGCATCAAACAAAAAAGTTTTACACAAAAATTCAATTTTGAGGTTGGGTCCCGGTTTCAAAGCCCTCAAAGAATAAATTTTGCTTTAGTCGGAGTGAAATATCCGCAGTTACTCGTTATACCTGGAAGACGTACGGTCATTTCTAAAAAAAAAAAAAAACCATCAAAATCCGTTATAAATTGTATTGTCAGGGGATTTTTGTCAAAAAAATATGTTCCCCCCCCCCCAGTTTCACGCAGAAACTGTTATATATCTTCGACAATTCCATTCATCTTTTTTATTTAATAGATCATTTTCAAGAGAAAGAATCAAGTTTTCTTTGAAAAATAATTTTGAGAAAAAAAAAGAAAAAAAAACAACTGCACTTGGAGAAAAGCTAAAAAACAGGGTTCAAATTGAAAAATGAAGGTAAAATAATTTTTTAAATTAAAAACTCATTATTTTTATCGTAAAGTTGAAAAAATTTCCAAAAACCCCATAGAAAAGTTAAATTGGATAACTTTAATAAAAGTTAGGGTTAATTGATTCTCGCCGTGCATGTCAAAATGTAGAAAATTCGAGCCCTTGTATTACAACTCGTTGTACTATAGGAATCCCTTTTAGGGAATTAACATAGGTCCACTAGGACTAGTTTTCAGACAGGTACACTCGACAAATTTTGCTCAATATTAATAAATTTTAAACACGACTTTGAAATTCTCACCATTAACGGTCATTTTCGGGTCTCAACAAGTTCTCAATCCGTGGCCACCCAGAGTTCAACGTTTTTAAATAAATTGATCTAGAACGGATTTGTGAATTTGATCAGCGTCCTTTATTACACGCTGTTTTCACATTACTGCTACATTTCGATACATAAGTATGACTTATATCATTTAGTGATTAAAGAATTACACTTGCGAAGGATCGTCGCTGAACAGTCCGAATAATACTATATCGAAGTTGCGAATGAGATCAAAGCTAGTCAAAGACGTCGATCGCGAGTATAGCGCTTTAAAACCTCTTAATTTTATAACACAATATTTGTACGATATTCTAGATGGTTCGAATTTCTACGGACTTATCTCTAAATGCTTCATGTATAAGTTATTAGGCATACCACAACTTATCAATAACGGGTAATGGTGATGTATAGCTAAACCTTTGAAGTTTTTAACGATATTCACTTAAATATTTACACGTAATACCTTAACGTGAAAATACGCATGATCAAGTTGATTGACATCTTTAAAATAGATGTCCAGAGAAACAGATAGTCTTAAAAATGATTTTTAAGAGTAATGAGGATGAGCTCCTTTTTTCACACCACCCAACGATCCACTATCAGCTTAAAAAAAAACGACATAGATGCGACAGAGATTGACGAAAAATTTCGCGATAACATTGCGCACAGATAAAAAAAATCTGGAAAGAACATGGGAGACTGAAGTGGATTATATTGTATAGCATATAATGGCATAGAATACAAAAATTCTGTTTGCGACCTAAAAAGAGGAAGCCACTGCAACCATAAATGGACTTTCGCGAAAACAATGAAATGAAGGTGTGAAAGTGCTGGGAAGCGAAATATTTATAATTCAGTTACATTGTACGTCTAAATGTACACTAAAAATATACAATCGACATGTTTCACGCTGTATACATATATTTATATAAAGAATGCTATGTATTAATATCATACAACTACTCGCCTCTCACACGATCAATAAAGTGTAAGTAATGGACGAGATATTCTTTCGAGCGGGGAAAAGGAACTAAAAGTTACACCGATAGTGACATCGAATCTATTTAGCCCAGTTATTACTTAAAATCAGAAAAGTCAATTGAATAAAAGTCCGCGCCTCTTACATACGCGACTTTTTGAACTAACGTTCAAAAGAATTTGTACAAATTACGGATTACTTTTATTAAGCTTGCGAGATTATAACTGTTTTCCTATCATACTTTTTTCGTCGGCTTCAGCTTCCTTTGCGTTTCCGATTCTTCCTCGATGCCGTAAAGGTGCGCTCGGTGCTTCATTTCAGTTGCAACCGACTTTTGTAAAAAAAAAAAAAATAGGTAGCGAACAAAGAAAAGAACATAAAGAAATTAGTCAGCGAAATAATAAGTGACACGCAATATAAACGAAATCTGTTTCATGAATAAAAATCTTAATCTTAAACCACACTCACCAAACGCAAACGTACTCTTTTAGGGAGATCCTCCTGCAGACTGTAGATTTCGTTTCGTTTCAGTAAAAGTTGCGAACTATCTTCAAAGACGACCTGTATACCAAATCAGACATTTAAATCATATTAATTAAATAAGAATATGTAATACATCTACTGGTTATAAAACTCACATTGTACATGATGCGATGGTTAGTGCCTTCAAAAATTCCATCATATACGTTGTTATCTGTCCATTTAACTCTAACTTGAGCTCCAATCGCAGGTACAGTTCGAGGATCATAGTTCTGGAAATTGATTATAAATTGTGATTCGAAATAAAATTTATATCTGATAATTTCGCATTTCGAATTACATCAGCGAAATGTTAAAAAATAAATTATATTAAAAAGGATCGAGCATGGCTAGGAAGCCCTTGGAAACCTTAATTAATTACCACGTTAAAAATATCACTGCTGTTACTTAATACCAGGCCTCAGTCCCTATGGGATAAAGAATAGGGACCAAAGAGAACTTTTGGTCACGCTGATAGGGTACTTTTTCGGACTCAAAGAGTACCCTTCTTTTTACAAAAATGGGCTATGACAAAAAAAATTATTAAGGAAGAAAAAATTGGTAATACAAGGTGAATTAAAGGTTTAATATAGTTTTTATTTTACCACCAGGATTCTAAAACGTCGGTGCATAAATAATAAATATAATACATGCATATCTGCATATACAATAGTGCGTTTCAAACTTTAGTAAGTAAACATTCTTAGTGGTAATACGAAAATATATATCTGTAATAGAGTCCCTCATGAAGTTGACGCAAAGTCTCCATTTTCTTAATATATTAAGTTGGTTAGATCGAAATTTTTCAACCACAAATTCAGTTACTTGTTGATTTATTCTTTATTTATTAAAATAAAATATCGGATAATTGAGGGCAACTTTTGTTAAAGCTCTATTTCTCGAGGATCCCGCTCGAGAAATGGGGCCTTCGATATTTTTGTTTATAAACCCATTGTCGATTATAAATTGCGAGAGCATGTCTTAGGTTACATAAAAATTAACCGACGGAATTAGCTGCGAGGTGAATCTCGACTCGGGAAGAGTCCAGATGTCAAGCCATTTCAAGCGCGGATAGCACTCGGATGGGTGAAAATCTGTGACGTACGACCGGGTTGTGTATTCGCTGCGTTTTAACTAAAGGTTCATGCATGCTCGAACGCAAAACTGAATGTGTGCGGGCGTAAGCGTTTAGGTCAGGATAGGAATTGTGTTGAGCAATGCCTTGGTTCACATTGGACAAGCGCATCGCCGACACGCTGCCAAAAAGTCTAACCTGACGCCTTTCACAGTTTACACCGTACGCTTCCACACTGGGACAAAGACAATGCCTATGAACAAATTGATTTTCACATGACAATTAAGATCCGATTTCAACGTTCCTTTTTTCAATAAAAGATAAATTAAGTCCGCATAGGTCTATTACGTTTAGTTTTTGAACAAAATTATTCAGTATTTCTTTATTCAAAAATCAAAATTAAAGTGCCACAAGTTGGAGTCGAGGTATAAAGTTCGAGAAATTCTTGCATTTTTTTAACTTCTCACGTTGTCTATTATCTTCAAAAAGTTCAAAAATTCTCTATTAGAGATCATTCGACGCTGAATTTAATAATATTTCCAACATTTTTTTTTTGTTTCTCGCTTCTTTTTTGAACGAGCAATCACGTTTCAAAGTCAGCAGTCATTTCTAGTAGTACTCGCACTGGCCATACCGGCAATTTCCGACGGTAGTGTACATATTTAATTGTTCTTATTTAATTATCGAATTGCCAGCGCTCTCACTTTTAAGTGGGGTTTTTCGTTATTACGTGTCATTAATTACGCAAACTTTATTCTATAATTTTTGTAAAGTTGTTATTTTTGTTAACTAGCGAGTAATTATTTTTGTTTGTCAGTGGAATGACGGTTTTGATCTACGGTTTTGTAATGATGTTTTATTAAAAACAAGCTTTCGCTCGGCGACGTCAAGTCTCACCAGGAATACAGTTATTAGAGTAAAACTACCTAATAGAACAAATTTTAAATAAAGATAGGCTTTTTAAATATAGAGTAAGAGATGTTACAAGTTCTAATCATGTTAGTCTACTTACATGTGCTGAGATGTTAAAATTTTGTCATAAAAATATATTAGCGGAGTTTAAGCCAAAAAAAATTGGGTATGAAAAGTGAGGTTAGAGAGACGTTAGAACATTTTGTATAAAATGGTTATGTATAAAGTAAATAAAACCCATACAATATATTTATATTACTAATAATACTAATATATTATTAATATATTTATATTACTGAGAGAACAGCACTTGGACATTCTATACAGTTTTCCAGGTCGAAATAATAGCTATTAAAGTTTGCCTGGAGGAAATTTTTAAGCGGGCGTATAAAGGCCAGCACATTTACATTTGCTCTGACAGTAGAGCAGCACTTAAGGCACTTACATCATAAGAGTTTACTTCCAGGCTAGTCTGGAGTTACCTTCAAGATATTTTTTATGTTGCCAGTAAAAACCGGATCAGTCTGACCTGGGTTCCCGGCCATGAGGATATTGAAGGTAGTGAGAAAGCAGATGCACTGGCTAAGGCGGGAGCTTCACAGCCCCTGATTGGCCCGGAAGCCTACCGTGGTATCTCGTATGCGTCGGCAAAAGGAGCCATTGATAAATGGCTCTCGTTGAACAAAAAAAAAAGGTGGATTCCGAGGATTTCATATCAGGTAAATGTACGAAGAGGACTAATAAACTCTTGAACATGGAAAGAAGGCAGGTTAATGTCGTAGTAGGGATACTTAGTGGACACTGCCGACTGAGAAAACACTTGACCACCATGAGGATTAGAGACAACCCTCGTTGCCGAAAGTGTGATTTTCGTGAGCAGATAGCTCATCACATACTTTGGAAATATGATGCACTGATGTGCCTCAGAAACGAATACCTGGGGGATTTTTTTTTCGAACCAGAAGATTTTCGTGACATTTGATGCAGATCAGTGTATGCCTTTATGGTAAATACTGACCTTATTAGAGATAGTTACATTTTAGGGTATGGAACAAAAGGTTTTACCGCAGTGCTATGTGCAGTTATTGCCTTGCCCTTCCGAATAATAGTAATAATTCATAAAATATAGAAAAATTGCAGTTGGGAGTGGTAATAGGACCGAACCGACACCACGATCAGGCAATTGCCCCAGACAAACGCGAGAACATCGTTTTATATGGTCGGACCAACTCAGGAAGGACAACCTTACCTGTTGGCAAGGAATCACCGGCGCGAAGAGGATACATGCTGAGGTTACATGAACGTTGAAGAGATCAGGTATCCTTTTCAAACCGAAAGGGATACGAAGCTCTTCATCAGCAAGAAGAAGAGCAACATCCTCCTGCGAACATACCACCCGTTCCAACAAGACCACCTTTGCAGATAGCCGATAATGCCAACATGATAACCAGGAGATCAAAAATCCACCAAGAAGTCTTTCTCAGGATGGACAAATTAGCTGAAGTTAATACTGCTCTCCCCGATTCGCTCCTTGAATATGTTAATCTCTGGGCTCTGAACTGTACAGTTTACGAGAACGCGGTCTCCCTGCTGGGCGACAATAGAAGTAATGATACTTCAGTACACCTAAGTAAGGCTCACGAGCATGTTTCACAGCTTCAGCTTAAATTTAAAACGGTGAGACGGCATGCATCAAATGTTCAGTGCGTGATTAGCTACATAACATCAAATAAAAAAATTCACTCCAAAAGTTAGGACACTTGCTCCAAACTTAAGAAAAGTAAATCACACACTGAACAAGTATAAACTGTTGAACATCAAGCAGCACTGGACGCAAAAAATAAGCACTGTTTCAACAGCCAATGAATGCTTTGAACGGCGGGCAAATTGGATCCAAAAAAATTCCACCTTTTCTGCTCATCTTTCCCGCCTGTTCAATAAAATGCCATGTGCCGCTGAAAATTCACCTAGTCCAGAAGAGATTAAAGTCTTTGGGAGCAAGTATATGGAGATACTTATCAGCTAAATGAAGACGCTTCAGATATATCACTCTTTCGTAACTTTTGCCAAAGGCAATGGTGGTTGCAACGTCCAGAGGAGGAGTGTCCACTAATTACTGCTGAAGAAGTGAAGAAAGTTATCGCTAAAACTAAGAAATTCTCAGCGCCAGGGCCAGATAAAATCAACAACTTTTGGTGGATGAAGTTCTCTTCTACGCATTAAAATCTGCCTCGTATATTTACTACTTTCTTAAACGGAGAACAACCCATCCCGCAGTGGTTCGTGGAAGGACGCACGGTATTGATCCCTAAGACTGGAGATTTGTCACGACCACAGAACTACAGGCCCATAGCTTGCTTAAACACTAGCTACAAGCTATTCACTGGCATCCTCAAAGAGAGGATATTAACATCTATTGAGTCGGTATGAAGTGCAATAGTGGAACAGCGTGGATGCAAGAGAGGGTTGACAGGTTGCAAGGAGAACCTGTTAATAGACAGGTGTATTACCCAGGACTCGATCACGTATCGACGCAATCTGTCCATATCTTGGATTGACTACCGTAAGGCATTCGATAAAACGAACCATGAGCTGGTTATCAAGCTCCTTGAATGCCTAGAGGTACATCCAAGAATAGTGAAATGCGTGAAAGAGCTTATGCCGATACTTTCCTGCATCTCCCTCTTGCCTCTATTTGTGTTCTAGATACCTATGTGGCCCGCCGAATAGAAGACAAAATAAGGTCAACAACCTTTTATATATGGATAACCTTAAAATCTTTTCCTCTTCAAAAGAGGACCTTGACATCCTTGTGGCGGAGGAATATAGGTAGTCGAAGGCGATTAGCATTAGCTTTGGACTGGACAAGTGTGCCTGCGTCCATCTACACAAAGGAAGGCTAGATAATACATCATCGCGTGACGATCAAGATGTTCAACTCATAGGTGGAAATACTATTTAACATCTTGGTAATGGAGAGACATATGCATATCTTGGAATACCGCAAGCGGAAACCCAAGCTGTGCGTGTGGTAAAAACAGTCCTTCGAAAAAGGTATCGTCAAATTCTCCGAAAAATTTGGGCTTCCGAATTATCTGGGAAGGATAAGATCCAGGCGACCAATATGCTGGGCATTCCTATACTGCTCTACACATTTGGTGCAGTAAAATGGAACGTGATGAGTTGAAGAGAATTGATCAAAGCACACGCAAGATGATGACAATCCATCGAAGTCATCATAATAGATCTTCCGTACCTCGAATATACCTCCCTCGAGATAAAGGGGGTAGAGGTTTACTGAGCTTGGAGTGTCTTCATCGAAGAACGGTTCTGGCTACAGCAGTGATGGGAGAATGGGGATATCTCTGACATGCGCATGACTCCTGTGTATTTTTAAGTTGACACATGGGGTTACATAACCTGAAAGTACACAGGAATCACTACTGCGCATGCCAGAGATATCCGCGTTCTCCCATCACTGGGCTACAGCATGCTCAGTTCTAAATAGCAAAGATTTTCTTATGCAACTCGTACATCAACATGAAGTCACAATGCTGCGGCGTTTCTATACAATGCCGCAGAGGAGCTTGGTCTCCCATTTGATTCCAGCTACATTACACATGGCCTGGCATCACTAACTTCTTTTGGAGCTGAGCAGGCTGTACCAAGGCAAAGTCCATCTTGTAGTTCTCATAATCGGCTGCCTTGGAGGTATGAAAGCTTCATTTCTCAACCAACTCAACAAGATTCCGGCTTGCCAGCGACATGCTCAGTCCATCACGAACCGGATGCAAAAGGCTGTTCTTCTGGGATCACTAAATCTGGTTTGACAACACTGTTCCTCATAACATTCTACAAAGATTGGTAGCTCTAAAGAAGTATCCAGAGGTGAGACCTTCATCTCCAACTGTCCCGTCTGTCGCGTGAGGTCATCCGCGGCTAGAGACCGGACTCCAAGGAACAGTATTTTACGACGTCATATCGCGTGAATTTCCCACTCTTGCTTACCTTCTAGGACAGACGGAGCAGGAGTGGATGGCGTACACGTTCCTGTTGCGTCGGGATTGGTTTCTTTTAAGAACTATGATCGTAGCTTCCGGAGTCTACAACTTCTCAAATCATAAGCTACCAGAAATTATCGCAAACACGTGTTACATCAAGACGTAGTTGACCAGTGCCGATTATATGGAGATACCAACGAATCCATCGAGCACACTATTGATGGTTGTCGCGTAATGGCACAGAGAGAATATAGACACAGACATAATGATGTGGCGGGAATTATACATCAACGACTTGCCCTAAACCTAGGACTCTTAAGAGAATGGATGTCTTTCTATAGATACATTCATTATATCCGAGTCAATCGACCCGACGTCATGATGCGTGAGAAAGAAGGTGGAAGAGTTTACATCATCGACATTGCTTGTTCACTTAACCGTAATTTGCAGGCAACCTATAAAACCAAGATCCATAAGTATAGCGAGCTAAGGCATGAAGTAAAGACAATATGAAGGAATGTGAAGCATTCCTATTGTGATTTCGGCTACAGGCAATGTGCACGCAAGATGCACTAAACATCTTGAACATCTAGAAGTCAGTATGGTACTGGCAGCAGCTCAGAAAGCGGTTTTATCAAACACTTGTCGCAATGTAAGAAACTTCCTAGACCATCAGGAAGTAGGCGAAAAAAACATATGAAGTGGCAGATTGTAGCTCAAAGAAAACATCCAGGGTCGACTGATGTCAAAATTAACATACTCGGCCGCTGTATAAGAACAACAGTGGTAAAAGATAAGATTTTCGTAACATCATTAACTCATCCGACACTTGACTTAGTCCGTGTCTGATGATGAAAAACCCGGTTCATCTGAGATTAATTTTTAAAAGTTAAAAAAGTACTCAAAGATAATCGAAAAGTTGACGAAATTAATATTCTTTTATCAGGATCGGTATGATTTTACCAAGATGATCGGTTTAGGATAAGTTTTAAAGAAAATACCTTCAAATGAAAAGTCAAAACCATTATATGCATCAGAAAAATGAGACATTAATTAATCTTAAACCAAATTTAGTCTTGGCAAAATCCAAGGAAAAATCAGCACAATTTGTCAAAACGTCGATTAAATTTTTCAAAATAAAGTTAAGAAAATTGTATTTATTTAAACGTTTTTGCAGTGTTGTGTATATTGAAAAAAGTGATATTAAAAAAGTTAATTTTACTATTAAATTTTTATTGCTATTTTATTTAATATTTTTTCAATTCTATTACTGTTCTTAAACACGTAAAAAAAGATATATGAAACTAATGATCTTCAAATTAATGATCACTCCAAACAAAACATACAAAAAGTACAACAAAATTTAAATAAAATAATTGGAAAAACTTCCATAAATAATTGTACGTTCCTACTCTCTAAATCTGAATCAGCGATAAGTATACCGTTAATTTAGATTTAGAGAGTAAAAACATAAAAATCATTTTTAATTAATTTTTTTCTGAAAAAAAGATCTTCTCTTTTCACTTCGCTGGGATACGAACCACAGAACTACGGATTTCCGGTCAGGTGCTTTTCCCATTAAGCTACTAGAGAGGTCGAGAGAAGAAACTTTATTTCAGAAAATATATGCATTATTATGCTAGATGGTACAAATCAAATTTTTAAAGTAATCTGTATTATCATAAGAGAATAACAGACAATTTTTACCGTCTTTTTCAGACTAGATGGACTTATGAATTAAAAATCATTTTTGATTAATTTTTTTTCTGAAAAAGATATCTTCTCCTTTCACTACGCTGGGATACGAACCACAGAACTTCTGATTTCCGGTCAAGTGCTTTTCCCATTAAGCTAATAGAGAGATCGAGAGAAGAAACTTCATTTCAGAAAAAAATTTATTAAAAATGATTTTTAATTCATAACTCCATCTAGTCTGAAAAAGACGTTAAAAATTTTCTGTTATTCTCTAATGATAATACAGATTCAACCCGAGGACGCGTTCGGTGGCTTTGTCATAGGCCCTTCAGTTCTATTCCAAAGGAATCGAAACCGAAAATATTTGAAAGGATTTCAAAAGATTTTA
Source organism: Andricus grossulariae (assembly GCA_011634705.1). Taxonomy (NCBI): domain Eukaryota; kingdom Metazoa; phylum Arthropoda; class Insecta; order Hymenoptera; family Cynipidae; genus Andricus; species Andricus grossulariae. The sequence continues at coordinate 93,155,389 of JAABKJ010007545.1, read as the reverse complement.
AGGAATTTGTTATCTATTCTAATAATTTGAAGGAATTTTAAAGAACAGGACTTATTTTAGGGCATTTGAAAATAATCCAAGGCATTTGAAAGAGGTGTCAATAATTTCAATCAGTGTCAAAAGATTTTAAAGGGTTTTGAAATATTGCAGGATATATTAACAGATTTCAAGGAATTTTCAACTGATTTTAGTAATTTAATTGATTCAAAAGGATTTGAAATATTTTATAGTATCTTAAAAGATTACAAGGTATTTTCGGAACCTTTAGAAAGTTTCGAGTGATTTTAAAATATTTAAAATAAATCTTCAGGGAATTTCGTTGGCATTTCTTTCAACAATTTCAAGGGATTTTGAAGAATTAGGAGAGTTTTAGATAATTTTAAAGAAATTCAAGGCATTTTCAAAATATTGACATAATTTCAAGTAGTTCTAAAATTTTGTAGAGAATTTGAGAGCGTTCAGTGTATTTCAAAATATTCCGATGAATTTTTAGTTGATTTCAGTAACTTAATTGGTTTCAAAAAATTTGAACTATTTTAGAGTATTTAAAAAATCTTCACTATATTTTCGAAAGTTTCACAACATTTTAAGGAGTTTAACCAAAATTCCAAGGGTTTTAAAACTTTTAAAGTATTTTAAAAGATTCTACGGAATTTTGAATTGGTTTCAGTAATTTTACTGATATCAAATGATTTTCAAAGATTCTGAGTAGTTTTCCGAAGGTTTGAAAAGTTTCAAGTGGTTTTAAAGATTTCAAAGAACTTGAAAGATTTTAGAGAATTTTTGAAGATTCGAAGGAATTTTGTATTTATTTCAATAATTTGAAGAAATTTTAAAGGGTCGGAAGTATTATTGGGTGTTTTAGAAGAATCTAAGGCTTCTTCAAGGTATTTAAATAATTTCAATGAATTTCAAAAGATTTTGAAGGATTTGAAATGTTTTAGGGTATTTTAACAGGTTCTGAGGATTTTTCAATTGACTTCAGTAATTTATTTGGACTTCAGAGAATTTAAAAAATAGCGATATGCTGCTTTTTAAATTCTTATTTGATTTTAAGGAGATTAAAAAATTTCAAGAATCCAAGGAATTTTTCATTGATTTCAGAAATTTATTTCAGAGGACTTTAAATATATTGGAGTATTTTATAAAATTTCGAGGCATTTAAAAGAAAATTTCAAGTTTCCATTGATCTCAGTAATTTAGTTGATTTCAGAGGATTTGAAATATTTTTGAGTATTTTAGAAGATTCCAAGGCATTTTCGAAAGCTTCAAAAGTTTCAACTTTCAAGTAATTTTACAGTGTTTCAAATAAATATGTAAGGAATTTAAAAAGTCTCCAAGGCATTTCTAAGAGATTACAATAATTTAAAGGAATTTCAAAAAATTGTAAAAGATTTGAGAACTTTCAGAGTATTTTAAAAGATGCCAAGATATTTTCGAAAGTTTTAAGATGTTTCAATAGATTTCGAAAGATTTCAAAGGTTTCGAAAACGAAAAGTGTATTTCAAAATAGTATAAGGAATATTTAATTTGTTTCAGAGGATTTCAAGTACCAAAGATGTATATTAAATGATCCCAAGGAATTTTCAATTGATTTTGGTGACCTGATTGGATTTGAAATGATTGAAAATATTTCAGGGTACTTCAGAAGATTCCGAAGCACTTTCAAGAGATTGACAAGTTTTAAGGAAATCCAAAAGATTTCAAAGTTGTTGAAATATCTTAGGGTATTTTAAAAATATTTCAGTAATTTGAAGTGATTAAATTCTTCCTCTTTTTTCCTTTGTTATTTATCTGTCTCTAATGAGCCGAAAAGGAGGTAGTTTGGAAATCCGATTTTGATTTGTGAATGTGCGTCATGCTCTTTTTGCATGAAATTATTCATAAGAAAGTAAATTTCATTTTGATCTTAAATTTAAAATAAAAACTATTCTAAATATTTGAGGGCTTTTTAAAAAGGCTATTTGAAAAGATTGAAAAAGTTGCTAGAAATTTTCAAGGATTTGAATGATTTTAAGGTATTTGAAAAATTTGCATAGGATATTAAAAAGTGCTCTGAATTTGAAAAATATAGCACGACTTTGTAGGGCCTATTATGATATTTTGACGAATCCAAAGTGATTTTATAAGATTTTCGAGGATTTCAATGATTTTGAGGAATTTTGAAAGCTCACAAGGTATTTTGATAAATTTTCCAGGATTTCAGGCAGTTTCATCAGATTTCATGTAATTTTAAGGGATATTATAATGTTTCGATAGATTTTCAAGTATTTATTCACAAGACCTCATGGATTTAGTATGATTTCAAAAATATATACAAATATTTCAAGGTATTATCAAAGATTTCGAAGAATTTGAATGATTTTAGGATATCTTACAATATTCCAAGGAATTTTCAAATAACTCAACAAATTTGAAATAATGAAGCTAGTATTAAAAACCAAAGGAATTTCTAAGAGCTTCAATTTTCGAGACATTTCAAAAGATTTTAAAGGATTTGAAATACCAAAGGGTATTTTTAAAAATTTCAAGGGATTTTCAAGAACTTTACAAAGTTTCAAGTGATTTCAAGAGTTTCTTAGAATTTGAAATATTTTAGGGAATTTTAAGATAATAAAAAGTACTTTATAACTAAAATATTGAATTAATATGATTTTTTAAAATTAATTTATTATTTCATGATATTTTAAAACATTACAAGGGATTTTATAAAATTTCTGCGGATTTCTCTGTAACCACAGATTTAACTTAATTTTACGAGATTTCATTTTGAATTCACCCTGAATTCGTATAAGTTCTTTTGAATTCTGAAGAATTTTCGGGATTTTTTTTTAATTCACGCGAATTCTTCAAAATTCAGTTAATTCTACGTAATTTAATATATTATTTCATGTCTTTTTAGTTTTTGTTTAAATTATCTTGAAGTCGGCACTTCATCAAATTCTTTTCAATTTCCTAGAATTTTTCTAAACTCATTCCAAACTTACTGAATTCAATGCATTTTTTCATATTTTTCATTTCTTTTAAATATCTCAAACAAATTTAAGAGCCAATTATAATGCATTTTTACTAAGTTGTCGCCTGTAGTCTGTCTGTCTGTAGGCAAGGTAACTTTCAAAAAAATTATCAGATGTATTGAGCTTTGGCACATTATTTTAAGCTCTAAAAGAAAACAAAAAGTTCGTTGGCCAGCTATTTGTAATAAAAATTCAAAAAGTTAGAGCATTTTAAAAATAAAATAAATAATATGTATATATATACATTTTAAGACAAACAACGCACGATATGAAAAAAAGTCACAAGAACAAAAACGTTACTTTTTGAATGCCCTATAAGATTATCATAACAACTTTTTGAATTTCAATGAAAAATCGAAAATTCCAATTTTGACCCCATAAAACATAATAAGCAAATAAAAAGTCCCATTTTGCTGTCAAACTGTGCAAGATAGGAAGAAAGATGGTTTGAAAAAAATTGTCCATCTAAGAAAGATCTAAAAAGTTTTTGTTAATTATTTTGTATAGGACGCGTAGTTTTTGTTTTGATCGTGAGATCTTCAAAATTTGGTGGTATCCTTCAAAATTCAAGCAAACACTTTGAAATCTCTTGAAATCTTTGCACTATAGGAAATCTCATCAAATTTTTAAACTTCCACTAAACCTGTTGAAACTACTTTGAAATCCTGTTCAAAAATTTGGTCACACTGATAGACAGTGCACGTGAATATAGCACATAGAACAAATGCATTGTTCCGGGGAAAAAGTACGTGAGCGATACCAACGTTCTCTTGAACGTAATTTAGCAGCATCTACTAAAATCTCACAGATAAAATCTGAGTCAAATCTAAGTGAACCTAGCTTCGAAAGAAAATTATCGTAATTCATCGGAAAAGGGGTATATTCTTCCTAACAAATAACCAATGGATAGACAAATTAATATTTTTAAGGTATCCTTAAAAAAATCCGTTACACGCGCACGTACAAAGTCACAATCAAAATCAAAACCAAAAAATGCTGAGATCGAACATCGTTATGTCAACACTTCGCCCTTAGAGCCCATGTTAGAATTAAAAGCAATTACAAACGACAATGAATGTCATGCGATTTTCGATTCTTTGTTTGCTAGAGCTGAAGCGGTAATATCATTAATTCCCAGACGTTCAGACCGCTCAACTTGAACCCCAGTTTATCTCACGCGTGAGCTCGGTCGTTTTTTTTAAGAGAATAAAATAACTAATCGCCTAAAGCGAGCTGTTGATTGTCATTTCGGAAATATAGCAAGCATCAATAGTTGTTGAAAAGCATTTAGCACGATCAACCTGTGATTTTTTAAGGATCGGATTTTTAAAATTCATTCTAGGATTTCTCGAATCTGCTAATGACTACTAAACATTTAAGCCTTGAGCAAAATAAAGATTTAAATTGTTGAGGGAATAAAAATCTAAGAGGCTAAGATTCTGTGAATCGGAATATTGATTATTGAATGAAGGTATCACCACTATAAAATCAAACTCACGTACTCGAACGACAACACAGAGGGCAACAGAACCAATGTAACTTGTTTCGATTCTAACATCAACCCGAGTGGCACACCCTTGAAACTCGATGCAAGGCGAGGAATTTTCTCATTTTTCAAACACATCACACAACAGTAAGCTACAGATCAATTCCCTCATTTTGACGAAAATAACATCCCCTTGAAGGAGTTCTTGCAGGACATAGTTAACGAAGCTATCTACATACCGTCAGATGATCGAGCTCCTTTTATCAAAATAGTGCCCAGTAAACTAGCAGGCGTAGCGAGGGAAAGTGTAAGGTGTAAGAAATTGAATACTGTAGACGAATGACTTAAACATTTAAAGAAACGTTTTACGAAAACAAAGAAAGAAACTGTTAGTGATTGTTAGGATAGAATGCAGGGGCTGTTGAGCAGAGCGTCAAGGCTGTTTAGATTCTGCGAGTCAGCTTACTCAACCCAGAATAGAAACGGCGAATCGGTACCAGAGCAGTTGTCAAACAAGTGCATTGGTGCAGGGAAAGGTGTGAACCTGACAAGTTACATCCTTACGAGCTCCCCTGGCACTCAAGCTATAAAGCCTATTGTGTCATACACTTACCTATCCACTCTCAGCAGTCGACCCCAGACCTCTGGACGAAGCGTAGTATGTCGACTACTGATGGCCGAAGTCTAGCTAATACCGGACACTGGCACAATACGTGCAGGGATGTTTCGCCATCCTCCCAGAATCTCCTGCACTCTGTCATGAGGTTATACTTCATTTTGTACACATGGTAGTTCAAGTGGTCGTGCCCAGTTAGGATTCGTTTCACTGTCCTAGTATCTTTCTTGGGTAAACCCAGGATTTTCATGGCTCTCTCCATCCTATATGTATAACCCAGGATGGATTTCGCCTAACGGAAAAACTGATTTTTTTCCCAGTATTCCCGGTGTTTCATTCGGATCAAGCTTTGGATGGCCTGTACCATCACAGCAAGACGCTATTCCCAGTACCGGTTCTGGTCCTATGTATTAACTTGCTGCGCTTGGCTCTCTGAACAGATCGTAATCTGTCTGCCAGTAGTATTTTCTTCTGTAAGTGTTTTAGCACAGGGAAGCACGGCCAAGACCTCCGCCTGAAAGATAGTAGCATGTCGACCAAGTGGTATCCCTATCCCTTTCCCTCCCTTGCTGTCATAGATTCCTGCTCCTGACACTTCCTCACCCCTGGAGCCATACGTAAGCCAGATTTTCCCTTTGAGGATCGGGTTACCATTTGCTTTCCAGAGATCCCTGCTGGGGATGCAGACACGGAAAGCTTTGGTAAAGTTGAAGCGTTTTATTATTTTATCTTGCCTCATCTGTAGAATCGGCAGTGCGGTGATATCACTCGGGGGCCTAGTGTATCAAGTCCCTCGAGTCCATATATTTGCTCTTGCCAGACGGCCCATCGCGTGTGCCGCTCTAGCGCTTATCGCAACATGTAGGGGTTCTTCACAGAGCATGAATCCTATCGGCGCTGTGTGCGTAGTCCTCATTCCGCAAGCCTCCTTTTCAGTTCCTCTTTATATGTGTCCCAAAGTGTATTTCTGGGGTTTCTTAGCTTGGAAACCACCGGTTTTCCTAGGGTTGATCGAAACACAATATACTTGTGGTCCGAGAGACTCCTCATCAGAGACTCTCCAGCCCACTAAACTGCTCCTCAGCACACCCGAGTATTTGATTAAATCTCTCCCTGTGTCATTGATTTTTGTGCTTCCACACGCCTTGTGGTGAGAGTTTGCATCACAGCCCAACAGCAGACATTTTTTTTTCTCTTTACAGTGTTGAATTACAGCCTGAACCTCACTGGTAGGCGCATGTTTAGGCACCAAGCTCGCATCCATACCCTTGACGGCTATGCATGCTCTTTGTGCTTTTTCTCGTGGCCCTTTATATATGAAGCCACATCCAGACAAGCCACTAATCCTTTCCCTGTATAACCAGGGTTCTTGGATTAGGGCAATTCCTGCCTGCACCACTCACGAGCGCCTGGTCAGAACCGCCGGGGCGCCTTTTCTGTGGTGCAAATTAATCTGCCTCATGGGCATTTCCGTCTCACCCATTAGAAGGCTGCAAGGGCTTCAGAAGTTCGCACCGCTCGCGTTGAACCGCCCCCTGAAGAGCCTTTCACCACTGGCCGTGGAGTAGAAGAGGGTCACGGAACGGGCCCCTCATCGTTTTTATTTTTTATTTTTCGTGTTTCATTCCATTGTCCCACGAGAAGCTAGGGAAATTAGAAACGCGTTCTGCAGAGCCCCGCTTGCAGGGGGCGAGTCTAAGTACTATAGGATTCTACCTCGTGTCCCAAAGTCCCCGCTAAGGCACCCCCATTTAGATTACATCGCAGCGTGGGAGCATGAGAACTCGCGCCCACGATATTCCAGGAGGCTCTGCCATTACCCCCTGGAGGGATAGCCCCTTAGTTTAAGTCCCATTGAATTCAAGGTTCCGATATGCCATGGCAGAGTATAAGTTAGGGCAAGTCCAACATGAAATCGCTTGTTTTTTTTTATGCTTTGGAATTTGACTATTTGTTTTCTATTAAATTTTCTTCAAGTTAAATATATTAGAATGAAAACTAGAGTCACTGCGTCAGTTATTAAAAATAAAACACTTTTCATGATTCAGATTAAACGGTCACTGGGAATCCGAAAAACGAAATATCTTAAATTATTAACATGGTAATCGCGATCTCACAAAATTGAACAAATTCATCAAATCAATTTGACAGCTTGAACTGCCGGTACATTATAGTAATTAGAGCTCTTTCACAGGTTTTAATTCGAAGAAAAAAATACAATGATCCTTTAATATTTTAATTTAATTTTCATCCAACTTCAGGCTACAAAGATTATTATGTTTCATTTTACAATTTTTTCATTGAATTAATTATACAAAGTCTGCAGTAAATCGCAATTTGCAATAACTTTCATAAAAAGTTGTGGGATGATTGGGTCATATCTGCCTACATTAGATTCCTTAATTTCAATTAATCTCACATTCTTAACATAACCGCTTCTCATATTTATTTTTATCCTCAAATGTCGGCGCGACAATAGTATCTTCGCAACTCGAACATCCGGTTCTGATTTGGCTCGGGAATCAGGCGAATATATCTAAGTTGTCCAAGGGCATATCCTTGTAATTCATGAGGAGGAGGCCTGTCCGGACAAGAATGGCAAACATGGCATGAAGAGGAGGCTACTGAGGAGAAGTCAAGGCAGGTGCATTTTGTCTGGCACAAGAAGAAGAACCAGGATAGCGTTTGCCATTGGGATTCCATTCTGACTCTAGTGAATCGTAATTTGCAAAAGCTTTAATGAAACTGTTTGGGAAGATTGGGTCATTTTTGCCTACTGGACAACACCTTATTTCATCTGCAGTCAAATGATCAACAGCGCCGCTTTTCATATTTATTTTTACTCGCCAACTATTTTCATTTGTCCTATATATTCCATGAAGAGTCCCACTATAATCCAATATTGCAAAACCGTCACCACTGGATGTTGATAATACAATATATTCTTGGTTTGGCCCAAGCTCATAGTTCGTATGATCTATTCGCATTCGAATTGGTTCATAGGCAGGAAAAATGTATCTTCGAAATTCAAATCGTTGGTTCTGGTTTGTGCAAGGAGTAAGCCGAACATAGCCAAGTTGTTCTATTGCACATCCAAGAACTTGAACAGAAAGAGGCCTTCCCGGAGAGGACCTGGACGTGGCACGAAGAGAATGCTTGTGAGGTGAAGTCCGGTCAGGTGAATGTTTTCGGTCAGAAGAAGAAGGACCAGGGTTACATTCGCCATCAGGATTCCATTCGGACTGTAGTGAATCGTGATTTGCTGAAACTTTAATAAAACTTTGGGGGAAGATTGGGTGTTTGTTGCCTACTGGACAATCTCGGATTTCATCTGGGGTTAAAATATCAATTTCGCCGCTTATCATATTTACTTTGATTCTCGAGCTAGCTTTATTGGTCGTTGTAATTGAACGAAGAAACCCGCTATACTCTAATGTTGCAAAAATCTCACCATTTGATGTTGATAATACAATATATACTTGGGCTGGCACGGGACTACATCGTTTTTCTCCTATTCGCAACCTGATTGGATAACCAGCAGGAAAAACGTATCTTCGAAATTCGAATCGTAGGTTCTGATTTGTGCGCGCAATAAGCCGAATGTATCCAAGTTGTCCAAGTGCATATCCAAGTACTTTAGGTGAAGGCGGCCACTCAGGAGGCAACCTGGTTTCGGCCTCAATAGGAGGCTCCTGAGGAGAGGTCCGGTCAGGTGAATGTTGTCTGTTAGATGAAGAAGATCCAGCGTTACGTTCGTTATTAGGATTCCATTCGGACTGTAGTGAATCATTATCTGCTAAAGCTTTAAGAAAATTATGGGGGAAGATTGGGTGTTTTGTGCCTACTGGACAATCTCGGATTTCATCTGGGGTCAAAACATCAACTGCGCCGCTTATCATATTTACTTTAATTCTCGATGAAGATCTATTTGTCGTGCTAATTGAAAAAAGAAACCCCCTACAATCTAATATTGCAAAAATGTAACCATTTGATGTTGATAACACAATATATTCTTGGGCTGGCACTGGCCTACAGCGTTTTCCTCCTATTCGCAACCTAATCGGACAACCAACAGGAAAAACGTATTTACGAAATTCGAATCTTAGATTCTGATTTGTGCGGGAAATAAGCCGAATGTATCCAAGTTGTCCAAGTGCGTATCCAAGTACTTTAGGGGAAGGAGGCCTATAAGGAGGCGACCTTTCCCTGGCACGGAGAGGATGCTCCTCAGGTGTCTGAAGTATACGACGAGAAGGTGGAGAGCGACAGTGAACCGGGCGGGGAGTTTCAAGGCAATCTCTGCTTGACTGCGAACTTAACTCTGCGAAAATAAATAGAGGATTAATGTTTCTTATTGAAAAAGCTTCAAATAGAGCTTGATCCCTTATTCACGTTTTTGGTATAAAATACTTTCAAATCATTATTAAGGATTCTGTAAAGAAAAGCTGTGGCATAAAAATGTCAGGGTAGAAATGGCTGACGCTCACTGTGTTTCAATTAACACATCTCATTGTTTTTTTTTTATTTTTTGAATTTATTTTGAATTCGTTAAAAGTCACCTGAAGTTCTTACAAACTTCAAGGAGTTCTTTTAAATTCTTTTAAATTCAAAAGAACATAAACTGATTATGAATGCCAGTTAGTCACTTATAGATAATTTCAGTACCATCTTTTATTAGAAATTATTTCGATGTCAATGAATTGTATTTAAAAACAAAATCTCATGTGCAAATAACTTATTCTTTTCTTAAAATGCAATCATTTTGTGGAAAAATCAATTATTTCGTTCAAAATTTGTCTCCCTTAATTGCAAATTCATCTCTTTGTTCGCAAGAACAACTGTCTGGCGAAAAATCAAAAAATTAATTCCTTTATGTTCTACTATCTGGTCAAAACTGCATCTTCATGGGTTGAAAATGATCTTGTTGTTAAATTGAGCTTTTCAATTTGATAATTCGACTATCCTGGAATAAATTCGTCTTTGTAGGTTGAACATTCAACTATTTGGTTAAAAGTTCTATTGTATTGCTAAACAGTAATTACTTTGTTGTAAGCTTAGTAGTATATTATGCAGAAAGGTGAAGAAGAGGGACATTATTGATACGTGTATGTTTCCAGTGGGAGCTGTAGGAGCCTTAATTAAGAGCCGTTATTCGAGCGGACATCTCGCGGGAGCATTCTTTTGCCACTCTGACGCGCTAATGCTAATTAGCGTTGTTCAATGCATAGTTCAAGTCGAAATATGATTACATATTATACGTTTTTGTACATTACTGATTAACTTGATATTAAACACAACTATGTTACGATTGTTTCAAAGATTTAACTTCACTCTGTTTGTATATTATTTTCTTCTCGTTAAAAATTTATTTTGCCAGTTATGACAATAGAATGTATGCTAGAGAAGGGTAAAAAGATGGGTATATTTTTGAGTAACTTGGAGTTTAGATAATTCAGCACTAGTTTAATTTTTCATATTTCAAAGTGGAATTTAGAAATATTGTGGTGTCTAATGTCTAAGTTCGGGAAATAGAATATATTTGTCGGGATATTTAAAATATCGAAAGTGCGTACCTACTTGAATCACTTTGACTACTACATATTTCTTAAATGTTATGAAATTAGAATTTATAATAAGTTATAAATAAGTCAGTCATAAGACTCATAGAAACTCATATGATCAGCGCACAATCGATTTTATAATTCACCCCTACGATATACATGTAGGTATGTTTGTATATTCATTTATGCAGATTTGAATATTCATGTGCGTATATTTGTATATCCATGTATGTGAAAATTTTCATAATTCGGAAATGTCCTAGCACTGCAAATTTTCTTTTCAGGTCCCTCATGACGTGCATGTCTTAGGGTTTGGCTGAGACGAAATGAAATAAAAAAGTTCTTTAATCGCAGAGTTGTGGAAAAATGGTGAATGTTATTATTGCTTCTTAATCTGCATAATATACCCAATTTTTGAAATTTTTTCAGAGTTTTTATTTGAGTTCATTTAGGAGAAATGTAATCTCTTATGGAGTCCTGAAAATGGAAAAAAAAATATAACAACTCCAAAATTTATTAATAATTTTTTTGGCATTGAAAAACTTTCTTATGATGAATAGGTACTTCCAAAACATTTAAGAAATCAGATCATCAAGCAAGATATTAATTAATATTCAAAAATTGTGAAAGATTCCAAAATATTTCACAGACATTTAAAAATTTCACACAGATTATATATATACTAAATAGCTTTCTGGAATTCACAAAGGTTTCCAAATATTTAAAGATTTCACAAACACTTCAAATATTGTAATATTTTCAAATGATTACAAAAGGTTTGAAAAAGATTTCACAAGAATTTCAAAGAATTCATAAACTTTTTAAAAGATTTCAAAATATTTCACTACGATTGCAAAGGTGTTGCTATAATTTTAAAAGGTTCCAAAAGATTTCACAGCAATTTCAAGATTTCACATAGATTTTGCATACTTTAAAATCGGTCCAGGCATTCACAAACGTTTTTAAATATTTCAAGGATTTCACAAACATTTCAAATATTTCAATGTATTAAATTCTTCAAACTACAAATGACTTGAAAATCTACCTATCTTATTACATCTCTGTTTCATATATTCTGTTCTTATAATGGGAAAAATAAATTATTAATACGAACAAAGCAAAATACTAATAGAGTGATTTCGACTTTAAATATTTATTGAAGAACGATAATTAGCATTAGCGCGTCAGAGTTTCAAAAAAGCGCTCCCGCGAGCCGTCTGCTCTGCTAACGCACATAATTATGTCGCATTCCTCGGAAAACCCGAAGCGAGGAACGGAAAAGGACGCCACGAGACGAGGAAAAATGAGCCATTATATGAATATAAGCTTGAAAGGGGGACTTTATGTTCGCTCCACAGGCCTGAGAAATATCCGTATTCATGCATGTATTATATGAAATATAATAAAAATGATAGATATATTAGTATATTCACCAATAGAACTAAAGATGACCGCCAGCGTGAAAACGAAAGTATAGACCATCCTCATTTTCGCAATGTAGAGGAAACACTGATTAATGATTCAGTGAATATGTGGGTGAAAAAATGTAACGAAAGAATATTCTATTGCATCAACAGGGTACAAATATGAACGTACGCAGTCGTTATCTCACATATATGAGAGATGGCGACGTTCTAAGTTTCAAGATTGTCCTTCGGAGATATAATTATGAAAGTTTTATCTCAAGGGTATTGGCTTTCATTGGTTACAAACTATGTATGTAACTATTGGGAAACGGTACCGTGCTAGGATGGTATGACTTTTTCGACTAATTTGAAAAAATCGACTTTTTGAAGGTTAAAGTTGAAATGCTTTATCAAAAATTAAATTTAATAATTGATGATCCACGTGAATGGTTGAAAATCAATCATTTTTAGTTGAAATTTTAACAATTTTGTTCTAAATTTATATTTTCTGTTTTGAGTTTCCCTTTTTTGGTAATAAACTAATCTTTCCAATTAAAAATTCGAACACACGCTCAAAATTTTAACTACTTTGTTGAAATTTCATTTCATCAATTGTGTAGAAAATTCAAGTTTTTTCTAATCTCTGACACTATATCTGTCGATAAGTATTCAGTATTATTTTATTTTAGACCTGATACACTAAAATTCGTTACGGTTAGTTGTTTTTCCGATCGATTTCGTTGAATCAATAAAGTGCCTGCTCTGCTTTGAGTATCGAGGAATTAAGGTTATTCTGAAAATATTCCTCCACGTCTAAAATATTTTTACATTCTCATCCTAATGAGAAGGTATTGGTTTCGTCTAATATTTGACTTTGTCGGTTTTCATCAATTCTCCACGTTTTAAAACCTCCTGAGTCAGAAAAAACGATTTTTACGAAGATGTCTGTCTGTAGTCTGTCTGCCTGTAGTCTGTAGGCACGATAACTTAAAAAAAATGATCAGGTTGGATTGAACTCTGGTACACTTTCTAAGGCCTAAAAGAAAAGAACAAGTTTGTTGGACAATTATTTTGGATAAAAATTCAAAAAGTTAGGGCATTTTCAAAATTATTGGAAACATTGTTTTTTAAGAATTGAAAATTCAATGTACTGCTATTTGTACTGATCACAAATTTGAACAATTTAACAAATTTGAACGATATAAAAAAAAAGTCTAGATAAGAGAAACGTTGCTTCATGAAAACTTTACAAGATTATCATAACAACTTTTCAATTTTTTTGGAAAAATTGAAAATTCAAATTATGATCGCACAAAAAACTATGAAAAATGAAATATTCCATTTTGCGGTGAAACTATGCAAGGTACGAAAAAAGATGCAGAGAAGGAAGTTATGCACCTAAAAAAGACCTACAACACAAATTCGGATTCAGCGGCGAAAAATAAATAGAAATTGACTTTTTTGGTCAGCTTGGCCCAATACTTTGCCGTGTAGGAGGGGCTGTACAGAGAACAATACCGTAAAACGTTGCAGAAAATAATTTGATGTTTCGCCAAACCAGAGTAGTCACATCCTATGGATTTCGTGTCGCTGAATCCGAATCTGAACTCAGAATTCCAAAATTAGCTTTTTCTTCACTTCCTAGCCTCACAAAAATTGTTTTCGTGTTGACTTTTTTGGTGATAGACAACATGTTATCGAACTTGTTCGGAAATTCTGACAGAGCATAACCATTAAGCGGTTCGAAGTACACTGCAGTCCCACTATAAAAGTTCCCGCTATATAAGACCCTCGTACTTCAATCTAAAAAGTTTAGGATTCAAGAGTTCCACCTTAAGTGCTTTCATTTGTAGTTTATTTTATATTACCACAAATGGAAAAATGTCTAGCGTGAACATTTTCACGTTTATTATGATAGTCTAAAATCAAAATGTCAAAAATACAAACAAAAAATTTTTTAAGACAAAATTCCAACGGAAATGGTTTACACGGCCCTGATTGTTTATGGTTTGGAGTCCCGAGCGGTCCCGAGATAGTACGAAGGCCATCGAGGGAACCTCCGAGACGGCCACTATAGCGAGACGGCAGTGTACATAGAAATCGTCTATTTTCACAACGCAGACAACCACAACCGAGGCCCATGAATAATCACAAGCGAACCCATTAACGGTGGTGGTGGACACGAGTTACCCAGAATCACCTAGCTCTAAATTTCTCATACGCATGCAATGTTTTAATTTGTTGATTATTTTCGTTTCCCAATTATCATCAATTAGTAATTTCTTTACCATTTGAGTTATATTGTTAATCTTTATTTAAAATTTGGCTACATGGTTGTGTCATATACGCTTAAGTTTTCTAAATTTTTTTGTTGGTTTTGTTTTTGTGCACTCTAGTGTTCCTGTTCTTCCGTATTGTTCTCAATTTATCTTTTTTATGTTGACACTGCTCAAAGTCGTTTGGTTGTTTAATATCCTAAATCATCACTTCCCTAACTGTTTGGATGGTTGAATCTTTGTTTGGTAATTTTCTAAATAAAATCCTTGTTTCCTTTTGTTTCTTGAGATCTTGTATTTTCCTATATATTTTGCCTAGTAGCAAGGAATCTTCTAAATCTATTTTTTCGATAGACTTTATAAGTGGTTTTATTGTGGTGATATGATCTTTGCATAATGACTATAAATTTTATCCACCTAGATCTCTTTTCACCGAACGAAAAGACTAAGTCCACTTGGGTGTCACCTTTTCACAAATTAAATTCTCACTTTGATGAGAAAAATAAAAAAAAGAATTAATTTTGTTCCTTTTGCTTGAACAAAAATAAATTAAAATATATACATATGGATCCAGGAGATCCTAAGCAGGTACATTTTTTATTATATAGCGTGATAGTTTTAACATGCCTAAATGTCTACAATGAACAGGCTAACTAATTTTTTTGTTATGGTTTTTCGTTTTGTTTCCACATTATGTATGTAGATATTTCTAAAGTTTACATTTATAAATATTAAACATATTTAGTGTATGGAATATGCATTGCATCCTTGAATAAATAGGCTTGCAATTTTGTAGCTTAGTATACGCGGTTTGTACATAGACCGAATTACGAACTGACAGTTAGTAAATATAGAGCAGACGACGTGAGTAGCCGCAAACCTGGAAGCTATCGAAGAACCAGGACGAGATGGTGAACATAACCGAGACGGCGCAGCATTCCGGCGCAAGTACCAAGAGGGCAGCACAGTCCGGTCACTACGGTATCCAGCGACCATGCTTCACCGACGAGGTGGGGAGGTGCCACAACCAGCAGTCTTTCTCCATCGTCAGCGCCATAGTACACCACTCTTTCCGGCTGCCAGGTGTCACCGATGAAGTGGGGATGTGCCACAACTAGCAGCCATTTTCCATCGTTGGCACCATAGCACAGGACCATTACCAGACGGCGATGCTTCACCAAACAAGTGGGTGGGGGGGGCACAACTTGCAGCCATCTTTGCCCGTCGGCATATATCTCAACGCCACGACCGGCAGCGAGTAGTGGTACTGAGTCGACCACCGAGTCAGGCCGATCCAACCCTGCAATATCACACCATTAAGCTCCACTATCAGTGTCGAAGGCAGTACGTAACGGACTCGACTAGCCCTGTATCACGGCATGGCTGGACGACCCCGCACTGCTAAGATCCAGCAAATGGCCATATTTGAGACAGAACGAGGACCAATGGGAGGACGAGCAGCAGCCCGTCCAACGGACCCAATAAGCGAGCAGCAATGGTACGAAGGCACCCATTGGTCGGGTTTGACTAAATCAGCCTTTTCTACTGCAACCAACCAAACGACGGCCTCGACACGAAGGAAGAACAGGTCGAAAGGAAGAGAACGGAAGGAAGCTGTGGAAAGCAGGCGACACGAATTACTCTTGGCTTGGCGGCCGCGTGGCTGGATGTTCCGCAGGAACCAGGAAACCATTATATAATTTCAATAAAAAGGAAATAGAGAGAATTGTGAAGGACGACTCAAACGAAGGAAGACCTCGCTCGGTGGTTAAAAGGTAATTGGCTGAGACTCATCTTTAGTCATTTTACTCTCAGCCCGTACTGTTTTGCGCCTCTGGGAAAGTGTTATATTAATAGTATGTTAATAATCTTTTAACTAGTTCCAGAAAATGCCATTTTTAACAGAATCAGTTATTATTTAATTAGTGAGTTCAGAACATAAACAGCAATAAATAATTATTTTCATTCGAATAATAAAATAACTTGTATTTAATATTCATATGAAATTTTCAATTATTAATAACCTTTTCAAGTCATACCAGGAAAAATTGAAATATATGTGCATATAATTTTTAAAATTGGTTTTGGATACTCAATTGGCAAATCACAAACATTTGAAAACATTATCATAAGCTTAGTGAACTTGAGCGAATCAAAGTTGAGGGAGACTTGAAATGTTTCCAAACTTCTCGAGCTTCAAATTATGTGGCGGTAAATTCAAAATTATAATAGAGTTAAATGTGAAGTATTAACCAAACATTTCATGGTATCTTCTGTCCTCCAGAACACCTTATTCAACCCACTATAAAAACAAATCACGAACTAATAGTTAACTACAAGTGATTTTACTAAGTTTCAACCGAATAATATTTTGATTTAGGACAAAGAAAATAAATAAATAAAAGCATAGACTTTGCACATTGAACTCTTGCTCGAGAAGATGTAGATTCATTCCGAACGTTTTCGTTCCGCTACATGTGACAAATGACCTAACCTCGACCAGACGGGAATGCGCATGCGCATGAAAAATCTTTCGTCGGTGCGTTGAACAATTAATCGCAAATAGAAATACATATGTTTGCAAGTAAGAACATAGTTAAGACAATAACAATTCCTGGTTAAATCCGGAGTGGTACGACGGTAAGTGGTTACCGAGTCTTACAATTTACGGGAATTGATTTTCGGTAATAGTTTCTTCATGATGGCTGCAATCCATAGTTGATAGCTTCGTTCGATAGTCCGTTCGACGACCAGTGAGCTCCCGTTCACCAGGTTTCCGATCATCTTATTAAGGTTTGAGGATCGTGACGTCACATGTCCTGGTAATATGGGACTAATAATGACACTCTTTTAACAAACTGGTATCACAAAGATACTTGGTCTGGTAGATACTTACATTTTTCATCACAACATCCTTGGTCTCAAAAAAAGGATGATCTTTGGACTTATTGGTAGGGCCATTAAATTACCTTCTTTACAATTTAGAAGACACAACATCCAACTATCACGAGAAGCTTTAATTAACAATGGCTACCCACTTAACCTAATTAATAGATTAATTAAAATTATAATTGACAACATTTATCCCCTAAGGATAAATTATATATTTTGCACAAAAGAAATATTGTTTACTGTTTTAACTGTTTATACTTTGACTGTTGTTATATTGGGCACACTAGTAGACCATTACACTATAGAATTTAAGAACATCAACGTCATAATTCTAATGGAGATAATATCACGGCACTTGAAAGACAGAATTGAAACAGTTCATGACTTTGATTTTCAACATGCAGAAATATTAGATTGGACAAAGATTTGTACGAACGCCATACTATCGAATCTTCCTACATTAATAAGGAAAGAAACTGTGTTAATCTCAGATATGAAAACTCCAAACTACCGGATTTCTATAGTCTATTATGTAAAAACTAACTTTGTTCAACTATTACATTTTTAATATTTGTTATCGACTTCAAATTTTGCGCCTAATTCGTCAACTATGTTCCATATGCATTGAATTCATGAACGTACTTACCTGACCCTTTATGAATATCTTTGTAAACACTTGTTGAAAATTTGACAGTTGAAAGACTCTATTTTGCAAACACTGTTTGCTTCTCGTCATAATTTTTTCCACAAACTTCACTAAAATGTGAAACTTAAATTTATATGAACCTTTTGATTCACTCCAATATCACAACAATGTTGTTTTTATATTAATCTTTGGTAAGTTTTTTGTTTGCTCAATTTTAATTGCACTTCGTTTCGTTACCGTAACCTTCAATTATGTTCATTTTCCTCTTTTTCCACATCATTTTTGTTTTTTCTTTATTTTTCACAGTGATATCAATGTCTAATAACATTGATACATAAAAATTTCTATCTTCAGTTTATTATTGACAAACAATTTTCTATTTTGAGAATGAATCACATTGTTCTGATGGAGGAAGTTATTTTAAAGTTCGATACACAAAGATATTTTGTCTTTCAATCGCTAATTTTTCATGTGATATTCAGGTAATAATTTTTGTTTAAAAATATTATTTTTGTATACATGTTATGTTTGAAGACCGTAGTGATGATTTATTTAGTCAATTTTTACTTATACTTTTGAATATTTTCATGTTATTTCTGTTTTTTGAAACTCTATTTGTTATTTATATGACTAATGTGAACTTTTGAAATAATTTTACAACAAATTATTTTTTGCTACAAACTTGAAAAGGGACCACACTGAGTCCGAAATGTAGCCACTCTTTAACTTAATTTTACATGTTTTTTATTACTTGGACCTTTGACACCGAAAACTTGTTTACATTCATACAATAAGAGGTCGAAACTGATGAGAAATGTTTCATCTCAGCAGTCTTCAACTAAAACAGCAAAAAAAATTCAAATTAGAAATAATCACACCAGTCGCCATCCGGAGATTGTAAGCTAAATACGGAACCAAGTAATAAATGATGAACAACCCCAGGAAACTGCCTGTCACATTTAACGAATTCTATTATAGCCTTAAAATAAAACGACAGAAAAAATTCAAGCTAAAAATAATATCACAACCTACTTTCACAAGACTCCAAACTATATCCATGAAATATTGCAAAATTAATATTTCATTTATACATAATTGTTATTGCGACTTTGATTTACAGTTAGAAGAAATATTATTTTTTTTTTACTGCAAAAGTAGCGATCAGATAACCATTTTTTTAATTAGAATGCCAGTTATCTCTTTATTTTTTAAGATTTTATAAACTGATATTTACTGCTATTTTTCTTTTCTCATTCGGGCCTCTTGCAAATTTTTATCGTAAGCCTTACCGTAAAACAATTTTATTTCGTTTGGACTATACATTATTTTTGTGCCGTTTTTGCTCTAGAAAATTTGTATTTTACTCTTACTCACAAAATATTTCTATCCACTTTTTACTTTCAGCCGCTGAAGTAATATTTAGAGAAACTGAATTAACTTTTTTTTTAATGACGTTTTTCAGTGGAAGTAAGTTTTCTTGAAAATATTATCTGAACTCGACTGGAGCTACATCTTGTTTCCTCGCAGTCTGCGCTTCCTGGGCAAAAAAATTCGATTTGCCGACACCGCGGTTCATTCACTTTCTTTTTGCGTGTTTCGCATGGGGTAAATTTGACCCGAGACGAAGATCGAGTTTCGAACGCAGTCGGCGACAACGCGGAAATGATTATTTCCTGCTGTCGTCGAGCGATGCGAGACTGCAGAAAATCGTGAACACAGAACCAGAGACGTATCGGAAAATCCTCACTGGAGTGATTCGATAACAATTATTCTGGTTTATGTTTCAAAAACAATATATATTGTTTACGTTTGTTTCAGTATTTTTCTTTTGATACATTTTTTCCGGAAACAATCTCTACTATTTTTCTCCTGAATCTATTATTTTCGTTATACAATCTTTCATTGATCCTCTCTCTTGCGAAATTCTATTCTGTATGCATGTAGTTATTGAGACCAGCACGTTTCGAATTTTGGATTTGCAAATCAAATTTCAAGTCTCATATGTAAAATTTTGATTCTTAGCAGATGTCAACTACTTAATCCCAACCCATTTACCTGTTTCCTGGAAATGGAAGGCTCTGCTGTTAGGGTCCATAGTTTATAAAGGCAAAGTATAATGCACAATAAAATTTTCATATAAAAACTGTTTGAATTTTTACCCTGGCAAATTTCAAAGCCCTATACCTAATCCCTGAAGGCTTGAACTTTAAAATGCATCACATATGCAACAGATGGTCACAGCTGATGAATCTTTAAACACATGGTGACAGAGTAACATAAAAGTAATGAACTACGATAAGAATTAACAATTTATGTGAATCTTCGAATACAAATATTAACATTTATTTAAAAAAGAAGGGATCTTTTACTTTCTTACAGGCTTTGTTGTGGATGCTTGTGGATGACTTGTAAAATCGTTATGGATCATATAGCGATGTGTTTCCTGTGTTTACAATGTGTTTACTGTGAGTGTTTATTCTTCTGAGAATTTTATTCAAAGTGAGTAAATGAAGCCAGATTATCATTTAAAACTGTCCAAAATGATACACATATATTTTCTATAGTAATTTAAATTATTTATACCAATTAAGCAATTAAAAAAATGTACCTAACCTTTCCTCGCATATGTCAAACCTATAAATTTATTAGACAACATTTTTATACATTTTGTGTCATATTCCATATTTCACATTTAGGAGGCCCTTAGATTAATTTATGAAACATATGAAGATTTTTCTACTGGATAGCTATCTCCGATCGAATTTTCTCATGGGTCATAAAGCGAAAAATTTCGAGAACATTTTTAACTTCTCATTATGTAAGGACTATTTTAAAAATAATTCAGGAAGTAATTGACAAGTTACAGAAATTGTGGGGCCTTGAAATATTAAAAATCGTTGCCAAATGTAGTTCTTATGAAACAAAATTTTCTCACCGTTTTTTAATTTACTTACATTCAGGGCAAGTCAATAATTTCACTTTATTAATTCAATAATTATAATATACTAACAAATCTCTATGAATTTAGAGCATCTTAAAAGTATGTTAAAATTTTGTTGATACATATTTTGTTACAATTGTTAATCTTTAAAATCCCAGTGATAAAAAAAAACTTGTCTAGGATAGAGAATATTACAAAGTTTTAGAGCTATTTCACGCTTTAAAATGTTCCTTATCTAACGAAGGTGTCAAAAATAATTCAGTATCATCACGACTCCCGGCAAGTCACATTGTGGCAAGTGACATGGTGAAAACTCTCATTAAAAATATATGAAATCCATGCAGAAATTGGCAAAAATTCAGCAAATTACATTCACGGCATCTCTCACACGATTACAATTTTTTTTTAAATTCTGATCACGGTATTCCCAGGAATATTAACATTTTGTAAACCGAATTTTTTTGAAGACGAAGTGTTATTTAGTTGATCCAATTCGATAGAATGCTTACAGCTACTCCCATAAATATAAAAGGGGGGTTTTCCAAAAGCAATGAAATATTTCTTTTAAATTTAGGTAATAAAACATTGTGCATGGAAATCTTCAGTGTTGCGCCGGTCCGTGCAATAAATGCCATGGGGAACAGTTCCCTTCTTTACCTAGATAATTATAGGGTCAAAGGAAAACCTAAAAATGATTCAGAAAAAGAATCCGTCGCGATTTGCTAACTGGTGGAGGGTTGTTTTGGAACTTCATGTGTGTAAATGAAAAACAGTACCAGCTTCGCAGCGATCAGCCGATATTGCAAACAGCAAAACTTGCATGGATTGCCGTTGGTCCCTTCTCATAAATCCAGAATGGTATGCAATTTAGTTACTAACCAACAATTGCATAAACAAGTCGAACGTGACCATTAAATTCAAGGATGTGGTCAATGATCTCGGAGAGTCCTATAGTAGGGTACAAAAATTTCTCCTCGTCTTGGAGAGAAAATTAGGTGAGCAGCCTGAATTGAAAAACCCATACTCTAAAATAGAGGAATACAAGAATCAAGTACATATGGTTCTGATTCCAGAAGAAGAAAACAAAGCTGACAAGATGGTTAATCACTTACCTCAGCACGCTGTCTTAAAGAAAGGAAGTACGACAGCAAAGGTACGAAGTGTCTGCAATTAATAATTTACAACTTCCTCTGAACTTTCTTTGAATCAAGTCCAGCGAGTTGGTCATATGTATTGTCAAATAAAAGTTAATAAAAATCAACAGGACCTTCAGAGAATTCTGTGAAGAGCGGACCCATCTCTTCCAATTCGTCACTATCGCCTTACAATTGTTACATATGAGGCCTTGTCGGTTCCGTACTTAGCCACGCGAGCCTTGCGACAAATTGGAGAGGAAACCAAGGGGTTATCCTGCGGCCAGTGAAGTTATCGTGCGTAATTTCTTTGTGACTACCTTCTTTCTGGAATTTCTACTATGGAGGAAGGAAAAAGCTGAAAGATAAAATTAAGAAGCTTCTTGTAGCCTCAGGAATATAATTTAGTAAATGGGCCTCCAATTAACCATGGATATTCAAAGAAACAAATTATTCAATGTCAGAGTGAATGATTCAATGTCACAGGGAATGATGTAGTCTGATCAGGGTCCTACGACTCCGGGATTATTTCGAAAACCGGAAACGGATGAGCAAAATATTTCATCCACAACTAAAACATCTTCGATCCCTTCGTCTTTTTGGGTCCAGTTATCATACGCGCGAAGATTATTCTCCAAAAAACGGTAGGAATTGCAACTTAATTAGGACGAGGCTGTGCCCCAGGACTTAAGACTCTCTAGACTAAATTCAGCAGTAAGCTCAACGCAACGAAGTACATCTCTATACCTGCGTTTTTTCTATGCAAAAATTCTGTATCTATTGAATCAAACGGATTTTGTGATACTTCCGTAGCCGCTTATGGCGCGCGGTTTTATTCAGGTGAATTCATGAATCAGGCCTGATTACCGTCAGATTATTAGGCGGAAAATCAAGAATGGCACCACTAAAAAAATCTTGGTGCCTCGTCTTCACCTCCCGGCTGCATTACTTCTCTGACAATTAACGGAAACAGTAATTTCCGCATTGGACCTAATATTTAAAGAAAGTTATTTCTGGTCCGATTTGGCAATCACCCTGTGTTGGATAATTGGAACTATGTCATTTCTGAAAAGAATCCAGTGGACCTTATCTCTCGTAAAACTAAAAACTGGCCCTCCCACCAAAAGACAGATCACGTCGACATTGAACCTGTACTTGAAGAGAGAAAATGCGAGCATACTTTTATTGTAACGTCGACGAGTGATTTTAGTTTAATTGAGTGCTATTTATCTCTTAACAAACTTGTTAGAATCACGGCGTATTGTTTACGGTTAATTGAGCGGTTACAAAAAATATTAAGCGTCGACCTGTTATCGACAAGAAAGTAGAACGTCCAATTATTGTAGATTGTCCGAGTGCAACAGAACGATTAAGAGCAATAAATTGTCTGCTGAAATTTCCTCAGGCTCGAGATTTTACACGCAACTTAGACATTGCCGAGTCTAAGCTTGTTCCAAGAAAAAGCAAACTGTGTACATTGAATCCATTTATTGACCCGGCGGAATTAATCAAAGTGGGCCGTCGCCTAATTAATGCACCCATAGCCTTCGAACAAAAACATCATGTAATTTTAGCTTCATGTAATCCGCTTGCTCTACTAAGCATTGCTCATGAACATATTCAGTTATTGCAAATAGGATGCCAAGCAGTAATGCCATCTTCAGGGACACGTCATTGACCCTTATCATGTAAAAACACTGTACAAAAGGTTATCAAAAAATGTGTGAAGTGCTTTAGGGAACAGCCCATAATTCAAGAATATATTATGGAAAATTTACCATGTGATTGTGTCTCTTAATAGGCCATTGCATACATGTGAAGTCTTTATCGCTTCATTTCTCGTAGAGTGAAATACCAAAATATCTACTCTGACAATGAAACTAATTTCGTGGGGGCTCGTATTGAATTAAAGGAATGGGGCCAACTCTTGAAAAATCGCGAAGTTCAAAAGGCTGTTATGGATTTTTTTGGCAATGTGCAGATTATTGAACATTAAATGAATGAAAAGACGTATAAATGAGAATAGAACAAACAGGGTTTGACACACAATTACTCACAAGTGAAAAACACCAATCTATGATTGATAAAACCCTTAGATCTATTACAATAAACGAGTATACACTTTAAATTGGAAAATCGATATGAAGTGAGAAAAAGACCTCAAGATCGCAAAGCAAAAAGAATGAATTACTGAATTACTCTTAGGATAGACTTTACGCGCCGATGGTCACGCTCGGACTAACTGATGCACCTAAAGTTCAGTATGACTGCACATGATACCTCCTGATGCCCCAAACTTTTGTGGTCTTATCGCAGTTAAGTCCACGAAAAAAACACTTAAGAAGTATGATAGGCGAATTACGTCTCACGTTCGAAGAATTGTATACATTATTGACTTAAGTCGGAGCATTTTTTAATTCACTTCCCTTATAACCAATTTTTAATGATCCTAATGATATACCGTTAACTCCTGGTCGATTCCTCATTGGATACTCGTTAGCGGCAATCCCACGGCATGATTTGCGAGAGATTCGTCAAAATTGACTCAATCTCTACCAGCACAAGTTTAGGATACAGCACTTTCAGCAGCGGTTGCAGAAGGAATACCTGAGTCAGCTCCAACAGCGTTACAAAGGGGCACAGTCAAGTAAACAAAGCACTGATATTTTTCATTGCCTTTACACAGAAAAATTTATAAAACGAATGCTAAATATCATTGTCTTGTCCACTATATATAAAATATATATAACTTATTCACCTGGGTTGAGCAAGAGACAATGGTTTTCATGCGAGACAATAATTTGCCACTTCAAACGTGGAAAATGGGTCGCATCAACGACCTTCATCCAGGATATGATGGAGTGACCAGAGTCGTTTCCATTAAGGTCACTGATTTAAACAACACCAAGCGTCCGCTATCTATAATCTGTGTGCTACGAAATATACTGAATTAATTAAACTGCCTGAGTAGGGATAATTGTATTTCTCTTCTGCTGTCAATATCGACATTCAAATTATTACATTGGTGTTAGGAATGGACAGTAGTTTTAATCCTCGAAAGTTATTTTACTTTATATTCTTAGAGCATTAGTTTCAGCGAATTACTTTTCTCGCAATCATATATTGAAAACAGTACCTCAGGTATTATTATATTTATTCCGGTTGAAAGATACTCTTTCAATGTGTGATTGATGCTCTCTTAAACTGAACCAGTGAAATTGTCACTAGTTGAATCAGTATTTTGAATTATCACTGACGAACCAGTGATTTTCCCACGTTGACTGGGTGAACCAGTAAGTGATTCAACCAACATAGCATTACTGAATTTACCAGGTACGCTAAATGCTAGACTCAACCAGTGATATAGCGTTAACCAGTCGCCTGGTACGCGCTTGGCGCTGGTCAGATCTTTGCATTTCTCGAGTGAAAACAAACTTTATCATGTACTGGTGTTTGTGTTATAAATATTTGGGGCCTGGCTGTAGTAATCAGGAGATATGATATCTTTTGTTTGAAAGTGAGGAGGCTCCTGGCCACTTGGGTTTGACTTTAAGCGAAGCGACGCGTTGACATAATGACGGGCCTTCACACAATTAGGCGCAACATGTTATATTCTATTTTGTTGCAGCCCGGCCCTCATTTATTGTTGTCAGAGTAAAGTGCGGTTTTTGAAAGATAGTTTTGCAACTGTTAGCACAATAGTGATGATTGATAAGTGCCGTACGTAACCAGCTGACGAAAGAGAACGCTTACGACCAGAATTTTGTTAAATAAAATGTCATTGTAGCTTGTGTCATTTGTTCAAAAATTTAATTATTTCATTTTAATGTTATTTTTTACGATTTAAACCAAAACTACGTTTTCTATCGAAAAATGATTCATATGAAATTTGTAGATCTTTTCTATGTGAACAACTTTTGTTGATTAATTTTTTTTCGTACCTTATATCCTTTTTCCGAAAATTTAATTTTTAAATATTTTTAATGTAATTTTTCCGACTAAAACAAAAACTACGCATCCTATCAAAAAATAATTCATAACAAATTTGTAGCCCTTTATTGGTTGAACAACTTTTGTTCATTTGTTTTTCGTAGCTTGTGTCGTTTGTCGAAAAATTTAATTTGTTTATTTTTAATGTTTTTTACGAATAAAACAAAAACTGCGCATCCTATTCAAAAAGTGATTATCAAACCAATTTGTGGATCTTTTTGAGGTGCACAATTTTTGTTAAATCATATTTTTTCGTATCTTGCATAGTTTGACGGCTAAATGGAACTTTTATTTTTCATTATTTTTATGTTTGTTTAAAACCAGAATCGTTTGTCAAAAAATGCTGGCTAAAGAACTGGATTATTCTCTTTAGTCCCCAAGAACGTGTTCCAAAGTGTAACTAAATCCGATTAGTATTTCAAAAGTTATCCGGTATACAGACAACAGCGACGAGAATGACGACATCAACGACAAAGAAACCCCATCGTAAAACCTGTTTTTTCGGATTTAAGGATCAGGAAGCGTGGACATTCAAAGAAATCAGCGATGCTCAGTCTTCACATCAAACTAATACCTTCTCATTATGATGAGAATATGAAAAACTATGTTTTTCTATGTGAAAACGTTTTGTGAGCTATGAACAAGGCCCAATAAATAATAGAAAACCCACAAGCGAAACTGCCTTTTCCATCCTCTTCAACTCCTTCTACAATAAAAAATTCGCCCAGACTTCTTATGCAATTCAAAATTCCCTTTTTAATCCCCCTGACTTGAAAAATTTGGTTAAGAATTAACTATCGGGAAATTATCCGCAACATTAAAACCTTTGTAAAATCTTGTAAAAATAATAAAGGTATTGAAATAAAAACTAAATTGTAAAATGGTTGTTGGTGGAGTGGTTCAAACTTCAGGATCCAAAATAATTGCATTCAATTAGTTAATAATTGATCCGATCGTAATTTATCGTATTCGCTAAACAAACATCTTAAAAAGATATGACTTTCAGCACCAATATGAATATCATAAGCCCGAATCTTGACAGATGCTTTTTTCTTTATATTTGTACTTTTACTCATATCAACAATGAATACAAAAAATCATTTAAGAAGTCACACAGTGTCCATGAAATCATCATAATTATAGATACAACAGATTTAATAAACGTGCCCAAACTACTTTGCAGTTGCTATTATCTTTCCTTTGAATAATAACTTGTTTCGATCTTCTAAAATTGTACATATGATGTCATAAATCTAAAGTATTTTTACGACTTCAGTCTGGAATAAACAGTTATATAAGACCAATAATTCCGAATGACAAATGAGGCAGCGACTAGTATAAGATACACTGGAACAAATTAAAGACTATTCATTAGTTACACTCTTATCGAAAGTATTGAGGAAAATATGAGGAGCGTGATTGGTTCTCTCTGTCTTGCCTTAGTTATTTTCACCAATCCTGTTGGTAAATATAATATCTATAATTTAAAGTGCATTTTTAGATGTATTATGGTAATGATAATATCTCTCTACCACTGCACAGTGCTATCTAGATCTATAAATTAGTGACATTTTACTTATCAATTTTACAAACTGAATTATAACAAATAGAGCCACTAAATATTTAAAGAAAATTACCTATGCAATTATTCGAGGCATTTAGTAATTCATTAGTGAAGGTCTGGTATATTATTTAGAAGGTTATTTAAGTGGAATAAATGACTCGTGGAAAAGCCTTAATAAATAATGCGATTGCGTAACATTTCCAACTGTTGGCAAACGATAAGAAGGCAACGTTGTGAAACTTGTAAATGGGCTACACAACTTTCATAAAAATAACGTGATTAAAAGTTTTTGGTTTAAAATCAAGAGCGTCGGATAATACATCCAACCAAAAATCACTGAAATATTGAAACGGATACGGATACGCGGTTAAGGAAACAAACACGGAGACGGATAAGGATACTGAAATGGAAATTATATGATTTATTAACCGAACTTTTTTCGAGGTATCCTACTGTGTCTACTTCATTCTGAACGTTTCCTGATTCTTTATGGAAAAAAGGTTATCCCAGTTGGCCTGGGCGGAAATATCCAAATATTTTCACGTGGTGTTTGGGAAGAAGGGGCAAAACTATCAAGTCGACCGGGCGCAATTAAGAATAGTTACGGCTCTGCTTATTTCTAGGGTTTTATGCGTCATCTTAGCTGGATACAACAGGATTCGATAGGATTGCTACAATTGAAAATTCTTTGAAGATAAAAATAAATTATTATCATGAGAATATATATTTTTTAATTCGATTTGGAAAACAATTAAGAGTATTCGGAAAGAGTAAAGTGGAACGAGTTAACTAGCGGGACATTCGGAAATAATCGGAAAGAAGTCGGAGAGTGGGACATTCGGAAAGACTCGGAACACAATTTATCTATCCTCTATCCGAACTCTTTCCGAATCCTATCCGAATTTTTTCGCGACCCGATCTTTCTGAGCCTTTCCGTTTCTTCCGCTAGGGTGGTACTTGCGCTCAGAAATTTTTAATTATACCTTTTATGGAGAGTCCACAATATGATTGAGAAACCGACATAGCATTGACTTGACGTATACTTGACATAGCAGAAGCGTGGACGCAATGCGCGCGAATGTATTGCCAACTGCTTGTTTTTATATGTCATTCGCGTTCCGCTGTTCCGGAGAATTAAGATTAACATGGCCGACTCAAGATTCCGTTCCATGTGGAAAACTCACGAGAATGAAAGAGACGGACAGATCCGTTTGTCTCTTTCACTCTTGTGAGTTTCCCACATGGAATGGCACCTTGAGTCGGCCATTTTATTCTTGATTCTTCATAGATTGGCAGTACATGCGCGCGCATCGCGTCCACGTTACTGCTATGTCAAGTCTACGTAAGTCAGTGCTACGTCTGTTTCTCTATCCTATTGTGGACTCTCCATCAAACATAACTAACCTAATGAACAGTGCAAAATATCACTATAATAACATTTTTCACACCCTCAAAATGAATTTATAATGGAAAGATGACAATGGTAATTCCAATAATGAAAAAATTTTCTTGAAACTTTTCTATCTTTAAAAACTAAGCTACCAACATTGAAACCCCATTGCGAATGCAAAACTTTTACTTTAATTTTCCAAAAAATGTGATATAGGCTGATGGGGATAGCAGTCCGCTATCGAAATGTCGCATTAATTACCCAGGCACATGAAAAACAGGCATTGTTCAACAGACGAGACAAACATTGCTACATGTTTTTGGGGTCGCTGAATGCGAATCCGGGGTTGGTTTGACTTTGTCAGATCGCATTTCATTCCTAACCTCAAAAAAGGGAAGAAAAAAAAAACATTCCAACTTTCATCACTTTTTTGCGGTTAGGAACGAAATGTGATCTGACCGAGTCAAACCAACCCCGGATTTGGATTCACCGACCCCAAAAACGTGTAGAAATGTTTGTCTTGTCTGGTAGACAAGACCTTTTTTTCGTGTGCTTGTGTTACGTATAACAATAAAGTTTGAAAGAGTCGTAAAAAGTAGTATAAAAAAGGTTAATTTTTTTCCATTTCTAAACATTCTATTAATCCAAATTAATAGTTTATACAATAATTGATTCTCTAATTCTATTTTTTTTCAGCATCAGCTTGGAAATTAGCAAAGGCCCGAGAAAAGGCCGCAGTTCATCCTGCACCGATTGAAATTAATATTAATCGCTACGGAACTCCTCAAAATACAGGTCAAACTCATTCATTGCCAACAGGTTTTTGGAGTGTAGGAATAGATAAGACTCATGATTACGTCACTGGAGTAATCCTATTTCAACAATTGTGGCCATTCATGGCTCCTAAGATGGGTCTTAATAATGTCTATGAAAGAGTTAAATTACGTATAGAGGGGGACAATGCCTACATAACTGTACCAATATCGCTAGAGGATCCTCTGAATAGAAAATTCTTTAAGGCACTCGGTCCGCATAATATGCGGACTGCTTACATACGCGAATAATTCAACTTAAAATCAGTGGCGGTTTTTGCCTCTTTGGCGCCCACGGGCGAAAAAGTTTGGGGGTACTGCTTAGAAGTGTACATTAGGTCGGTCTAAAATCATACTGGTTGAATTTTTTTAATAGAGGACATGCTACCACCTCATTTTTCGAGGCTCCCGGAATAAATGCCCTCTAAGTTTAAGCCAAATCGGAGAAAATTAGGATGTTACGCAAAAAACGGAAAATCCCATAAGAATAACTTGGAAAAATTTTTGCTTTCGGAACAATGAGATTCACGTTAAAAGGTTTAAACTTTTTTGGAACATCTTTAACTAATTTTGTTACTTTTTTTACTTATTTCCGAACAAAATTGTTTAACAAAAAAATTATTCAAGCAAGTACGAATTAGTTACTTAATTGGATAGTAGTATCTAAGTGAAGTATGTGTTAGATAATAAGCAACAAAATTTAGTAAAAAAAAACTAGATTGTTCTACCTCTCTTTAAGAAAACGTTGCAAGTAAATAATAATTGATTGTTTCAAAAAATTGATAAATTCTTTAAACAAGTATCAGTTTTCCTATAAATGACTAATTTTTCGAATAAACGTAAAAAAGTTTCTTTCGATGTGTTATCAGGAAAAAACATGATTTAAATAATTGAAAATTGCTTAAAGAATTGAAAATTAGTTTAGAAATGCTTCAAAACAGTTCACCTGTCGCATACAAATAATATATGCCAAAAAAGGTAGAAGCAGATCTCACATGTGTCTATTTTGCACAAAATTGGCGGTTTAGATTTTTTGGGGCATTCTTGGGACTTGATAAGGGTTGTCAGGATCGTAAAAGGTCAGAGTAAATTCATGGAAATTATTCGCTGAAGACTCGTGAAAATATTCTAATAATCTCGCGCAAACCAAGTTTAAAGCCAGAAACGTGAATCTCATTTTTCCGAAAACGAAAATTTGCCGATGTTAATCTTATGGGATTTTCCAGGCCTTTGGGGCACGTTTTGCCTTAAAAATGAAGGGATTTTTTTTCGAGAAACTCATCAATTGGGGGGGGGGGGCTAGTAGCATACTCCCTATTCAAAAATCAATTTTTTGTACACCTCTAGTATATATACATAGGCAATTTTATTTCCTGAATTATTCAGCAGTTTGGTACTTCAGTACCAAAATTTTTGTAATCTTGTATCTATAATTGTAAACAAAAATTTAGATAGGAACAAATTATGATGATTTATATTTTATTTGTATGATACATAATAAACCAAAATAAAAAATACTGTAAAAAGAAATTTTAGAAAACGTTTCTCTAAATTTTTAAATCCTCGTGCTACTTTTTAATACTTGCAAAGAAAGGCTCAATTGAAGATTGACATTGGTTGAATTCTTAGTGTTTGACTAAAGAAAACTAAGATTCATTCGATCGAACTTCATTGAAATAATATTTGCAAGCCCAACAAGGATCGTTTGAAAAAAAAGAACCTGAAACCCATAAAAATTGCTCAAACTGTACATTTGTTCATAACAATGAAATATGTCATGAAATGAAAATATAGGTCACTAAGGTATCAATAGCAACTTTAACGAAGTAGGTATTGAAAAAAGTACCTAGAACTCAAAACGATAGCTCAAACTGTGCATTTGTTTATAAATTTTTTAAATAAAAATTAGGATCCTGAAATGGCAATCTAGTTTACTGAGTAAAAAAAACGGTTGAAAAAGTACCTCTAACACTAAGAAATTGCTTAACCTGGGCATTTGTTTATAAAGTTTGATTATGACAATCATATTTATTCTTGAATGGCAATATACTTTACTAATATATCACTAGCAAGCCTAAAAAAGTGCGTTTGAACAAAAAAAGTAACTGAAACTCTCAAAATGTGTTCAAACTTGACATTTTCAAAAAAGTTTCTTTATAAAACTCACAAATTTGTTATGAAATGACAATATAGTTTACTGAAACATCACTGCAAAGTTAAAAAAATCACGGTTATTTATATATTTTTGTTGCCAAATGTTTTTTTATTACATTAAATTGCATTAAAAACGAAAATCATATAATAACTATGCATATTCATTCAAAAATCACATACCATTTTTATAACAATACAGTTAATACGAACTAATTATTTATTTATGATAAACTATGAAGTTATACTTCGCCAATGTTTATTTGTTCAATACACACTAATATCAATCATTTAGAATTAAATACGTCTTAATAAAACAACACTATCTTAAATTGTACCAATTTTTTTTAAACTTCATGTTTAAATAAAAGAAATAAAAGAAATTGTTGTGTAAATTATCCTCGAGGGATCATTTCAGAATTTAGTTCGCTTTAATTCAGATGAAAATTTGAAATCGATTCCAAATTGTAGCGTAGAAAAATTCTGGGAACCCTGGGAAAAATCTTCTTGATTTCAATTCCAAATTTTAAGCAAATAATAATTTGGAAGCAAAGGGTAACGGATAGGGTCATTGAGGGTCGAGATGACCCCTATGGATGCTTTTTTCAGTCTGATTTTCTTCGAGGATGGCTCAAAATTAAAGCTCTAGAATTCAGATTAAAACTAAAATTTGTTATGTTAGAATGTTATTTTTTCACATGAATGGTTATGAATATGAAAAATAAGAGAAATGAGGAAAATATAATAAGATTAGCTATGTCACATTTATATTTTTCTATATCACTGGTTTATTAAGAAGAAATTGAAAAATGACTAAATATTTCATGAAACATAAAAAAGTATAGATTATTACAAAACTTAGGAATTTTAAAATAATCCCAGGCTATGTGTTGATCACATTTATATGAATAACAAAATATTTTTTTAAATCTCACAATTCACAAACTTAAAAAATGACTAAATAATTTATAAAAAATAAAGAACTGAATATGTTGATAGAAAGTAAAAATTTTTAAAAAATCCCGGTCTTTGTGTTTTTCACAATTATATAATTATAAACATATATTTGAAAATACTCTTAATTGGATAACTTAAGAAATACTTAAACTAGATATTTAAAAAATTAAAAAATGTTTAAATAATAAAGCTGAAAACTCCAAAATCTTGATGATGCCATTACAGAAGCAAATGTAATGAAAAAAAAACATTTAAAGTAATTAATGATGCAAAAATAAATGAGTAAATAAATTACCAACCAAAAATTTTCTGAATAGAAAAATGTAACGACACGGGAGACGTTTAGGAAGAAGCTATAAAAGTGACATGAGGAGAAAACTTTCCTGGTGTGGTTACATTTGTTTAATTCGGAAAATTTTTGCTTGGTAATATATTCTTTTTTTTCACATAGCTAATTGTTTTATATATTTTTACGTGCCATTTAATTCGCTTCTGTAATGGTATCGTGAAGATTTGGAAGTTTTCAACTTAATTATTTACAATTTTTTAAATAAATCATTCAGTGATATTTGAAGGAAGTTTGAAAACCGGGAGTTTCTATAAAATGTAATGCTATAAAATATTTAGTTTTTTTTTATTTTCTTTAGTAAGAGACTTTTCAAAAATACGTTTTTAGTTACATAATGAGAGAGTTTACCGCTCTTTACGGGGCGCTAGTGAACTTACATGAGTGCCCGTGAAATTCGAACTCAAATAAAGCAAAGTAAAGTTGTTACAAGAAAATTTAAAAAAATGAGTTGAAAAAAATATGAAACGTGGATTGTATTTTAATAAGAAGGTGAACGGCAAAGTCGGAAAGTATTATTGAAAAATAAAAAGAAAGGTTTTTTCAGAGAGGTATGTTTTGGACAACAGTAAACAATCTACCTCACCTGCTGTTGTTCAAAACTTACCTTCCTAAATAATCTTTCATTTCTTCTTTAATAATACTTTCCAACTTTTCAGTTCACCTTTAATCAAGCTACAGTCTACATTTCATAAATTGTGTCACTAATTTTTTTATAAATTTCTTTTAAAAACTTTACTTTGCTTACTTTGAGTTCAAATTACGCGACCGTTTATGTAAGTTCGGTAGCGCCTCCTAACGAGCGTTAAACTCTTCCATTGTGAAGAACACAAAGAGCAGGAGTTTTTTCATATTTTAAGTTATTTATTTTTTTAGCATATTAGGTTTTTTATTTTGCTTTAAATTATTTTGTAATTTTTTAACTTCAATGAACATAATTTTATTTTCAAGTATGCATCAAAAGTGTGGATTTTCAAATTTTTATTTATTTCAAAAATATTTAGTTGATAAGCAAAATTGTTTTTCAAAATATCTTCAGTTTTTTATGTAGTTATTTTTTAATTTCTTTAGTTTCAGTATTAGTTTCATCATTAAAAATATTTTGTATTTATTTAATTGCGAAAAATACGAAAACCAGGAGTTTTAAACAAGATTGTAGTTATTCATTTTTCAAAAATTTTAGTTTCTAAAGCACACAATTGCTTTTCTCTAATAAATTTTTTCTCTTGAATTTTTTTTCGCATAAAACCAAAAGTTTGTTCAAATTTTTGGGTTATTTAAAATGTTTTTCAGTTTCAAGTCTAAAAATCAATATTATAGAATCAAAAAACGACTCAAATATTTCGCGAAATAGTGAGTTTTGTGGCATGACGTCGATAGGTTGAAATGTCAGCCGTCAGGAAGGTTAGTACATGCTACTGCAACTACATACGACTTTTTGGAGAAAATCTCCGAAAGTGAAAGTAAGTGATACAGGTCTGACTAGTAATATTTCTCAAGTGTAAAATTTATTTTCTTAGTCATGTCCCATTGTTTTTTTGATTGACGCCCTTTCAGTGTCAATAAATAAAATAAAATATCCTAAATTGCAGGTTAGTGGTAGTCTAACCTCACCTTTTTGACAGGTGCTTGTATCAAGTGGTACTGAAAGTTCGTGAATCGACGAAAGAATGGAATCTGCCTGAAAAAATCCATTCTGCTCTTGAGAAATATAACTATTTGTACAGTTATGAGTTTTTCGTTTAGAATATTTTCTCGAAAAAGTTGTCTGCATTCCCATGAAGGCATGTCAAAATAATCAATTCAAGGCTTCCCTCTCTTCGGGCCTCTTCTTTTTTTAATTGGTCACTCACTGATGCGGGCGTGGCCGTACAGCCCGTACAGGGACCGTGGTGGGAGATTACGAAACTGCGTGAATTAGAAGAAGCGTGTATAGGGGGTGTAGAATAAGTGAACTGTAGAATAAGTGATTCGCAATCATTAGCTATTTTGAATCCATACATTTTTTATTGAATATAACAGATAATAATGTGCGCTCACAATTAGTGAAGAATAGCTGTTTAATAATTATTAAAATAATTTTTATAAACACTTCAATCATTTTTTCATGAATAAACTTTTTTTTTGCGCAATCATCTTGAAATATTTTGCCAAAGACTCCATGCTGTCATATTTTACATAATTACAAAAAATATTAATTATATGAACAATTTTTGTAAACAAATGCACATTCTGAGGATTTTTTCATGAATGGGCTTAATTTTTGTTGCGTAATGAAGTAGAAATATCTTTTCAGGGACTCCTTCCTATCATATTTATCAAAGTACAAAAACTGTTAATTAAATAATAAGTAAAATATACTCAAAAATACTTATTCGTATGGTAATGAAAATAACAGAAGAAAAGATATGGGAAGTCCAAAGTGGATTTATGCCAGGAAGACTATGTACGAATCAAATATTTAGCTTGAGACAGAACACAGAAAAAAGTTTGAGAGTAGGAAAAAAAGTGTTCTGTGCATTTGTTGACCTAGAAAAAGCATTTGACAAGGTGGCTAGAAGTAAACTTTGTGATGTCCTGAAAGAGTACGGAGTCAATGGATGGCTCCTACAAGCAATAAAAACAATATACACTGGTAGCAAAGCGAGTTTAAGGGCTAATGGAAAACTGAGTGATTGCTTCGATATTATGCAAGGCGTGAAACAATGATGCGTTATGTCCTCATGGCTATGAGCTGAAGTACAGATTATACTTCATTTATACTTTAGTATGGCAAAAGCATATAAAGAATAGACAAGGAGACCGAAGTCCTGTACATTAGGGAGTTTTTGCATATCGTTTCGTAGCATACGGTAAACGCTAAGGTCACGTGACTCGAAAACCATATTGGCAGATAGCGTAGGTACGTTATTTGAGTTTTTGCACCCCGTACGGCCATACGGTACGTTTCACAAATAAAGCAGAGTTTTTCTTTCGACATGTTTGTTTTTGTCCGACCGAAGTCCGACATAAATCAATCTTTGCATAAATCGTCGTTTAAAGCGGAGATTTCCGAGATGTTGGTCGATCGACGTCCGACATCAACAAAGTTGAGGTTAGAAAACTCACGGTAAACATTACGCTAACGAACGTCGGATAGCGGAAAACGGTAACGCTAAACTCTCACGCTAACCGCAGAGCATGCGCAGAAACATCACGTGACTTTAGCGTTTATCGTATGCTACGAAACGATATGCAAAAGCATACTCGGGAAGTATTGTAACCATTTTCATAGGACAAAAATGTGCTTATTTTCGGTTACATTAATTTGGTCTTCTTATGTCTATCCTTCATGGGCAAAAGTATCGGGCACAGAATTGCACTCATTTGTTATTCAAGATATCCTGGCCAAATATATTATAAGCCTAGATGCGGCACCTCACTACCGAACCTATAATAAGTTCTAAGAACTGAAAAAATGCAATTGGTTAAAAAGAGAGAGATATAACCATCTCTTTTTAACGAATGACATTTTTTTAATTTTTGGAACTTATTATAGGTTTGCTAGTAAGGTGCCGCATCTAGGCTTATAATATCTTTGTCCTAGCAACGGGATAAAACATAATGTATCATTCGTCCAAAAATTTAAAAAGTTTGCGATTCAAGTGATTTCGTAAGTCAAATATGTTTTGAAAATTGTTCCTGCGGATATACAATGGACAACTCATATGATTTTTATATCATATATATTGGTAAGAGATCCAGAATCTTGGATTCCTAAACATAATATTGATAGCATAAAAAGATTTAATCAAATTTTTACTCAGGTGAAATGTTTAATGTTAAATTTTGCATAATATACAGTTGAACAATTAATGTTACAATTAGCATTTCACTAATTTGCATTTTACTTATTTTAGAAGTTACAAACAATATTTCTTGACATTGTGAAAATCATGATTATGGATCTCTATTTTCACGTATTTCAGATATCCAATTATCTTCCATCAGCAATAATACGACTATACCTACTTAGCCCAGAGCCGGCTTTAGTAAAATGGCGCCGACAGGCTATTACCCCCCCCCCCCTGATTCTAACGAAACACTGCAATTATTTTTGTTAGTCAAAGAAAATGACAATAAACCATATTTCGTACAATTACAAATTTGAATTTCCCCTGATTCACATTGCACTCATTTAACTAGACTTGAATTTCCCAAAATCCACCCGCGCCGATTACACTGAAAAAAATAGTTGGTTGGTATAAAAAATAAAGTAGTAGAGCCAACTACTTTAGTTTGTAATATATGCCGTTGCTATTCAAATGGTTGGGGCTACTACTTTTATTCGCAAGATTGGTAGTAATTGTCGTTAATACTTTACTTGTTGTCGTGACAACTTTCAATGGTACATACTATTTTCAGGTAGTTGTAGTTACTACTTCAATCAGAAAGTTTTACTATTAAATTAGTTAGTTTCACAAATAAACTATTGAATCTCACTACTTAAAGTAGTAATTCTCACTATTCCAATTAGTAAGGTTTACTATTTGAAATAGTAATCATTATTATTGAAATTAGTAAGTTTCACTATTTAAATTAGTAGTCATTACTATAAAAACTAGAAAGTTTTAGTATTAAAATTACTGGTTCGTAGACTAATGCGAAGGTAGTACTTCTCAATATTGAAATTATAGTAGATTTTAGTATAATATCCCATCAGTGGACACAGGAGGTTCTGAGAACTTCCTATGCGGACCAGGTCCTGATACGACGTCATGTCAAAATAGACCCACATGCCTACTGGGATGTTAGTGAAAAATTACTATAATTTCAATATTTAAAAGTACAGACTTGCAGCAGTAGAAAGTCTATTAAAAAATGTAGATCGATGCAATAGCCTTTACGGTATTCGCTGCTGCACAATTCACAAAAAGGTTAAGATTAAAATGGCGACGATCGAGAACATGATGCGATATTTCTTTGCGAATGTTGGCAGCACTGCTCAGGTTTCAGTTCTGCCAATGTCGCCAAGGAGGGAAACTTGGGAACTTCTACTTTTATTTCTTGGAAAATAAATTAGTGGTAAATGTGACTACTTTATTGGTTGTGACCAGAATTTTACTAATATAACCTACGTAGGATTACAAACGGCGACTTGGTGCTGCACTAAACTGGTTAGTTACTTTTACCATCGAAATAGTTGTCGCAGCTAATACCATCTCTACTAATAAAGAGCTTCTTGTCACAACTAACCATTTTTTACAGTGTACATGGCGCCCCTAGGCTATAGCCTACATTAGCGTATTGGTTAAGCCGACCCTGATTTAGCCATACTTTTCCTATACTTTATACGAAATTTACATACTTGAGCTTTACTTAAGAGATATTCTTCTGCCATACTTTGACTAAGCATCAGTTATACTTCTCAGATATACTTTAGAAATACTGTCCCTAAACTCCAACCATGCATTGTTATACTTTTCCCAAACTTTTAATATACTATGTGAGAAATCACTCTGATACGATTTTTCAGATGTTTTCCTAGATCAATCCTATATTGAAATTTTTCTACCCGGGTAGCAAGTGATATATAACTATCAATTAATAAATAACCAACAAAAGACTGAAGATAATTGTATTTCCTTCCAGAATCCTGGTATTTTAAATTGTATAGACTACAGACCAAACTAATTCTACGAGTTTGTAAGCAGAATCATTTTAAAGATTAAAAAATCTCGCGTCGAATCAGCTTACGTGGAAATTATTTTAATGAACGAGTCAAAAAGTATTTAGTTTTAAAGATGAACGTTTGTTTTTTAGCTATAACTGAACATTCAGAAATCTTGAATTCAACTCTTTGCCAAATCTAGAAAAGTGTTCCTAAAAATTTGGAAAAATCATAAAATCAAGAATAAATCCTACTCTTAGCTGGGTTAAAACATAGATTCATGTCCGCCTGAATTTTTGTATTAAAAAAAGAATTAAATAATTTGTACGTAAATTTGATGAGGAATGTAGTATTTTTAACAAAACTAGTATTAATTGAAAAGTCCAGTGAAAAATTGATAATTTTATAAAATTTCATAAAATAATGTGGAAAAGTCACAAATAATTTTCTTTTCTTCCATATTTTTTTAATTTGTGAGAAACAATACATAATTAAATTATGTATTATTCCTTGATGGCAAGCCTATCGAAAATTTCAAAAACATCTGAAATAATAAGTAATATTTTAGACTTCAAAAACAGGGAGCCGAAGCAATGGTAAGCTTTATTCGTTGTCATAAGTCAAGCTCTGACATTATATTCTTGATGATTCATTTTCTCTTGCGAGAAGAAGTCGCACCAAATGCGCTGCCCAGGGGTTCAGTGCGGAACTAATGCTCTGAGTTTCGCGGATCCTAGTTTCGAATTAATCCGCTTTGTTCTAAATTCATAATAATTCAAATAACCTAAATAAA
Source organism: Andricus grossulariae (assembly GCA_011634705.1). Lineage (NCBI taxonomy): Eukaryota > Metazoa > Arthropoda > Insecta > Hymenoptera > Cynipidae > Andricus > Andricus grossulariae. The sequence goes on along the minus strand of JAABKJ010007545.1, from coordinate 93,115,762 downwards.
TTGAAAATTCAGAAGGATTCAATTTTGGCTGCTTCAATTTGCAGTTTAGTTTTGATTACTTCAAATGAAAAAAACCTTATGCTTTACCAGTTTAAGTTTTTAAATTTTAATGACCGAGAAAGTTTTTGTGAACCGGGAAAACCCGGAAATTTTTCCGGTAATAAAAGTGGACACCCTGTAATAATAAACTCCACCGAATAAAATTTAAAAATCTAACCCGAAGTCGTTCTGAGGTCTGCAGAGAGCAGTAGCCAGTGCAGTAGTCAGTGCAGTGGATTATGAACAGTAAAGCCAGATCGATCTCAATCGACTTTTGGGTTGGAACTGTTGCGAAACAATGCCCCATATGTTGAACTTTCAACATTCTTTGGTAATTCAACATTTTTTTCACTTTAAATGATTTTTCCCCCTCTCTCTCATTATTCTAAATACTCTCTCTACTATATCACTGCTTCGTGCACAATTCATCGTGGATGACAAATCGACATTTCCCTATTCTCCATATATGCCGGGTTTGAATTTGGGCAACATGCAGTCACTACAATCAGGATCTGGATAGACAAGATATCCATAATTCAATCTAATCAGACAACTCGAAATGCAGCAAATGAGGCTGTAATTGTATTATAGGACATTTTAATCCGACAGGACGCTGCCGAGATACGTTACTTGAAGAAATGCCAAGAGAAAGAGAGAAAGAGAGAGAGGGTGGGAGAGAGAGAGAGAGAGACGTTTGGTGAGAGTTGTACCTGGAGAGCCTGGAGAGGTGAGAGAAGGGAACGACGTCGTCGTCGTATCGGTAAGTGCTGGAGAAAGAGGAGGAAGGCCAGAGGATGGTGGTGATCGGGACCGGAACCGAGGGCACCAGCAGAACTTGCCTGCTAGAGTGCTAGTGCAAGACAGTCGACAGTCGAGGACTGTTGGTAAGAGAAAAGCTCGGAGCACCGCCGCGGTTACGTGACGTCGCGTTTACAATGTGTTTTTAATCGATAATTAATCCAGATTTATTTCCGATGATCTAACTTCCTTAAGTTCTTGTTTTGTCTTTTTGAGAATCCAACAATTAGTTGAGCTGGTTACTAGTTAACTATACACATCCAGTTTCCAAATATTCTTCAGAGACCCTAAATGGAAAAAAGTGTTTTGAGGAAATTGAATGAAAATATTCATTTTGAATAAGAGGGAGTGAGGAAGAGTGTCCTGAAATTTAGAGTGCTAATTCTAGTGCTGGATTTAAAGAGAAATACGGATGGTCAACGTGAGTTTTGCAATTCTTAACTTTAAGCCTTTGATGTCTTATTTTGTTACATTTGCTCGTAAATGAATTTCTTTTTATGCTTTTAGCTAGGCTACTTTCAATTGAAAAGTAGCATTAGCACGTGAAAGCATCCAAGTTTGATAAACTTTTAAGTTGGAAGTATTCTTTACAGAAATTCAAATTAATATAGAGCGAGATGAGATTTCAATTTCTTAGCATCACAAATTTGTATAGTAATCCCAATTTAACAGTAATCAAATACAAAACAATACAAATATGTAAATTCATCTAAACAGTTGGAAGCATTATAGAAAATTTTGATTATCCAAGCGGAAGAGCATTATTAGCATTATTTGCGTCATTCTCAAAAATAGAAAGAAAGCCAGGTTCTAGGCATTTAAATGTACTTTAAATCATTCAAAAATAGCCCTAATACAATTTATAAAGTTTAAAAAAGTTTGTATAGTGTTACTTTAAAAATATTTATTTATTTTGGACAACTAAAATTTAATTTAAGTTCGAATTCCCAGTTTAAAAAGAATCCAGCTTCTCCATTTCATTCGCAGTTTTCGAAACATTAACATTTTTATTCGTGTGTAGTTAGAAAGCATTGCAATTTCACAGTAAACTCAGTACAAGTAAAATCTCAAGAAAAGTTTTCTTTTGTTACGTCCACAAAAGTTTTGTGGAATTCGCCAACATTTGTTTGGGTCAACTACCAAAATTTAATACACAAATACATTTCTTTTTTGTTTGTCCAACAAAGTTTCCTTATTTTTTCTAATTTACTTAATTCTATTATTGAATTGCAAAATTAATGATTTACAATACTAACTTATGCCTGAAAAAACATCGTAGGATGACATTGATTTCTGAATATTATTTACGTTAGATGCCTATTAGTAAATGTGTCAAGGACGATATCATTCAACATAATTCCTTTCGTTCACTTGCCTTAGTCATTTTCTCCATTAAACTGAGAAAAATGTTTGGTCCCGACATACATATAGTAGCTACAAAATGTTGTCGTCCCAATCAAAATTTTTGCTATTTTGACAACAAAAATTTGTCTTGGTTCAACAAATGATTTAAAGAAAAAAAAATTCTCATTAGGACAAAAAAATGTTGCTTTAATAGCAACGAAATCTTTGTATTCTCCAAAGCAAACATTTTCTCATTATAGAAGAGCCATTTCTGTATAAATATCAGTAAACAATCTTTTTTTTTTAATATTCTCCTTAATTTGTCGAGCAATGAATTATTATCCAAATAAAGCATCTTGAAGGTATGTAATAATTATCATAATTCTGATTTTTCAAATTCCATTTTTCAATTTAAAAATCTACCAGCCCGAAAGCTCCTTATATGGCCACGTGCCCTAATTATTATCTCGAGATAAGGACTCGATTAATGATATTACTCATTACTATTTGCTCTAATTTCTCTAAAAAAAAATTGATGCACTTCTTTGTTTTCGCCTTTTGATTTTAATCATCTAATGAGTTCAATGACTTTGATTATCGCTATAATAAGCTTGACATGCGTACACACGTGAATCCAGTAATTTATTGCTTGTTGAGAAAGGAAAGTAGTAATGAATCTATTCCAGTAAAAAAATAACTTTTTACGGCTCTAATTAGCGAAGTATTTATTGACCAGTATTGAAAAGTGAAAACTAAGAGTTATAAAAGCATGACTTTTACAATGAACTAATGGCTTAAGATTTCATTCGTTTATTGCAAGAGTGGGTAATGAAAGAATGGATAGATGTTCCTCATATAATATCAGTTGGAATTCTCTTTGCCGAAACACAGATCCTAAAATGAATTAGTAAAATCGTGCTTTAAAAAATATGATAGACGTTCTAAATAAAACTACTCGTATGGAAAAAATCAGGCCATCCATATCGGAATTTCGGTACACGTAGCCGAGGGCTTATAAATACCTATTTTTATAACGTTTACGTCTGTTATTAAAGAAAAAATAGGGACTCATAAGGATGTATTATAAATCATTTTTAATTCAGGGTTGCTAAAAAAATCTGCAAAATATACGGAATTTTTAAAAATCCTCTGCAGAATTTAGAAAAAGAATGGCATTTTCTAAAAGGTCTTATAAAACCTATAATTTTTTTAATTTCTCAAGCTCTTGTGTTAACACGTCATTTTTCGTATACAAATTAGACTGGGTAATGAAAAAATATATCGCTTCAAATTTTAATCAATTATGGCCGCAAAAATAGTTTAGATCAAATTAATTTTTTTCTACATTTGTTGCAAATGCAAATAATTTAACTTTTTAAAATTTCAAATATTAGCTTTAAAGTTGATAATTTCATGAAGAAATTCAAAAGCCTTAAATTTAAAAAAATTGATGGAATATTCTAGATTGAAGCGTTATAAATTGGTAGCGATCATAAGAGTTTAAAATAGAAACCCTAAAAAGTTGCATCATTTTAATTTGGAAACGTCAATATTGATACAATTTTAAATTCAACACATTCCAAATTGAATAATTTCTCAATAAAGCGTTATCAACTAGACAATTTTAAATTATAATAGCCTTTCAAAATTGAATAATTTTTTCTTTCATATGAATCCTCCAAGATTATAAGATTTTATTTTAAATTGCAAGCATTAATATTTCAAATATGTTAAAGTTCAAGACGTTCAAAATGAACTAATTTTATATTCAAATATTCAAAATTGAACAATATTTGAAATATCGTAGGTACAGTCATAAATTGAAAGTCTTAATAGGTTTGCAATCTTACGTTTGAATTGTTCATAATTAAATTATTTGAAATTGAAAGTCTTTACGATAGCACAATTTTGAATCAAAATTCTTTAAAATTTATTGAATAGGAAGGAAAGCATCAATAATTGAATAATTTCAGTCTGTAACATTCAGATATTTGAATTCAAATTGTCGATCGATTTAAAATTAAAACGTCGAAAATTGATTGTCTATTTTCTCATAAATACATTTCCAATCGACTCATTTGTATTGTAATAATATTGTAAATACCCGTGTCCAATAATTATAAACAAGTATAAAATAGAAAAAATATGAATATTGAGTTCAATAAAAAAAAGTACTATGAAATATTGAAAGCCAGTGGAGCAGGGTTTTGTAGGGATGCAACGTAGGTCAATTTAACCCCCCTCTCAGTGAGAGAAATTATAAAAAGTTGGTTTGAAAGAAATTCATTTTACAAAAAGGTGAATTTAAAGGACATTCCAAGTTAAAACCTTTAAATTAGAAAAATTTCAAATTTCCGGGAATTAAAATTTGAATGTTATACAAGTTGAATAGTTTTAAATTTATGGAAGATATTTGAAAAAAGAGTTTCAAACTTAATTTATTTTAAAATTATTTGCAAATAGAAAGGCTTGCAGTTTAAAAATATACGGAAATTGATTAAGTTTATTGTAATTGATGAAGTTTCCGAATTTATCGAGAATTATAGTTTAAACGTTTTCGTGTTTAAGAAAAATTACAATTAGAAATATTTGAAATTTAAAAGCCATTCAGAATTTCAAATCTTGAATGAGGATTTGAAAGAAATTGATTGAAACTTGAAAGAACGCTCACAAAATGTATGGAAAATGCCTTTTGGTGAAGTTGGTTGAATGTTCGAGCTTATAATGCTTTTTCTTATGCTCATCAACGCGACAATTTCACCGAAAATCCTTTTCCACACATTTTTTGCAGGGTACTTTGAATGTGTTAAGTTTTCAAAAACAATTACTTTATCTGTGAAAATAATTCAATTGATTAAGTTTGATTAAATTTAATTAGTTTCATTTATATAATGTGCTTAGATTTTTTAAATAATATTTTTTCCTTCCTTGAGAATCTCTAATTCTCTATTGGAATAAAACTGCCCGTGTGGAAATTGCCAAATGTTTGCCCACTTTCAAGTTTGGCTTGGTTGGTTTGAGGTTATGTTGGCGAGTGTTTTTGTGATTTCGTCTTTATTAATTATTAAAGTGAGATTCAAATAACCAAAAATGCCGAAAGTGAAAAGCACTTGTCGCGTTCAAAATTTTAATTAAAATTGGTTTAATAACACCTTGTTTATTTAATAAACTATACATTATTTTACAGAATTACACTTTCTGAAATATTGCTTACAGAAAAGTAGCTGACTAATTAACTAATCCTTCAAAGATCAAAAATGAAAAAGAATTAATCTAAAATGTAGATTACCTAAAAATCAAATTTCAAATAATTAAATGTTTTATTAATTAAATAACTTTAAATAATTTTATTTAAAATGAAGTTTACCAGTTCTGTCACGATCATCTTTTTCCAATTTATATTATTGAATCATTTAAATTTTCAAAACGTCAACACCGTCTGGCTCCATTGCTTTCATTTAGTTTGATGTAAGTTCGAATTTGCGCCCCGAACTCTCATATCGATTGTCGGTCTTTTCGATTCATTCTTTGGTAATGCGGCAACTTCGCTATATTAAAACATGTGAATTTCGTTGTTGAAAATTGCAAGCGTAATTTTGATTCGCTTTGAAAGAAGTGTATTACAGTGCGATATTACAATGTGAATTTTTTTAACAATTGAAGTGCCAAAATAAATCCTATTGCAGAAAAATTAAGTTCCTTCATGTATTTTAGCTGATTTTAAAGTTTCGAAAATATAACTTCAATTATGTTTCACATGTTAGTATAGGTCTTCACTAATTCCAAAGATTGGGATGGCAACCGAAAGATGAGGCTGACGACGAATAAGCCTGTTCAGGAATACTATTTTTCTTTAAATGTTCAGCTGCTTGAAATGTTTATTTTAAATAAAAGCTTTGTAATTATTACTGTGGCTGAGACTAGGAAAATAAATGAAGCCAAGTTGGGGCCAAGTCGGTCGCTAAGTTAGGCTCTGGCCGGGTTAGGTGTTTCATTTGTAGTTTGGTCCTGTCTAAAGCCCCAATTTGGGGCCAAGTTTTTCCTATTTTGGGCCCAGCTAGCGCCATGACAAAATTTCCACACGGGTTGTGCGAATGGCTAAACTTATGTATCGAGATGGGAGAAGTTTCAGATGACTGCAAAAAAACGATTATCGTACCAATATACAAAGGAAAGGTGATAAAACTAACTGCAATAATTACAAATGTATCAGCTCATTAAGTACCCCAAGTAACATACACTCAAAAATACTTATCCGCAGGGTAATGAAAATAACAGAAGAAAATATATGGGAGTCCAAAGTGGTTTTATGCCAGAAGATAATGTACGGATCAAATATTAAGCTTAAGACAGATCACAGAAACAAGTTTGAGAGTAGGAAAGAAAGTTTTCTGTGCGTTTGTTGACCTAGAATAAGCATTTGACAAGGTGGATAGAAGTAAACTTTGGGAAGTCCTGAAAGAGTGTGGAGTCAATGGATGGCTTCTACAAGCAAAACAAACAATATATGCTGGTAGCTAACCGTGTGTAAGGGTTAATGGAAAACTAAGTGACTGGTTCGATATTATGCAGGGTGTTAGACAAGGATGCGTTATATTCTCATGGCTATTTATTATATTCATGGACCAGTGTCTAAGAATTTCCCTCTTCGACGAAGGTGTGGATCTCGAAACAGTAAGGGTACGTGGGTTAGCGTTCGCAGATAATAAGGTTTTCATGGCAGAATCAATCGAAGATTTGCGAAGAATATTGAACAAACTGAATACACGCATGAAGAGTATGGGCTACAAATTTAACGTGAATAAAACAAAGATTATGGTACTTGAAGAAAAGATTAAAAAAACAATATGCAACATTGTCTTAAATAATGAGAGAATAGAACAAGTTGATAAGTTCGTATATCTAGGTAGCCTATTCACTAGTGACGGAAAGATAGATGGGGAGCTGAATAGGCGCATTTTCAAGGGTAAGAAGGTTATCGGTAGAGCAGGGACAATTGCCAGTAGTAAAAAGATATCAAACAAAGCTAAAATGGCAATAAATAATTCTATATTTGTACAAACTGTGCTATACGGTAGCGAGACATGGGCATGTCAAGAAAAGGATAAGAGTAAAATTAAAGCGATTGGCATGAAATCCCTGCGCGGAATATTCGGGAAAACACTGATGGACGAACTGAGAAACGAGATAATCCTCAAAGAATGTGGTACAGAATTGACACTAGTTGACATATGTAAAAGAAATTTGATAAAATGGTTTGGGAATGTTGAGAGAATGAAAGATGAACGACTGACGAAACAAGTGTATAAAGTTAAAGTAAATGGCAGGCTGCCCAGAGGCAGATCGCGAAAAGAATGGTTAGAATGTGTGAATGAGACCCTTATTTGAAGAGACATAAGAAGCCATAGAAACACGAAGGCTTGCATGAAAAAATGCATGGACGTGAAGAAAGCTAGAGTAGTATGCCAGGACAGAAAAGTGTGGCGACAAATAGTTTGTAAACAGAGTGACAATAGAGTGAATGGCGCCTGAAACTAAGACCTTGGATACTAATGAACCCAAGTGGGGTACCACACATAACAATTTTGTGAGGCTCTTCTCTTGGGGTGATCGCTAGAGAGATTGATCAGCAATCTGGGTCGGAGCAGTGTTGCGGAACGTGGCATTTAAATAAATAACACGAGAATTCTAGATCAATCTAAAAAATCTATACCCCCTACCTCACATTATTCTTTTCCAAAGATTTGAAGCTCGATTTGAAGGGATTTCTAGAGAATTTTAGAAAATAAAGGAAATTTCAAGAAATTCCTAACGATCCCAAAGACTTCAAGGGATTTTAAGGTATTTCAAGGAATTTCACGCTATTTAAAGGATTTAACAAATCACCAAGGATTTCAAAGAATTTTACCAGATTAAAGGGATTTTATATGGCCTCTAATTATTTTGAAGGATTTAAGAGATTTTAAAGCTTTTAAGTTATTTTAACAGATTCCGAAGAATTTCAAAAGATTAAAAAAATGTCAAGGGATTTCAAAGACTTTAGAGGATTTCCAAAGATTGGAAGCTCGATTTTAAGGGATTTATAGAGAACTTTGAGATTCCGAAGATTTGAAGGAATTTGAAGGTATTTCAAGGAATTTCACCAGCTTTAAAGGATTTTATTACATTTCCAAGGATATCAAAGGATTTAAGGGATTTTAAGAAATTTTAAACTATTTTAACAGATTCCAAAGAATTTTAAGGTATTTTAAGGAATTTCGCCAGATTTAAAGGATTTATTGAATCTCCATGGATTTCAAAGATTTTAACGTATTTGAAGGATTTTCACAAGATTTAAGGGATTTTATAGGGCCTCCAATTATGTCAGAGGATTTATGGAATTCTATAGGATTTTAAAGATTTTAAGCTACTTTAGCAGTTTCCAAAGCATTTTAAGAGATTTAAAAAATGTCAAAGAATTTCAAAAAAATTTGTAGGATTTTCAAAGATTTTTGGCTTGATTTTAAGGGGTTTATAGAGATCTTCAGGGAATACAATTAATTTATTTTATTTTCAGGGATTTGAAATGATTTCCACAAATTTTTAACTATTTTAAAGATTTCAAAGGAAGGCAAAGAGGGTTAAAATACATGAAGTGATTTCTACGGATTTGAACATTTTTTGTTTTTTAACTATTATTCTTATTCCTAACTTTAAAAGTTATTTTCTAACCTCATTCTGTAAATGTATTCTTTCTACCACCCAACTTCAAATAATTAGAGCATCATCACTATTGTTTCGATAATATATAAAGTAATGCCGATTAAAGATAAATTAATCATCCTACAAAAAAATGTCGAGTTCAGCAAGTGCCAATCCAAGAAAACAAAATCTGCCTTTCATTTTGATCTAATACGTCTTTTCCTGGCACAAAAATAATCTAAAACCACACTTTAAATTGCAGGTATCTTTTTAATAGTGTAATACATATTAGACTCGACAGAGATCGATACGAGGCCAGTACTCGGGCACAGAGAGTTCCGAAAGTTTGGTCGATAATCGTTTTGGCTAATTCTTCTTTCCGAGAGACCAGGTCGGCTTCGCGACTATATGAAAGGGCCGAAAGTTCCTCGTGTCGTCTAATTTATCCAGGTTTCTCATCGAAATTCTTGATCAACTCATCCATCTCCGACATATTTTATATTATACTCTCACGAAACCAAATTTTTTACATCTGAAGGGTCCCAAGGCATAGGGGCGTGAGTGCCCAATTTCTGAAATACGTTTTATTGGCCTCAACTAAATGTTTTGACCTAACTTATGCCTCTGTAGTACAGGGCTCACCACTCTCATCAGGTGCTGGCTGACAAGGTTTTTAAGTACACTGGTACCTGGAATTAAGAACCCCGGGTTTACAATATTCCTAGAATTGATGTCCTCCGCATTTCGGTGATGCGTAATATTATGTATTCCAATCGGAAATAGTTCACACGGATCTGAATGTTTACATTTGGATTCGCTGGCTTTAAGATCAAGGCCATTGCAAGACGTGCCCGAAATCGTTCTTAATTCCAGGTTTCAGTGTAATTATTTTCTCCGGTTTCCAGGAATCCTAAAAACTGTACAAAGAGTTAGGGTATTTAAGGTCAGCTGGTAGGTAGAAGGAAGTAAAGAACTAGGGTCGAGTTCGAGGAAGATTGGTTTGAAGGCTATTTGATCTAGACTTCCCTACTGACATTGTCAGTCATGACAGCCAGTGACTGACTTCCAGTGAGTCCTGCTTTTGCGTCTCCTGTAAAATTCGAGTTTTGGCACTTACGCCCTCATGCCCCGGGACGCTTGAACTATGTTGATGTGTAATTTATAATATTCACATTTAAGTTCGTTTTGGACTTCTGCGTTTACCCCGCGATCGCGTCTCCTCGGTTCTAAGTTTCGCGATAAAATCCGCCAGAATAGATGAGGTAAGGGGCGATAGCCTTTGGTGCACCATCGGACCATCAGGGAGAAAGCTCGCCAGATAAGCTCGATTATGATCCCCGGTGGTTAAAGTCGAAGTTTTTACGGTAGATAAGAACACGTGAATGGCTTGCCCGAGATAAAGCATCCCTTGTGTACCCCTTCCACTGGGATAAGTGCCCTTTTTCTTAATAGGAGCCCCCTTCCTAGCGCCACTGTTTCGAAGCCAGGGAGGACCTAATCTTCTTCCGGCGTCACTGACCTTCAGCATTTCGATCCAACATCCTATAAATTGAAGCGATGCCTTCCATTCTGAAATTCTTCTGAAAATGTTTTCAACAATCTGAAATCTGTTATATGGTGTATGTCTCCAAACATTTTTTTTCAGTAGAAAACAAATGCCTAAAGTGGTTATAAATTCTGGATTTAGGCCAAATTGGTGTAAATTGAAGTCGTCATTTGAATTTCAGAATAAGTCCTAAATTTAGATAAATTTGTCTTTTAAAATCAGACAAACTTGGGCTAGGGGTATTTATTAGTGTCTGAAATCATAAAATAAATTAAATAAAGATTTAAAAATCGAAATTTATCAAATGGGTCTTATTGTTTAAAAAATTGCCTTGTCAAACAAATCTGATTTTTTATTTATTTTATTATTTATCAAAATAAGTAAACCAATACTTTCATTATTTTAATAAGAAATTGAGGGAATGTAGAATTTTTAGTATTTCGAAAAGTAGGATCATTTTGTCAACTTTCCATTTCTTAAAAAAGGGCACTAGGATCCTAGTTGGGATTCTTTTTTAAAGTCAGATATCACATGATATAATGCAATTTAAAATAAATTCTCTTTCCACTTTTTTATAATGTCAAGTTCAATTGTCAAGTTTTCTAATTATATCCTTCACTTTACAATGCGTCATTCTAAAATCTTTCAGTTTAAAAATTTTACATCTTAGTTCTTCACTTTTAAACATACATTTTGAATGTAAAGAATTTTAAAATGCAGTTTTGAAGACTTAAATAATTGAAATTTGAAAAGTTTTGATAAAAAAGCTTTTTAAGTAGATGAAACGTAAATATAAATTAATTGATGATTTTCCTAATTAAACTGTAGTTTGATTATTAAAAATTAAACAATAGCTTAAAATTATATAATTTTGAACATTTAAAAATTTATTGATCTATTCTTCAGTTTAGAGCATTCACGCAGAAAAAAATTCTGCTAAGGTTACAGGATTTTCTGTTAAAATAGGAACAGCATAGATTTTCTTTAATGATCATCGAATTTTCTGCAGAGTTTATAAAATTTCCAGTTATTTTATAAATTTACGGATATTTTCTGTAACATTTACAGACTTTTTGATTGTATTTTATAATTTAAAGGTGTTAATTTGACAGAAAATTTCAGTAAATGTTGCAGAAAATATCCGTCAATTTATAAAATAACTGAATATTTTGTTAACTTCGCAGAAATTTCGGTAATCTTTACAGCAAATATATGCTGTCCCTATTTTAATTTTAATTTATACAAAAAAATTATTTTGCAGTTTAACGGCATTGCATTTAATTTAAAGTTATTCAATTGGAAAGTGTTTCAAACTTCTTTTTTATACGACAGAGTAGGTGAGGCTCACTTTGCTGTGCAAAGAGGTCCGCGTCATTCACTGTGTGATGGGGTACGCCCGGCACCTAAGAGGTACCTTTTGGCTTTATTTAAATAAACTTAAGAATCAATTGCAATAAAAAAATTGGCAAAAAATTTAGGCTCTTGTATCGCGTTTTATGTGAAGCGTGCACAGAGAAAAATGGCTAGTCAGCCTAAACATCTAGAGTGTCAGACTGACTATATTTCAGTTTTAACTATGGGACAACCCCCTCGATGGTCTAGCGTACCATCCATGGAGTGTCAAAATTTGAAGGTTAGCTTCACTATCCCAGAGTGTAAAGTTGTCGATCCTGGAGTTTAAACCTGATTATCTCAGGAATTTTAGTTTGATTATTCTGGAGTGTTAACTTAATCATATCAGAAGCTGCGGTCGGCTTTGCCCTCCGGTGTGGGGCAAAGCCGACAAAATACAGCTTGTTAGAAATAATTAAATTATTAAATCATTGTTTTATTAATGTAACTAATACTTATAGAAAAATTATATACAATAATGTAGGAATCGAAATGAAAAAAATTGATCAATTCTACATCTTATTGTCTTTAAAAAAATCATTGACTGTTAACTGATCGGTGCTGCCCCTCCTTACCCTATTATATTCATTTATACACGTCGGTCTGGGTCTGCTTATTCAGATATTACAGAATGAAGTGCAAATTTTATTTTTCATGATTACTTTAATATTTGCTCCTTATTTTTCCTATTAAAACAAAATTGTTATCAGACATTTTATTTCAACGGTGTCATTTTTCCATAAATTGAATTTGTTAATTTTCAATGTTATTTTTTACGATTTAAACTAAAAATACGCATCCTAGCGTAAAGTGTTTCTAAGCAAATTTGTAGAAATAATTTAGGCGAAAAATTTTGTTAAATAAAATGTGTCCTTTATTTCGGGGTGTTTTTTGATTGAGTATCCTTACTTGTGTCCTTTTTACAAAAAGTTTATTCTTTAATTTTTAATATATTTGATAACAAGAGTTTATAACAAATTTGTAGGTATTTTTTGGTTGAAAAACTTTTGTCTTTTCATTTTTTTCGTCTCTTGCGTCCGTAAATGATGAAGAAGATTCAGATTTCTAAACCTTATTCATCATTCATATTTCTAAATCTTCTTCATTATTTACGGACTCCAAAGCCACAAAACCAAAAACTAGTGATAATTAATTGTTTAAACCAATTTTGTCAACCGTAAATCGAGAAGAGATCTTATTTTTTGAGATAAATGATACAGTTTATGAATTTCAAGAATAACATTTTTGACTTAAAATATTTGGTAATTATTTTAAAAATATAATTTTTTAAACAATTTTTACGCTGGTAATCATAAGATCTTACCTTTTACTTGTGTTAATGACACAATTAATTAATTTTAAAAGTAATATTTTTTATTTAGGACACTTGGCAACTGTTTAAACAATTTCTCATCATGTTAATAGTGAAAAGATATATTTTTTGAAATTAATGCCGCAGGAAATGAATGTTAAGAGTGATATTTTTTTTGAATGACAGTTTGCAATTCTTTAAACGAATAATATCACTTGCTTCTTTTTTTTTAGAAAAAATGGAGAAAATTCTGATTTTAAAAAGTGATTATTGATTAAACAATAAAGGTATAAGTTCTGAAAAAAGAAAATAATAATAAGCGACATAGTGTAAGAGATCACAAAAAAAAACAAGAATTTTCTTCACCTTTTCTATAAAAAAATGCAAGTAAATCATTATTAATTGTTTAAATAATTGAGAAACTGCCTTTCACAATAAATATCACTCTTAACATTCATGAACTGCATCATTTATTCCATAAAATACTAGCCGCAGCACTACCAGGCGTGCTGTAGTGTCACAGTGGCTCTAATACTTGATCAAAATGATTTTTATGTAATATTTTTCATCTCCAAGGCAATTCATACTCTAAGGGCGAAAAAATTGTTTCAACGCATAATAAATAGTTAAACAATTCAAAATTAGTTAGAAAATACTTTAAGACTTGTCGCTTACTGAATAAAAATAGTTCGGCTATTTTGAACTTTTGGGGCATTTTCCGCGTATAATACAAGGGGATTGGGAGAGTTAAAATGAAAAGTTATTTTGGGTGAAATTATTCCTTGAACATTTCTTAAGAGGCAACTGAACTTTAATTTACTAAAAGTTAATAAGAAGTACTTCTTTTTCACATTTTTCGAAAACCAAGCTCTTCCCATTTAAAAACACCGTGTTAATTTCAAAAGCTCGGGAGCACGGGTTAATTTTTCCGGAAAACGATGCAATTGGAGAGGATCGATCACCAAAAATCGAAAGTGGAATTTTTACGGGTATAAATTTTGATCACCTTATACTGCACATACTATGTGCAATTGAAGGGTGAGGAGCAGGGGGCTCAGCTAGTTGTCTGATTCATGTTAAAAAGGTATGAAAAAAGCGTCACATGGGGGGAATTTCAAACTGAAGTTTTTATAAATATTAACAATTTTAGAGTTAAGCATTCAAAATTGAAGCGAAGAATTTTTTTAAAATATTACAAGTACTTTGAATAAACAAATTTGTTAATTAAATCATTTTAATTTGAAAGTTTTAAGAAATAGATATAGTTTACATAGCAAGGCTTCTTTTAGAAAATACTTTTCAAAATCCGGCAGCAATTATCCAGAAAAATTCTGTAAAGATACTTAACAATTAAAAAAATCAGGTATCAAATTTCAATATAAAAAGAAGACAAATTTAAAGCATTTAAATCTACATATTCATTCTTCAAAATAGAAGAATTCAACCTTTTAGGGATTAATACAACATTTTAGGCCTAAAACTAGATTTTTTTTGCAGTGTATTGAAATATTCTAATTACTTAATGTCAATATTTTTTATCTATTTCGTAGAAAAGCAGATCCCCTTTTCTACGTCTAGTAACAAAAAGCGTTGTTGATAGAAATGTGTTTCACGAAGCTCCCGCTGTTTTAATTTTTTATTTTTCTTTCTCGTGTCGCTTTGTACTTTTTTCACCTTGTTTCCTTTTCTGTCTCTATAGAATGTTATTTTCTTTGGCGGCTTGCAATTCGAAGATACAGAGAAAAATAGTTTAGTTTCAAATTCAAAAAGAAAATGGAAAAGCATTATGTTAATAATGTATTAGCATCAATACAAAAGAATGGACAGTTCAGATGGTTTTTCCATATTTCCATCCATTAATACAATTGTTTACATTTTTAATAGTTTGAAATTAATGAGATTGATTTAGATTTATGTAAATCTCTGACAGTGATAAATATTTATACTTTCCCTCTTAAGTAGATGAATGTCAGACGTAATTTTTGTTGCCCAAGTAAATTCTGGAATTATTTAATAACATGATACATTTAAATATCATTTTTTTAATGATTTAAATACATGTCGTATTAACTCACGTCATGGGCCCACTGAGAGAAAAATAGTTGGGACAAAAAAAGTTTGTTACTACAGAAGCAACATTAGGGTGGTCCAAAAATACCTCGCAATTTTTTTTAATTTTCATGCATATCCTCTCCAAATTGGCTTGAATCAATAACAAAATAAATTCATTTCTTTTCAAAAACATGATATTCTGAGGACCCGCCAGCCCCATAAAGTTTAACACGTATTTCTCATAAAGAAAAAGACTCACTTCCATAGGTCTGTTTTATAGGTCCCAAAAATCCCCATAGGTGAAAAATTGGGTTTTGTGCGTTTTTAACGCAAATTATTTTTTGTTTGTTCATTTTAGTAAAAATTGTTCTTAATACATAAGATATCACTTTTTACTAATGATTAGGTGTTTAAATACAATTTTAAAACAATTTATTATTGTTTGTAGCAATTTTCTCTTGAGTATATAGTTAGAAGGTCGCAGTTTTTTCTCAATTTTTCAACTTGCTTTCCACTCTTCAGTTAGAGTAAGGCAATAATCATTTAAAGTTAACGAAAATAATTCTTTAACTATAATGTTTTATTATTGATAACAATATTTTCTTAGAATAATGATAGAAATTTGCTGTTTTTTTCTGAAATCTTTCACATTTTTTCCACTTATCAATTAGAGCGAGGTAATTAATTGAAGAGGGAACAAATAGTTTTTTAAACAATTTTTATTATCATTTTTAATATTCCCTTTGAAAAATGCTAGAAAGTTTTGGTTTTTTTCTGAAATTTTCAACTTTTTGTCCACTTTTCACTCAGAACGAGGTAATAAATAATGCAATTCAAGAAAACTAATTGTTTAAAGAAATTATTATTGTTCATAACTATCACTTCCAACAGTAATGCTAGATAGTTGCGGTTTCTTCTTAAATTTCAAATTTTTGTCTACTTTTTGCTTAGTGCGGTAATAATTAATGAAAGATAACAAGCCTAATTGTTCAAACAATTTATTTTTGTTCATAACTATCTTCTCCTGGAGCAATTCTAGAAAGTTGCGGGTTTTCCCTAAATTTTCAGCTTTTTATTGACATTTTAGTTATAAACACATAATAAATGAACATTAAAAACATTAAAAAAAGGTTCTCAGTTACTAATCAAAGGAAAAGTTACATTAAATATGATCCATATCGAAAATTTAAAGAGTTTTTCAAATATCTGGTTCTATTTTAGGAAAATATATCCACAAAAGAAGAGATTTCTTAGAAATCATTCTTGGTGATGTTTATGTATTATTTGTCTATAATTAAAAAGACAAAGCAAAGTTACAAATTTCAGAAAAAACCGCAACTTTCCAGCATTGGTATAAGAGAAAATAGTTATAAAAAATAATAAACTGTTTGAATAATAAATTATATGAACAGTTATTTTTGTTAATTTGCATTAATCATTGCTTTACTAAGTGAAATTCAGCAAAAAATTTTTTAATTTCATAACAAACCGCAACAATTCAGCATTAATATAGGAGAAGATAGCTATAAACAATAATAAATTGTTTTAAAGATTTATTTAAACATTTAGCTGTCAGTAAAAAGTAATATTTTATATATTAGAAACAAGTCATACTAAAATAAATTACAACAAAGTGATAATTAGCACCGAAATATCATAGAACCCAATTTTTCACTTACGAGGTTTCTTTGGGACCTTATAAAACAGACTTATGAGGGTATAAATAAAAAAGTAATGTTTGATTCGTATCCTACGACGAATTAGCATTAAAAAAAATAATTTTTCGTTGTTCCAACCAAACTTTTGTTGATGCAGCAAAAGTTTTGTTAAAATAACCAAAATATAGTATTGGTTCTATCGCACCAAAGGTTTGGTTGCTTTAAATAAATATATTCCTTATGTCAGTTTAGAGTTTTTTACAAATAATTTGAATGATAAAAATCTAAATAAAGCTTTTGTTTGGGTATTTAAGTTGTCCGGGAATGAAACACATAATTAATTTTCAATATTAGAGTTGAAAATTCCTAACAGTAAGCCACGACCCATAACAATTAATGAAATATCAATAGTCGATAAATCTAGAATATATAAAGTAGATTTTAGTATGAAAACCTGAGTTCTCGTAATAAAAAAGCGATAAAATCGATAGTTAGCGCATTCTCGTGCATGTTATCTTGCCTGGGTTTTAGTGTGGCAGATAGCTTATCAAATCAGGCAAGTAATTTTATAATGTAAGCTGGAGAAAGGCATCCCTCGCACAATGAATGCAGCGCGATGATGGAACGCGGAACTCACTTTTTGATGCTTCCATTTCTCATGAACGTGGAGAATATACTAATGGTTGGATCCGAGGAGTAGCTCGATCAAATATGAAACTGGGAAATGAAAATAGAGTGAGTTTGAAGAGTAGGGATGGTATCCACTACGGTTTACGTGTCTCAGTTACTGTCAGGAAGATGACTTTTCCGTTCTTTATAGTGATGATAGGCTGGGAAATCATGATTATGGTTATGATACCCAGATAATAACACTAGGATCGATTCTAATCAGATATCCCAGGATTATACTCTCTCATCATTCCAGAATTGGTGAAAAGTGCGTTCTCAGTAGATAAAAAGGCTGCGTCTAGTCATCAAGAAAGATTGGGGGAGTTGGAAAAGGGGATGGACTATCTGTCCAACAAATATAGAGACCTCAATTTTTGTACAGACTATAGTGAAAACCTCAGCAGAAAAAAAAAATCTAAAAATGTGGGACAAAGTACATGTTTCAGATAATGGGTTTTCCTATACTTTAGCAGTATTTTAACATTTCCAGTAAATTAGCAATTATTTCCTAATAAACGAAAGGTTCAAAAGTACCATTATTTTACGATCATTTCAGAATACTCAAATTTGAATGGCCGTTAGTCTCCGAAAATAAATTACAAAAATCTGCAAAAAATATATGAATTTCTTTGATCCTTTCTGTGCACAACTGTAAATTTTCGAGTCAGAAATAATAATTTGTTATTCAGTTAATAAAAAAAGTGAGGTTTCATCTCCGAAACTGAACAACGTAGTGAGATCATTCTTGAAGCAAATTGCATATTTATGGCTTCTGAAAACGGTGTATGTAGTGTTAATGAGCAAAAAGTTGCTCTTGAATGTTTAAAAAATTATTTTATTTTCCGAAAAAAACAAGGGCTTTCCGATTATCGAAGCAACCGCGTTCACAGTAGGAGACTTTGCCTGTGCTACTACTACTCCTACAACTACGACTTTCCGTCACACCCCTATTTTTAGTGCCGTTCCGTCGATAATCGGAAAACCCTTTGTAATTTCATAAAATAATTATTTCCGTACGGTTTTTAGCTTCGGAGATGAAACCTCACTACTCTTTTGCTATTAACTTCATAACAAATTATTATTTCTCACTCTAAAATTTACAGCTGTGCACAGAAGGGATAAAAGAAATTCATATATTTTTTTCAGATTTTTTGTAATTTATTTTCAGGGTCAAACAGCCATTTGATGTTAAGTATTCTGAAATGATTGTAAGCCAATAGTACTTTTTAAACTTTCACTCATCAGAAAATAATTGCTAATTTACTGAGAAGTTCAAAACTGTGTATCAGTATAGGCAATACCTTCATCTGCAACATGCACTTTATTCCATATTTTTAGAATTTTTCCTGCTGAGATTTTCACTATAATCTGTACAAAAATTAAGGTCTCTAAATTTTTTGGACTTGAGAAAAATATTTGACTATTTAATCCGAATTTCAGGAGGACGAGGCTCTTCGAGATGTTTGCAACTTTATAAGCTAGTTTAAATGTGTCAAGTTTAAAGAAAAGTTTATGCCTTTTTAATACGATATGCTAGATTTTAATTAGTTTCAACTTAGCTTTGTTGGGCTTATCTTTAACAATCATCAGCCTGGCTTTACTAATTTTTTACATTACGAAGGTATAGGTTAAATTTTCCAATCTTAAAAGGTAACTTAAATTTTCAAAGCTTAGAAGCTGTATTTGGTTTTTAAATTTATAAGTTAGTTCGAATTTTAAGTTTAACAGCTCAAGGTAGTACAAAGTTCGCAATTTTATATGTTTGTTTAAATATTATGAGTTTTAAAATAAGTTTAAGTTTAAAAAATGATAAGCTTGCTTTAGTTTATCTTAGCTTATACACGAAGCTTATATATCTAAGCTTAGGCACGGATTCAAGGAGGGTGACGGCGGCTGATTCCCCCCTCCCCCAAGGTCATAACAAAAAAATATTACAAAATATCTCAGAATATTGTCACCTTTATTTGTGACTTTTTATTACCAGAAAGCTCCCCTTAATTTTCTGACCCTCATTGGCTCTTTTAGTATTGCAGCAAAATATTTATGATTCAATATTTACATTTTTTATAGTCTAAAAGAAATTTTTTTCAATTCCACGAGTTTTGAGAAGGTTCGATTCTAAATTAATAATTTTTTAACTATAAAAGTTTATTTATTTCAAGCCACTCTGCCAAAAAATGCGAAAACCAACAATACTGTAACAGAAACTTAATTTTGGATTCTGTAATTTAACAAGGAAAACTAACTGCAAAACTTTGGATGAACTTTCGAAAGTTTGTGCTGAAGATTCTGATAGTGTAGTGTATGTAGATTTCATCATCCTTTGCCTTTTGAAGACCCGAGCTCACCCCCGAGTAACTTCTACATCTAGTTTACGAGTTACGATAAAACTCAGAACACTAAGCCAGCATCTCGATCCGGATCAGATACAAGTTTCGAACATAAATTCAAAATATAAATTTATACATAAATTAAAAACAGAAATTTATACGTGAACTGTAAGTTTTAACTTCTGAAACGAAAAGCAAAACCTTTCAATTGCTTTCAAAATAAGGGTCCCCTGAAGTATTGGTAGCACAAAGCTCAGGAAACTCCTTAGTAGTGCGAATCAACAAGGACAGTGTTTACTGTTTACCTAATCAACACAAGAACACACTTCTAAATCCCCTTTTAAGGAAAATAATTTATTGCAAATGTGTTAATCTTCCTTCCGTGTCATGTTTACGCATATCCTTATTAAATTCCTTTGAGACTTTGTTTAAGCAACAGCTTATTTTAGGAAAATGATATTAAATTTGAGTAGGTACTTTACAGTAAATGCAAGTTCATCAATTTCATGGCAACGCTTTTATACATATTACAGATTTTTTATTTGATCCGCAAATTGCGGTCCAGTGTCAGTTGTTACGCTCCATTCAAATCATGACCATCTATATGCACATCACAATTCCAAAACTAAGCTTTCGACAAAATTTCTACATTTTTTGCACAAAAAATCATTACGTTTCAACGAATACATAAACTACGTAAATCTAAAGAAACTCTTTCGGAAAGTAAAAAGATTAATTTCCATAGGTGAATATTCATTTTTTAAATAAATTTTTTAATGAAAATGAACCTATTTCAGTTGAAGATTTATAATTTTAGTTGAAAATCTATCTCTTCAGATGAAAAGCCAATTATTTTTGGTTGAAAAGTATAATATTATATTTTGTACTCGGAATTCATATTTTTTTATTATTGTATTGGAAATTCAACGATTTTATTACAAAGTCATTCTTTTCGACTGAAAATGCAAAGGTTTTGTTAAAAATCCGTATTTTTGGTTGAAATATCAACTACTACTTGGTTAAAAATGTAACTACTTTGTTAAAAAATAATTTTTTGTTGGTAAAATTAATTTGTTTTGGTTGAAGATTCATTTGCTGGTTAAAAATGTATTTATTTTACTGAAAATTCCTTCTTTTTAGTTGAAAATTAATTTTTTAACTGAAATTTCAACTATGCCAGTATTGTTCGAAAATTTATCTTTTTCAGACGAAAATTCAACTATTTGGTTGAAAATGCGCCTTTTGGTTGAAAGTTAATCGTTCTAGTAGAGATTTCAATTCTTTGATAAAAATCCGACTATTTTAGGTTGAGCTTTAGTTCTTTTTGGTTAAAAAATGAATTATTTTGTTAAAAATTCTTTTTTTTTGTAGAAAATTAATCTTGTTGTTTGAAAATACATCTTATTGGTTTAAAGTTTAACTCCTTTATTTAAAATTTATTTTGTGAAAAATTGGACTTTTTTTGGTTGAAAATTTAGCTATTTCATTTTGAAGCCATTTGTTTGTTGCAAATGCTTCTTTTTGGATAAAATATTGAACTATTTTGTTAAAAATCAACTTTTTTGTTAAAAATTCAACTTTTTTATAGAAAATTCCCTTTTTTGTCTTTAAAATTCAACAATTTAGTGAAAGTTTTTTTTATCTTACTGAAAAATTTTTCTTGGGTGAAAATTCAACTTTTTTATTGAAATTTTTCTTAATTTGTTTTTTTAACTGAAAATTTAACTATTCCATTTCTGGTTAGGAAGTCATCTTTTTCTTTTAAAGTCTAAGTCTAAAAAGTCTAAAAGTCTAAACAAAAAACTCTGCTTTTTTATAGACAATTATTCTTCTTGTTTTAAAATTTATCTTTTTGGTTAAAAGTTTAACTCCTTCATTAAACTTTAATTTTTTTGGGGTTGAAACTTAATTTTTGAAATAATTTAATTTCATTCCATTTTTAGTGGAAAATTGACCTTTTTTGGATGAAAATTCAACTGTTTGGTTGAAAATGGATCTTTTTTAGTTGAAAATTCAACTACTCCTTGAAAATTTATACGTTTTTTCAGCGTTTTATAAAACATTTCAAAATTGTCTGCAAAATTGCTTGTTTTCTGAATAGTATGTCGGTCATGATTAACCTACGATTTTGGATAAAAGTATCAAATCTGCCACTCGACAGATATGAATGAATTTGTATACAAATTATTTTGGATTCGCAAAAGTGGATCAGTTTGATCTGAAGTTGATAATCAGAATAATAGGCAACGGTTTGATATCCTAGGGTTTACTGTGCATATACAAAACTATTTCAGAAATAGCATGAAATTTCTGAAAAAACTGTATAAAGTTGATAAAGATAAAAACTGCTTATATTATTATTTCTCAAATAGGTTACTGCAAGGTTTGAAACAGAGAGCACACTCAGAATGTATTTTCAAAAAGATTATGATACCTGAAGGTGGAAAGAAGTCAATTGTATTATTCTTCCAGCGTCTGACCAAATGGAGTTTTCTCTACTGTATGAAATTCGTTCTCATTAATTCTTAATTTTAAACAATGAAAAAGGTGGCCTACTTTTTAGAATTTAATTTTTGAGTTTCAAGAAAAGTCAGGTGAATTAAAATTTTAATTATAAATAATTTAAAAGTAATAGATCTTTGTATTGACTATATATGGGCATCCGCGTGAAGAGGGCCCTTATGGGAGGTTTTGGTTTAATAGATATTCACGTTTTTCTAAGTTGAGGTCGAAGTGATTATTTTCGGGTTTGAGTGGGGGTTGATACTGGGACCTATAGTGAATCTATTGGTACTATACTCATATCCAGAAAGTAACCGGAGGTAGGTATATTTCATGTTCGAAGAAAAAGTATAACACGTGTGCTTATGGCACTGGCGAAGTTTAGAAGCATTTGTCTCGAAAAACGATTTTTCGAAGATCCAAGTTCAAAAATGCCTCGGTAACTCGCTTTTCAATTTAAAGGGTTCGTTTTAGACCTAAAATGCCGGGAATTTATCAGACTATATGCCCCTGTATGTAACTCTATATCGGCCATAAGGGCCCTTTTCTTGCGGACGCCCACATATAAGGAGTATCACCACAGTAGAGTAATTTGTATATGGTCAGACGCGTATAGACAATCTATATTTTTCAAGATTTGATTTTTTCTATGTACTTTATTATGATATAAGATTACTTCAAATCAGTATAAATTAGAAAATTTGATTGATCTCTCAGGTATAATGATGAGATTATCACGGAGGCTTACCATTGATAACAAAACTTGATTGTATACTCTATCATTGCAGCAATACTATTGTAGTCAAGAAGAAGATTATAGGCGTATATATTTTTCTAAACTACTTTTTCAACCAATTTTTTTATATTTTATGGAATCAAATTGGATGGTCTTAAATTCATAAGACTGAGCTCGTGAACAAAATTTTATTTTAAGAACGCATACTTGGTTTTGAAATAAGACTCATAAATCGTTAAGAATGGATTGCATGTGTCCAGCAAATATTGGACTATCATTAACGAAGGTTGACAGGAGGTAATCAAGAAAATTTATTACGACTGCAGAAACGATATCTGTCACAGAATTCAACCTTTTTTCTCAGCATAAAATATCAAATGAGATTACCACGGCAGATGCTATACCTTTCATGGCGGGGAAAATTGTTTCAGAAAAGCTTAGTGAAAACAGGTCGAACTACTTTTTTATGTTATCAATTGCAATAAATATGTTTTGTGTCATGGTCGAGCAATCTAAAAAGTAGAGCAACGTTCAATGGCAATTATGTTGCTATATATTGCAGTTGATAGTAATAATTAATATGAACCTTATCGGGGAGAAAAAGCTCACTGCTGGAGCATGTTTGTAGATCATTCAACTTGCGGAACAAAAACTAAACACTGACAATTATTTAGCCCCCCATTTTTTATATCCTTAAGGGGGTTCTCACTATATATCCAAGGATCACGACACTTTTAAGGGAAGAAATTTAAAACTTTGTTAGCAGTTTTTTTCGATGAATTCCGGTGATGGTAAAACACGTACGATCCGCGTGATGGCATCCGCGGAACTAACCAACAGGGGAGAGAATTTTCTATCCTGATGGCCCGGGCGCCTGGTGGACTTGCGCCTGACGAACCAGGCGCAACATGTGGGAAAATGTCTGCGATACGGCAGGCGCATATCAAGACATTTGTAAATGCAGATGAAGCTTAAAGACACACACATTTACCCTATAAAGGGGAAGTGCATGCTCATTACTGTGTAGCAATCTAAAATTAAATTGTAGACATTTTTTAAAGATTTTATCTTTCATTTCATTAAGGATGTTCACTCAGGCGTCATTCACAAAATAGGTGATACTTTTTTTAGCCAGTTTTGTGTCCGCCGCCCCCCTATATCATGATAGACCGTGGTATTTCTTACCCGCCCACTTAAAAATTACGTGATCAATCATAAACTCTCACCCCCTTAATGACAGAAATTTAATGCAATTTAATCAAATATATGTGTTATTCCACAAAGAAAGGTATACCACTTTTTCGGTATGGAGGTGAGACCGTAAGCATATACCCGGATAAGTTCCTGTCATTTAAGCCCTGGACGAACCCTTTAGATTGAAAAATAAGTCGCCGGAGCAGTTTTGAAGTTGGATTTTCGAAAATCCGTTTTCCGAGAAAAACGCATCCAAAGTTGGCGAGAGTATATGTGTTATATATTTTCTTCATATATAAACTGTACCTAATTCCGTTCACTTACAAGACACAAGCAAATAATGTCACCAGATAAAGCATAGATCGCAGTATGATTTCTAGAGTGGCACAAAAAAAGCGAACACGTGTTTTTTTTTTAGTATTAAGCGTCCCTGAAGTTTCCAATAAGAATAACATGGGGAAAAAACATTTCTGTGAATTCCGTCCAAAACGTGAATATGTATAATAAAGTATAGGCAAAACTTTCATGATCTCATGAATCCATCATTAATTTTGTATTTCAACCCCCCACTACCCCCCACCAAGCCCCCTTTATAGTACCTCAAAAACTACCCCATGCAAGTACAACAAAGATTTTAGCGAATAATGTCCTTAATTATCACATTTTTATATTTTTTTTATAGATTAACATGAAGCAATACATTATTTTATGTGTCTATAGAGCTTTATCCATTCTCCACTATATTTTATTTTTTTTTTTTTTGCTTAAAATTAATTCAAATTATCAGAAAATTTTTTTAGATAATTTAAATGAAAAAATTCACCCTTCACATTCATAAATAAATTAGGTCAAAGATTTACTAAAATTTTATTGATTCGCGATATTATAAAATAATAAATTGTTTGAACAAATAAAACTTGTTTAAACAATTAGAAGTAGCAAGGGAAAACTAAGACTTAGGTTAACGTTTTAAAACTTGTTCAAGAAAACTAGCAAAAAGTACGATTTTCTATCTTTTGCCGTTACAACGTTGGATACCCTTTCCAAGTTCATTGAATAGACCATAGCATTCCTAAAATACCCTTAATTTGCGAAATTCCATGGAAATAATAATGTTAAAAAATTAAAAATTAATTGAAAAATACATAAAATCTCGTAATTTATTAATTTATGTGGAACTATGAAAAAATAGGAAAAAGTAATCATTGAGGACAATATTCCACAAAATCCTTTTTGCAACACCCACCTCAAAACTTGAACTTTTCATGCTTCTAAATAGTGCCTAAAGTACCTTATTTGAGCAGACTGTGTGCGGAACAATTTTCGCGCATGCGCGGTTTGAACATGGCTTACTTTAGGCACTGGTAAAAAAGTTGCGCATGCGCACTTTCGAGATGAGGTACTTTAGACACTGGCATAGGTAACTTTAAACACTGGTTTTGGTATCTTCTTGAAATGAATTTAGATTTAACTTGAACAAATCTTTTAATGATTGAAGTTTCGTTTTTAAGGTTTCGTAGGCGTTTTCGTCCGTCGTACAAAAGGGCATAAATGCCAACATTTGGCACAGCAAATGGGCATAAGCGGCAACAATTTTTTTCTCATAACATTTTTTTACATTAGTTTTTTCAAAATTTTATTTCTTTAACGAATTTCTTTCAAAATTTTTTTTCTCTAAATTTTTTTTTATCAATTTTTTTTCAATTTTTTTCAACCAAATTTTTTTCAGAATTTTTTTTTACGAAATTTTTTTTCGAACATTTTTTTTTTTTAATTTGTTTACGAAATTTCAAAATATTTTCTGTCAAGATTAGTATTTTTCGTTAACTCCTCCTAACATAACTTTTTCGGACGAGTGTTGCAAAAAATAGCGTGTAATACACATGCGCATAGGTGATTGCTAACTCGGGTGATCGTATCATTCGCCTGCAATCACCTATTTTGCGCACTTGTAT
Source organism: Andricus grossulariae (assembly GCA_011634705.1). Lineage (NCBI taxonomy): Eukaryota > Metazoa > Arthropoda > Insecta > Hymenoptera > Cynipidae > Andricus > Andricus grossulariae. The sequence goes on along the minus strand of JAABKJ010007545.1, from coordinate 93,089,554 downwards.
CACAAATAACTATAAGAATAGGGTTCATTGTTATAAAAATGTAGAGATTTTGAATAATACAAAAAGTATAAGAGAAATCTCTTACAATGAAAAATTATAATAGTTTAAATGTGATCAAAGTTCCACGTTGAATATTGTAAAATTATTTTTTATCTTATTCGCTAATCCCATTAAATCTAAAAAACTCAGTAGTTTGATATCGGCCTGGGGTGGGATTCCGATGCCACAATCCGAAGGATCTCTCTTTCTAGCATGTGATTTAGACAACGTTGTGAAATCGATTCGAATCCCCTTTCGTTTTGGCATCTCTTTCTATCGTATGAGATAGACAGAGGGGAGTCGATAGTTTGCAGATGACCATTCGGACTTGTCGTCAGCAAACTATCGACTTCTCTCTGTCTATCTCGTACGATATCAAAAGATACCAAAACGAATACGGATTCGAATCAACTGCACCTTGTTATACGCGGCTCGCATAGAGCGAGACTCTTTATTGGTAGATTTAAAACACTCTCGCAGACGACGTTTATTCATTCAGTAGGCAACGTGAAGCTCGACGCGCGCATCTCCCTCCATCGATTTTTTGCCCTCTCCGCTCGACTCCCACGCAACGCCCACGCAGCCTCCCCGTTAAAAGGGCGCGCACTGGCCCGGTAGGACAGAAGTGTTTGGGAGCTGGTAGCCAGAGCCCTTACACTTAAACCCTATAGCTGGAAGTCAGCCTGAGGTACCTACAGCTGGAAGCCAGCCATAGGTCTTCACGAGCAAGCCATTGTCGTGACCAACGAATCATGTACGCACACTCACAGGAATGTCTCTCTCTCATTCTTCGGGAACCTCCAGCTGGAAGCCAGCCAGAGGCCGCCCACAGAAAGTATCTCCGTCACCCTCTTCGGAGGACGAATCGAACTTCAAAAGCGATCTCCGACTCTGTAAAGACATCATGGTTAGAAGAAGATCTTAAAAAATAAAGAAATGAATAAAAACAAAGATAAACTAAAGTATTTTTATTCTCTAAATTCTCCCCCCTCTCCCTTCCGCTAACGGGCTGGCTGGCATACCAGCCTGCCCGCTTCCGCTAAGACAGCTGGCATACCAGCCCTCTCGGCCGAACTGCTTACTCACTTCATCCCTCTCCCACCAACTAACAAACCAAATCTGCAACTATCCAAGTTCTTTCCAGGGAAAGAAAAAGTCTTCAGGACAGAAAAGGACCAATCCGAAGACTTAAGCTCAATTGCGACGCGATTCGCGGAAAATCGATACTTACTATAAAAGACCCGTCCTACCCTTGCCGGGGTATGCGACAGTACCAGTCCGGCTAACATATCAAGGACGAGTGCTTCAACATAAGGCTGCATCCACATCCTTGATTCCGGTAGAGTTACCACCAGATGGCGCAGCATCGTTCCGTGCGTACTGCGACACCTCTTGCCCTGGATCATCATCATCCGAGCCTCTAAGGGTACCGACGTTTTCCACAAGGACCGACGAGGTCGGACACTTTACTTCCGACTCAGAACCTAATTCCGATGATTCCGATAGGGAATTGAGTCATTTACCGCCTCCCCTAGCTCCAAAGTTCATCACGCATACCGAGATCCAAATAATCTTCGCCGACGTCCTGAAGACACCCATCGAGTACATATTTACAATCGCTCCATCCCCTCCTCCTGTTTTACTCCAACAAAAACCCGCTCATCTCCAATCTCTCCAGATCCTACAATCGTTAAACCCCTCTCCTGCATACCGCCAAACTCCTGTCTAAACAACTCCAGTCCAACCCTCCCAAACTCGTTTTGACTCTGAAGAAATTATTGATATTCCTCTCTCTTTCTCTACCATCGGGACTCCCTCTCCCTCCTGCCGACACCATCTTCCCGTGCCTCCTTCCCCTCCACACAGTGCAACCCGGGTGTCCCAGGATTTACGTAGCGCCACCTCCCAGCCGGAATGAGGAACCAAAAAGTATGGCTCAACTAGACCGTTATCTATCAGAGCGGGCAGCCATTCTCGATAAAGCCGTAACAATCCGCCCTCAGATCCCCCACCAGCGGCTACACTAAAGCCAAATCCACCGTCCTGTCTCTCTCTCTCTTCCTCCTCCAGGACTACACAATCTCACTTTTTATCATGTCCACAAGACATCCTAGGTACATCCATACAACATTGTCCATTAGATGTCTTTGAAGATATCCTAAAGACAACAAAAGGTCACAATCATCTATAATTATATTATTAGGCTCCTTTTTGAATAAAAGTTCAAACAAATCTTCACTATTCTGGTACTTCTCATCACCTACATTAAAATAATTTTGACTAAAACTTAACGCAGTGTTACGGATCATTAACTTATTTTCAGATAATTTTCGAACACCATATGTATTATCTAAATCTTTATTTCTCTCCCGAAACATAAGAAGATAATTACTTACAATATCATTCCATGAAGTAGAAGCAGTCGATTGATCTAAATCTTGTGTAATTTCGAATGATTTTAATCCAGTAGCTGATTTGAATGAAGATTCATGGTAATCAATTTGCTCATTTTTCTCCACCTCCTCTTCACCTATTTCTCCTTCACTCCTTTTTTGCTTGTGGGAAATAATCCTGTGTAAAGTCTGCATTGTTCACTTTATCCTTAACTGAATTAGGTTTGCTAACATTTTTAAAATCATCAACTATTCTCTTAAGTGGTGCAACAACTGGCTTAAAAGTATCACTTAAATAATAATATAAATAATATATGAATATAATAATATATAATAATATAAATAATAATAACAAATTACCTATAGTATCACTTAAAGTTTGTTCAAGTGATTCTTTACCTAATTTTATCATTATATGTTTGTTTCGAATTGCTGCACTAGCCTTAGTAATTTGATGTAAAACATATTTTTGAGAAGCCATGTTGATACATTCAAGTTCCAATAGGTACTGCCCCGCTTTTTAATTAGTTGTTTAAATTTATGAAACAATCAAATCCTCTTCTGTATCTATTTCGACTAATATCGTTATCTTTATCAATTACTACAAAATCATACTTAGTTTTATTCCAGCAAGTTAAACATAATTCCTTAAATTAAACATGAGACTTGTCAGTATACACATAATCATCACATATAATTAAAAAATAAAGGTTAACAACCACCGCAGGGTCCCACTGGGAGCAACTGTCATCTAAAAAAAATGACATCGGCTTCCAGTAGGACCGCGGTAAATCCCATTCATATATCTATACCTTAAACCTATATACCTATCTACCCTTCACCTATATACCCATCCACACATCACTACTTTCCAATCGAACAATTCACGCCTACCTCGAAAGGGAAACGGTTTAACGATATAATAATAATAATAATAAAAGAATTTATTCCTTTATTATTTCAATATTTTCGTGGAAAATCACCCTATTTCCCTTGTTTCGAGATCATTTTGTGCTGTGAAGTCTGCTGCCCCTTATTTTCTCTAAAAGTTCCCATTATTATTTTTGACCCCTAAAAGTCCCCAATTTGGAGAATTTTCCCTAATGTTCCCTGATATGCATACAAATTCCCTACAAAGTCCTCTATTTTATATGAAAGTGATTGAAAAGTCTCGATTGTTTGATCACTCGTGAAGTCTAGTGTACTTCCCTGCCTAAAGTCTTTGAAACCTGTGTGAAATTGTTATGAAATCTTGAAATCTTTTGCATTTTCATTATTTCAAAATATTCGCGTTTACAAAATTCTAAGTTTTTATTTCAAAATGTATTTTGATAAAATCTGTCATAATTTATTATTGACGAGTCAAAACCAGAGTACACACGATTTATTCTCAGATTTATTAAATTATGAGTCAAATAGAAATCTTTTCCAGTGGATTAACGACTCCTTTCTTATAAATTTAAACTGAAAATTACTATCGTTACAATAAACAAAGTAAATATTTTAGAAAACAAATCATAATTTTAAGAATTTCCAGTTCTAATATGTATATATTTTTTTTTGTATAAAAATAGAAATGGTCTAAATAATTTGGAATCTTTGAGATCTCTTTAACTCTCTTTAAATCTCTGGCAATCTTTCGAAATCTGTAGACATCCCTTGAAATCTTGACGTTGTTATTATTTTTAAATATTTTGAAAATGTTGAATCTGCGAAATTCACATTCGCGAAACTCGATGTTTCTGTGTAAAAATGTATTTTTTAGCTTCAATAATAATTTATTATTAACGAAAGTAAGGGCAATTCATTCTCAAATTTATTGAATTATCAATTGAATTGGAATTTTTCCAGTATATTAACGAATACTTTCTTATAAATTCAAACTGCAAAATGTCATACGTGTAATAAGCAAACTAAATATTTTAGAGAAAAAAATCAAAATATTAAGACACCGGAAAGCCGTCGTTTCATTACCAAAGTATAGCGAAGAGGCGAAAACAAAATGAAGAATTCTGTCATCTAATTTAATTTGCATAACATCAATAATTATAAAAGATTTAATATCAGAACAGTAAATCATTATTTCCAGGTTGTTAAAAGTTTGATCGAACTTGACTTTTCATATACAACTAAGTGTAATCTTGTCTATAGGATCTCACAAGGAAGGTGGTAGAAAAAGAAGAAGGTATGCAGAACCATGAAGGGGATCATGCAGAGCACGATTCAGAAGATGAGCAAACACCAAGTAAGTTTCCAATTTCTAATTGCTTTCATAGTTTGCATCGAATCTGTCTAAGTTTTAAAGTGCACCGATTTTAAACTCTTGTTTGATTAGCTTTCACGTCTTCAATTTTATGTATTGAAGACTATTTAAATGATTTTCATGAGTGATGACTAATATTTTGCAAAAAAGTAAATAATTCAGGATACATCCTATAGTTTTAAAAGGAAACTTAAAAAAACGTAAATTAACAATTCGGTGGTTTCTAGACTATGCTTTTAAAAGATGTAAATGAGAAGCTTCAGTTAGCGATAAGTTTAGGTGATTTACTGCATGCTGCATGGTTGTTGGGTAGAAATATGGTTTATTAGGCAGCATCTTATCATGTTATGGTATGATGCGACCTACAGAGAAGGGCACGAGACACCAATCCAGTCAAAAAGCAAACTTTGGTGGGCGGGCGATGAGTCAAGAGGAACACAGTAGTGATGAACATCATACAGCACATACAACATCGTCTCATCCTAGCCTTCCTCACAGTGCCCACTCTCACCAAAGCCTTAGGTAAACAACTCTAAACTGTTATGTTATGTTTTGGTTTCTATGTCCCTCATCCTTTAAAACATAAACTAGATCGTTAGTACCACCTCCCTTGGTATGTACGAAAAATGATAGAATTAAGGATTTATAATTATAGCATCTACAATTTGTCTATCTTCTACATCCCATCACTATAGTAGAAGACAAAAAGACAAATAAAGCTCTTTTAAATAATTGAAAGATTAGTATATCAACAAAACGTAACATCTGCTCATTAAATTGCACACTGAACAACAACCATTCCATTAACTTATTAGTAGAAGACAATCTTCGTTTATCCCTGCGAAACAAGAACTCATAATTCCCATTTTCTTGCAGCAATACTACATCTATTAATTCGATAGCAACAGACGCGACTTCCTCAATGAATCACGCACCAGATTCCCTGGACACAAAAATTGAAACCTTACTCCGCGACTGGCATCACAACCCAGACCTTTTATTCTCAATCCACCCAATCGATGGATCCTTCCTCATCTGGCACATCGAATGGCTGGACGAATACCACCCAGGATCCTTTCGCCAAGCACAAATTTCTTTCTCTACTCGAATTCCCAACGCTTTTCCTCTAGGCGACGCCTCCACCATGAGCCACAACGTCTCCATGTACTCGCATAATACCGGTGGCCCATTACTAAGCATCCGCGAGGTCGTTAAATCTGCAGCAAAACCTTCAGAGACAAACGAAATCACGACACCCTTGCCGAGTCTCTTAGAACAGGACGAAGAGCAGTCCACTTTAACTTCCAAAGCTGGTCAAGAGTTGATAAAAAATGTACAGAACCTAGCAGACACTCAGAATGGATCTGCTCAAGAAAGTGGAACGACAGAAAATGGAAAACCTACTCAAGAAAGTGTTAACGACATGTTAACTCAACCTAGTCCAATAGTCTCGATGGTTTCCAAGCACGAGAATGGAACTTTAAATCTCTGGCAGCTGACCTTTGCAGATAAGAGTAAGTTCTCTCAGGTACTCAGCATTGGTCACGCATGCAGAGCCTCTGGACATAGATTCCGGGTTAATGACATTACATGTCATCCGGTTTTACCATTGCTCGTAACAACATCACATCACAACGTCGCTCTTCCAGATGTCCCGTCTGCCGGAGATCATAAAGACGATGTAGAATCGATAGATACGATGATTAACAAGAGGGACATGAGCAATAAAGATATAATGTCTGCAACTGGATTCTGTAGTGAATTAATCCTCTGGCGAGTCGACGCCGTGGGTCCTTTATCCAAAAGTGGAGGAGTCTCCGAGCTAGCCCGCATCAATTCTCCAGAGATTTCTGCATTCAGCAACGTGGCCTGGATCCCGACACTTCTACCTAGTACAACATTAGGGAACTTATCTAATTCTCCAAGCGCCTGTTTCGTAGCAAGTGATGGAGAGTCTCTCCGAGTTTATCAAGCCGTCATTGATGCAAGAACATTGTTAGCGGAGGTTTCGATTAGTGAAAGGAGGAGTAGAATGATGGATTCGATGGCTAGTTTATCAACCGACATTTCCTCAGATGATGGAATTCGTCACTCGATTCACGACAGAATCAAGATAGTCTCTCAACAATCGACTGCCAGACCCGGGTGTGTGATTCAACTCGATGCCATCGCTGATGCGACTCATGATTGGCAGAATACCCAGTTCCTCCATGTCTTTCAGGAGCAATTGATCACTGGAGAACGCAGTGATGAGAAACTTCCTGGCGTCGATACTTCTGCGAACGATTTGGGTCTTATGGAGTCGACATTGGACGCCATGGTGGATCTCCAACAGTCTTCGATATTCGAGGAACCATTTTACATCGTCGTTTTGGAAAGAACACAGAAGGGAACGACGGTGCACATGTGGCGACTAGTTATCGCATCTCAGCCCGAATCTAATGGATTATCAGGATCGATGATGTATGTACCTGATTCTCAATTAGTCCAGGATGAGGACGACGAGGGAATGCCGGGAAGGTACAGTCATGCGGATGGGAGAAGATCTCGAAGACCTAGTCAAAGTGGAAATAGAAGCAGACGCGAGAGCCAAGCAGATTATGATGCAGCCTTCGCTCATCGACGCCATCAAAATAGTCATGTTTTGATAACGACAACAAAAGTCTGCACCCAAGAGTTGCCATTACCTGAAGGAGTGGAAGTCGTCCACGCGGCGCCAGCCGCTGGACATCTGAGCAGTTCTTCTATCTATCCAGCTTGTTTTGCGCCGTATATTGTCGTCACGGCTTGTAGTGATAGTACAGTGAGATTTTGGAAGTGCAAGGTGACAAAAAATGGAGAGGATAACCAGCTGAGTTATGAATGGTGTGAGTGGGAGATGATTCGAAAGGATAAAGAATCTACAATTGACATCACAGGCCAGCCTTTGAATATCAGCGCAGCTTATAGTGGGAGAATAGCCTGCGCCTACAAGTATGGAAAGTCGTTTACCCGTCCGACAAAAAGCGACCCTGATTCTAGGTACGTGAACCTCTGTGTGGCGATATACGAGTGCGAAAGCACTGGCGGCAGCGAGTGGATTCTGGAGGACACTATCCACTTGAAGAATATTCATCTACCGAGAATTCAGGTCGATCAGCATTTGGATTTGAGTTACCTCTATGATAGCAGATTTTTGCAAAAGAAACAAAGACTGACTCAGGTTTTGCAAACGCTTAGTCATGAAGATGTGAGGGCACCCAGGAATGGAGAGAATGGAGACAGTACGAAGGCAAATGCAGGATTGCTTGCAGTTCCATCCTTCAGCACTCTTCAGTCTTTGAGAAAGTCAATAATTGAAAATGGCAACACTTGTCCCCTCACGCAGAAGCACTTAGTTCAACTTGATTGGGTCTCGAAGGAAGACGGCTCGCATATTTTGACTGTCGGGGTTGGTTCGAAGATCATGCTATTCACTCCAGTTTGCTCTGATCTTGCACAAGCAAATATGAAGGCCATGAAAGAATCTCAGGGTACTAACAGACCTATTTTGAGGAAAACTTCTTCGTTGGCCCAACCGCAGTTCGTGGACGAAATTCGCTGGATGAAGTTGAGGAAAATTGAGTTAACAACTGCAGATGGCTTACCACCTTTACCTATGCAGATATCCTGGGTGAGGGATGGTATAATGGTCGTTGGAATGGATTCCGAAATGCATGTCTATTCTCAATGGAAACCAAATCCCAAGAATGACTGTTTCCATTCTGGACTTCAACATCAGGAATCCGACGAGTTCCAGGCTAGCCGGAATTTAAGAGATGAAGATCTGCGAACTTTGGCTAATGAAACTTCGCAAAGAAGGTTAGCTAACGTCTCCTCCATGCCACATCTTTCCAGAGTCAGTAGCATAAATTTGACAATGCTGGATGCGAAAAAGAAACGAGGAATGCAAAGTGACAGTACGAGCTACGACTACATGCCGGATTATGGGCTCTTTGAGGCTTCCAGAATAGCCTGTCCAGTTCTTCCTCAGTATCATCCGAAACAGCTGATGGAGTTGTTGAATTCTGGAAAGATCAGATGGGTGAAAGCGATTCTCGCTCACTTAGTGCGGTGCATTGCTAGTTCGTGTTCGATAAGAGCAGATGATGAGAACTTGATGAAACAACGAGGTGGGTGGTCAAGGTCAAGGACAATGTCTGTCAGCTACGTTGGCACGACTTCTCCCCTAGAACCTAGAGGCTCCACAACTCACATACCTGAAGAACTGACCCTGGACTATGCAGAGATTACTTCTATTTCTCCACTGCCATTGTGGACGCTGTTGATAGCTGACAAAGAAACGAATATGATAATTCAGCAGAAGGAAGACAAACAGGATTATAACGAGTTGTTTGATGGGAACGTGGACGAAGGAGATTCTTTGGATGACATGTTGGATGATGACTACGACTCCTCTCGTCAGAAAGACAGGAGGTCTTCAGTTCCTGAAAGGCAAGGTATTTCCCATTTTGGCCCACGTCAAGGTAGATTATTATCCCGTCTTCTAACTCATACACATCTTCCTGGGCTCTCAAGTCTCGATCAAATGCATCTTCTCGCACTTGCTGATACCGTTTCGACTTGCAATGTCGACTTTGCTGAACGCTTTGCGATTGATGCTGCGAAGAATGCCATTGCAAAGGAGAACTTAACAGGTATTCCCGATGGAGAAGCTGTCTCTACAGATTCTTTAGATGATTGTGGTCTGCGCTTCCTGCTCGCGATGAAGCACTACAATTATCTGATTCGCTGCTTGCCTTTGGCACAAAGAGCACAATTCCAGAAAATAGGAGTCGCCACAAACAACCTTGTATGGGCCTTCCACTCTGAATCTGAAGAGGAATTATTAGGATTGATTCCCTCTTATGCGAAAGGTCAACCGAAGTGGTCTATTTTGAAAGAACTGGGCGTCGGATGGTGGATCAAAAGCAATGCGGTTTTGAAAAAATGCATCGAGAAGGTTGCTAAAGCTGCCTTCCAACAAAAGCAAGATCCACTCGATGCTGCAATTTACTACCTTGCAATGAAGAAGAAGAACCTGGTCTGGGGTCTTTTCAGAAACCAAAGAGACGATAGGATGACAGGCTTCTTCGCGAACAACTTCGCAGAAGATCGATGGCGTAAGGCTGCTCTGAAAAATGCATTTGCACTCTTGGGAAAACAGAGATTCGAACATGCAGCTGCCTTCTTTTTGCTAGCTGGAGCCTTGAAGGACGCTATCGACGTATGTCTGAATAAGTTGAACGACATTCAGTTGGCAATGGTGATCGCGAGGCTTTACGAAGATGACACGACCTCTCCGAATCTGAAGAGACTCTTGTACGACGAAATTCTTGGGTGTGATAAAGATGGAAGCAATCAGGACATGATCAGAGCACACCCAGATCCATTTCTCCGAAGTATGGCCTTGTGGATTCTCAAGGACCATTCTGGTTCATTGAATACCTTGTTGTTGACCAACGTGGGAGCGATGCATCCACAGTATAATGACGAGTGTGAAAAGCCTGAGGGCTCTACAGCTAACCCGAACGTCTTCAACTTTTATGTCTACCTCCGGACACATCCTCTGCTCATTAGACAGTACATTGCTTCCACGGCTCAAGATAGAAAGAAGGGCCACTCTGTCGTCATCGCAGGATTCAGTTATGGCACAGAAACGAAAGGGCAACCTGATAAGCAGCTTATGCTTGAAGATAGCATTACTCCTCTTGAAAGACAACTATACTTCACAACAGCTCATGCTCACTTCAAGGCAGGTTGTCCAGCTCTCGCCTTGGAGGTTTTGTCCAAATTACCTAGCAAAGTCATGGACGCAAACTGCGAAGATTCTCCAAGTCTCCTGAACAGTCCGATCAAGTCTAGGGCTCAAGATTCTCAGATAGATACTGGAATTATAAGCTGGAGCACACCGAAACAAGCACCAGCGGCTCAAGAATCTGAAACGTTAGATTGGTCACAGCCAGTCGCTCGAGATAGTGATGAACTAGTCTTGAATTGGGATGATCCGGAAGAAAACGAAGATGGTGAGAGTCCTCCCTTGAGCATGAACTTGGACAAGAAAGATAAGAAACCTGAAGTTGATAAGGAGAAAGAAGAGGAGGTTAAAACAAATGGACAGCTGGATATAATGGCTCAACAGCTGAAATTTGTCGCCTGTCTCAAGATTCTGATGGAAGAATTGTCCACTTTAGCTACAGGCTTTGAAGTCGATGGAGGGCAGCTGCGATATCAGCTTTACGTCTGGCTTGAAAGGGAAGTCGATGCGCTGAAACAACTTTGTAATTACAGCAATAATGATGGAGATCCAAACAATGTTTCGGAATACGAAGGAGTTATGGTCGATGATGTACCACCTTATAGACCTGGAGAGCAACCAACCTTACATGAAATTTTATTGGCTGAAAAGCTCGACTTTGAAGCGAAAGTACAAAGAGCGGCGAGAAGGAAAAAGTGGCTCAAGGCTAACGAAACTTTACTCAGGACTCTTCTATCTTATTGCTCTTTACATGGAGCTTCTGGAGGTGGATTGGCATCTGTGAGGATGGAGTTGCTTCTATTGCTTCAGGAATTGCAACAGGAGAAGACGCAGCAACAGTTGTTGAGTCCGCTTCCATTCCCGACGACTCTACCCTTACTGAGTGCAAGTGTGGCTTGTAATAAGACAGTCATTGCTGATCCAGTTAGACATTTACAGGTCAGTTTAAGTTAGATTTAGTAAATTGGATTGGTGTTTCAAGTACATGGTGATAATCTCCATTTTTCTTCCAGTCTTTGACTCACGATATGCTGCAAACCTTGGTCGAGTTAATCAACACACCAATGCCCCACAGAAATACTCATTACTGTGAAGTCTTCATCATGAGAGACCTTGCCGTGGCTCTGAGTGCCTGCATTTATCAGTCACTTTGTGATTCCGATACTTTTGTTATGAAACATCAACAATTCGATAGGTGAGTTAATGTTCTTTTCGTTTTATTCAGGAATCGCAGTCCGTCCCCTTTTTGTCCTTATATCCTTTTTCCTACCTAAAATTTAGAATTGTGATCCCGTTTCTTCATAAAGTTTCGATTCATTTTTCAAGAATAATAAACAAACATGTAAAACATGAGGAAACGAGACAACTAAGACGATTCGTTTTCCAAATTTTTATTCTGATCTTCTGAAATGTGACTTACTGCACTTTTATAAACTTTTCCCGAACTTACAATTTTTTGGAATGAGATATGCTGCAATTTTACTTGCCGGGGATTGGCATGCTCCGAGTCCAGGACATCCTGGTTTCCTCATGGCTTTTGGCTTGCTGAAAAATTTGTTTTTATTGCCTTTAAAAGGTTATCGAATGACAGTTAAATGAACACCAAAATGTTAATAAATTTAAAAAAAATGTTTTTGTATGTTTTAAACAAAATAAATACAAAAGAAAACAAGTGAAAAAAAAGGAAGTGGATTTGGAGGTTGCCTTCTTTTTCTTTCCTCTTTTGTTATTTATTTTATTTTTTTTAATTTGAATGGACATATTTAAGGTATTTAAGAGTGTGTTTTCCAAATTTGATCGATGGATTTAATTTCTTAAGTTTCAAGTTTACAATAATGAATTAAATCTCCTTTTTACCTTATATTGAACTACTGAACCCAGAGATCCCTGGTTTTATTTGTTTTCGTGGAGTGTCCGTCGTGAGTTTAGCGTTGCCATTTAAACAATCCGCGTTTTAATTGAAACAGCTTCCCTGCTTCCTCGGAGATAGAATCCTTCTCAGGAGGTCACTTAGTAGCGTCGAGTAGGTACCACCGACGATATTCAACAGACGATGGAGTCGTCATCACAACGTCTCCTACAAAATGGCCAGGTGTGACTAGTCTGCGTGCACTTTTGGCTCGTGAAAAGGACGAGGATACTCCGAAACTAAACATCCTTCTCGCCGAGGCATTCGTGGCTTCTTACATGAGTCTTTTCGTCTATGCTTTGTCAAGCTGCGACTGTCACATTCTCTACCGACTTGTAGGTCAACATTTCGATAACAGCACATGGTCGACTCTCTTCGGAGGAGGAGTCAAGAAATTACTGCGAGTCGCAAGCACCGGAGGACAAAGTTCTGGAACACCAGTCGTTGAACGAACCGAGAGCATTAGTGAAATTCAAACAGGTAGTGGAGTCTGGAGCACTATGACTTCGTTGACAAAACAGCGAGTGAAGCTAAATATGAAGCTTCTGGGTCAGTTTACGGGTCAACAGCCAAGCATGAAAGAGGATAAGCCAACCTACAGGGAACAATTTGTTTCGCCCCAGATGAGCATGATTTCGTATTTTCTTATAAAGGTTGGTTCATAAAGATATTCACCAAATTCTTGTGTATTAATCTTTTTCGTTATTCATAACCGCTGATGTATTTACAGCCAAGAATAGAGATGGAATACGTGGATGAAATCGATTACGATTCTTCAGATTCTGCGGTTTCTGATCTCGATTCTGAGGAAGAGGAGGAAGATGTTTTCGACACGAACGCAAAACCAAAGAGTAAACCAAAGGATAATACCGAGCATTCGAATCCAAATTCTTATAGCTGGTGTATTCTGAGATCAGCCATTGTTAGGATTCTGCAGCAACAGATGCAGGACTTTTTAAATGTCGCAGGAATAGAGTTGCAAGGTATTTCGAATTTACTCTGATCGTTTGGGAAAATATAGTCTTTCTTACAAACAATGGTCTTCAATCAGGGTAGACGTAGGTCAGGGAAAAGTCAGGGATTTTCTATAAGAGGCACTTTAAATAACTGTCAAGGGTAATAAATTAAAAAATTTTCAATTTTCGTTTGCAATTTTTTATTCCGTTTATAAAAGATTCTATGTTAAAAATGTTACCAGATTAAGGATGTTCTAGCTGTACCCACAAGTTCAAAATTACTTAATCTTTAACTTCATTGATAAAATTGACAAAAAAGGCCCATTGATTAATGCATCAAATTTGAGAAGAAAATCACAAGCGTAAATAATAAAGCAATAGTTGATGTCATAATTCTTTATTTAAATGTATTTATTTGCATATTTGATTTTTTTTTTCATCAGCTGTAGGCAAAAGTTGTACTTTGCATTCAATTTTGATTTTCAAAATCTTTTATTCCTTAAAGGGTTCTATTTGTCATGTGTTTATCAAATATTGTGAAGCAAATTTTTTTATTTAAAAAATGACTAACTAAACATAATTGCACGTTTTATTTCTCAATAAATAATTTCCATAAAAACGTGACGAATATTATTGTAAAAAACCTTTCAAGCCTTAAGCAGAAGAAAAAACACAAATATGCAATTAACTTTATTTAAATAAACAAGTGTGACCTTGAATATTTTTGTATTACTTACGCTTGCGTTTCTCTTCTAAAATTCGTTGCGATAATTAATAGATCAATTTTATAAATCAAGTTTAAGATTAATTAATTTTGAGCTTGACTGTATACCCATAACATTCTTAGGATTCTGGTCTTCAAATATTAATGGTCAGGGAAAAATTAGGGAATTGTGAAAATGAAGTTTTGCGACCACCCTGATATATATTTTTGTTAGTAACTTATTTGTCTTATATTTATATTTCTTTTCGTGTGCAGTTTCTTCCTCCTGACGATCATATTTTTAGTTGAAAATTTTATTATTTGGTTGAAAATTCATAGTCATCCTTTCTGGTAGAAAATTCAACTGTTTGGTTGAAAATTCGTCTTTTTTAATTAAATTCAACTGTTATTGATTTGAAATTAAAATAGTTTTCGGTTTAAATTTCTGCTATTGCATTATTCGTTAAAAATCATTCTTTTTTGGTTCAAATTTGCGCAATTTGGTTGAAGGATGAACCACTTTGTTAAAAAAAGTGTTTTTTTTTAAATATTCATCATTTTACTTGAAAATTCATCTCTTTGGTTGAGAGTTGAAATATTTTGTTTGAAATTAATCTTATTACATTGAAAACTCAACTACTTGGATAAAATTTTAACTACTTCGTTGGAAATTAACTTTTTTTGTGAACATTAATATTTTCGGATGAAAATTCAACTGTTTTACAGAACATTCATCTTTTGGTTTGAAAGTTCAACAATTTAAATGACTGTTTTTTTGCTGTTGAAAACTCTTTTCTTTTTCTTGAAGTTTTATTTTTTACTAAAAATTGAACTTTTTCATTTTTTAAACGTATCTTTTTTATTTTGAAATTCAACTATTTGTTTGAAAATTCATGTATTTTGTTGAAAATTTGTATTTTTTTGGTAGAAAGTTAATCTTCTTGGTTGAAAATTCTTCTTTTTGGTTTTAAAATTAATCTCTTTTGGTAGAATCTTCATATTTTTGGGGTAAAATCTTAACCAATGCCTTTTCTGTTGAGAATGCATCTGTACAGGTTGAACATTCAACTACTTGGTTAAAAATTCAACTATTTTGTTGAAAATGTAACTACATTGCTGAAAATTCATTTTTTTTTTATTTTGAAATATCAACTATTACATTTTTCATTGAGAATTCATCCTTTTGTTGAAAATTCTACTTTTGGAGTTGAAAGTTACATTGTCTTCTAAAAAAATCGTATTTTTCACTTGAATATTTAATTATTTGGTTGAAACTGCAACTGTTTTTAGTTGAAGTTTCGTATTTTTCTTGTTGGAAAATTCGAACATTTGATTGAAAAATCATATTTTCTTCGTCCCCTAGGCGAAAGTACGTTTTCCCGGCTGCATTCCTGTCCGGGAACAGTGGTTTTTGCGGCCTGCTAGAGTTAACGCGATCTCTGATTGACTGCGAGATTTTTGTGACTCGCTGACGTAACAACGCTCACTCAGTATTGTGTTATTGTGTACTTAGCCTCCGAAAAAAATTGATCTTGTCAGGTGAATGGAAAAAAGAGTACGTCGGTGTGTTCAACCTCAAAACTGATGATTTAAGGTTAGTGCGATTTTTGTGCATAAAAAGTCGGCACAAAACCGAGGACGAGGAAGGAGTATTAGGTAAAAATAAAAAATGTGTTTTTGATGCCCGCCCCGACCAGCAAAACCTCGGCTCCGCCTCGGCTTTGCAAAAGTCGGGCGGGCGACCGAATCCCATGCATCCGCTCAGCTGACCGAGAGCAGCGGTGCGGTGGCACGACGTACTTTCGGCTGGGGATGAAGAAAAATAGTATACGACACACGACCAGAAATATTGGATGCCCTGGCGTGCGTGATATGAGGCCTCGGCCTTCATATCACATGCGCCCGGAAATCCAACTTTCTGGCCTTGGGTCTTAATATACTATTGTAGTTTGCCAATTCTACAGTTTGGGTAAAAATTCAACTACCTTATTGAAGATTTAATTATGTTGTTGAAAATTTGTATTTTCGGATCAATATTAATCTTTTTTGATTGAAGTAAATAATTAAATTTGAAATTTTAATCTGTAATTTCTTTATTCCGTTTATCAAAGATTCGGTATTAAAAATGGTACAAGATCAAAATGCTGGTCTTTGAATATTAATGGTCAGGGAAAGCGAAAAATGGATCAAGGAAAAATCAGGGAATTCTGAAAATGAAGTTTTTCGGCCACTCTGTTTTATTAATTTAAAACTGTATTTAATTTATAGAATTACCAGTGTGTAGTCCACTGATTCACGGAACCCTGGGGATCGTAGCTCGGTGGCAAGAATCTTTAAGAGAAGAACTTGACTCGAAAGGTCCACCACCAGCGAATTTCATACCTGGCTGTGCCCCAGATCCAATACCAACGCCTGGAAAACCTGCGATACACAAGTATCGATCTCTTTTGGAAAAAGGGAACACGCCTTTCAAGTAATTAAATATTCGACTATATAAATAAGAGATTCATTTGAAAGGAGAGGTTTTTACTGTTTACTTTTTTTTAGCACTCGATTATCTGCAACAGCGCCTGCAAATCGTTTATGGTGTTATTTAGTGAGACAAGAGGCTGTGCAGGACATATTTATCAGGTCAGTATTCGGTAAAAGGAGGTCACTGTCTACGATATTAGACTCTAATCAAGGTGGAATGGATAATTATACTCGAGGATCGGGAACTGGAGAAGATAAAGGTAGTGACAGTGGTACGACTAGTCTTCCCGAGCCTGTTAGGATTATTCACAAGGAGCAAGACAGCATTAGTGCCTTTTGTCTAAACCAGGTTTGTGATGTTTGAGCATCTCATTGAAGTTTAAGCCTCAATTAAGTTCAAAACTTAAATGATTGTTTAATCTCTTGAAATAGGTAAATGCAGGATTGATGGCCTTGGCAACTCCACGCGAGGTACAGGAAATGGACATCTCATTGCTTCTGGAGCTTCCCTCGTGGCTGGAAGATGAATGCGAATTCGACCTGATCAACCTAAACAAGCAACCTGATCCAGAACCAGTTCAGCCTACTAGTTTTCTAGTCATACAGGTAAAGTATATTTATTTTGTGTACTTACTAATTTATTTGGTTGTTGTAATTTTATGGTTATTTACGTAGAACAGTTAGAGATATAAGGCGGGTGATTAGGGAAGTGGAACGGTCATTTAGGGAATAGATCTGCTTTTTATGCGGCATATTTTTTAAAATAATTCCATCCCATACTTTTTAAAATATTATATCTAATAAATACAAATTTTATTTTTAAAATACATGTTTTATATTATACTAGAAAAGAAACATACAAATAAAACATTTTTGTATTTTACAATATCTATTATCTAAATTAAAAGAAAAGAAAAGCAAGGACAATATATTTGATAAATAAAAATTGGTATCTTAACTTCATAATTAATATATATTATTTTTCACAATATATGAACAATCAAATCGTTGCATTTTTGCTCAGAAATACTTCTTTTCGATGAAAAACGCTAACATAACCTAAAGTTATTAAACATATTAAATTAAAAAAAAATGTAATTCAAAATAACCGATTTCTGTTGAAAAACACTAACATAATATAACAACAAATTATTAAATATTGTAAATTTTTTTTAAACCTAATACTTTTTTGTTTAAAACAGCCGATTTCCGCTGAGAAATGTTCAAACATAACCTAAAATTGTTCCAAAATTGTAAATCTTCTTTGAAATCTATACCAATTTCCGATGAAAAACGCGAGCATAACCTAAAATTGTTCAATAACTTTTAGTCCTTTTTGAAATGATTTTTTATTAAAAGTACCGCTTTCTGTTATAAAACGCTAATAAAACCAAAAATTGTGAATTTAATGACGAATTGATAAACTGAAAGATCTTATGTTTTTTGATAAGATATATAACAAAAAATGGTTCCAAATTGTAAATCTTCTTTTAAATCCAATAAATACATAAGCGAAAATTGTTGAAAATTTGTGAATATTTCTTCAAATATAATTTGTTTTTATTAAAAATGCCAATTTTCGACGTAAAACTTCAACGTAACCTAAAATTGGTAAAAAATGATTAGTCTTCTTTGAAATCTAATGGGTTTTTAAATATAATTTTTCGAAGAAAAACACTAAGCTTATAAATTTTATTATTTAAAACAAAAATCGTTGGATTTAAATCTAATGATTTTTGTTTAAAACTAACTTCCAATTTTAGGTAAAACACACTAACATATCCTTAAGTTGTTGACTTTGAAATCTAATAATGTTGTATTAAAAATACCAATAATTCCCGACGAAAAACACTAACATAACAGAAAATCGTTCAGATTTCCAAATCTTCTTCGAAATCAAATAATTTTTGCTTAAGGGGCTAGTCTAGTTTCTCGGGCGGAAAATGGAGGTGATTTTTCGGGACTCATAAAAAAAAACCATGCTGTCCAATTTTTCACAATTTTGAGGATATATTCAGATACTATTGAAGAGTTAATACACAAACTTTCATGAAAAAATATCAACTGTAAGCCGAGTTATACACTCCGATGTCGAGTCATCCAAAAATGAAGTTGTAAATCGGCTGCAGTTGTAGAGGTCTTCAGAATGCCAGTACCAAGAACTAGAATCTTTTAAAAATATTGAAAATTAAAAAAAATGGCAGCGTTTCGAAAAAAACTCAAATTTTCACAAAAAACGCTCCTTTTTTGCTCGGCAAATTTATATTTTTTGAAATATCGAAAAGATCCTAGTTCATGGTATGTAAAAACATGTTAAGAATATTCATGCAAAATTTCAAATCGATTCGTTAATTTTTTCTTTGAGCTAGAGTTGCAGCCGTTTTTGAAAATTCAGTTTTGAGAAAAACACTTTTAAAGTTTTGACAACTGATTTTTGGTTATAAAATTTAATTTTTCATACAACTTCTACAAGTTGAATATCAACGTCATTCAATGTACTTGCAAGATTTTAAACATGAGAGTTTTATTATTTGATGTTATTTCAAAATGTCAATTTCCGGTAAAAAACGTTAACAAAACTGAAAAGCGTAAATTACTGAAAAAATTTAATCTTTGAAATCAAATACTTTTTTATTCCAAATATACCCATTCCCAGTGTAAAATGCTAACATAACCTAAAACTGTGAAAACTGGGAATATTGATTATGAGTTTTGTTCGTTTTGTTTAAAAATTCTAATTTCCGTTGAAAAAAACTAACATAGTCTAAAATTTTCAGAAGTATGAAGTCTTCTTGAAACTTCCTGATTTTATATTAAAATTCTTTTTAAAAAATATGATTTTTTTCAGCGAAAATCATTAACATAAAACATGTGCAATATTTGCATATTCATTTAATGAAATTATATTCAAATTCAATAAATTTGGCTAAAAATTAGTCTTATTCTTCCTTTTTTATTATTTTTATTTAATTATAATTAATTAATAATAATTAAATAATTATTTTGTTACACTTTGGCATGACTAGTGGGTAGGGAGGTAGGGTAGTTTGGCAGGCAGTTAAATAGGTTGAGCGGGCAGTTACACGGACATGGTAGGGATGATAATCGGGCAGATGAGAAGGTTGGGCGTGCATTTAACTAAGTTTGACAGGCATTAAGAAAGGTAGACTGCAGTTAGGGAGGTAGTACGCATTTATGATGATCGGGTGGGCAGTTAGGAAAGTTATTCGGGTATTTGAGAATGTTGGGCGGGTATTTAGGAAGGTTAATCGTGTATTAGAGAAGGTTGGGCGGAAATGTTGGGAAGCAACGAGCATTGAGGGAGGTAGCAGGCATTTAGAAAGGATCTCGATTCCTGACACAGCGGCGGCGAGATCTTTTTATAATATAGACACTTTTCGATTGTTTTATTTGATATTTCTAGAATTTTTATATAAATCCTCTATTTCTTTTTATAGACGGCAGCTGATAGACCTCTGCTAGTGCAAAGTCCGCAGCAAAACAGCCCTCAGCCACAGTCAGGCATAGCTAGTCAAAGTGGACGAGGTGCGAGTGTGGTAAGAATTTTCATAAATAATTTTGAAAACGTAGAATTTGAAGATAATCAATTTTGCTGTGTAACTAAAGCCCTTCACTTACGATAGAAAATTCACAACTTATTTATCTACTGTAACGATGTCTCTGTATTCTCACAAGAGTATCAATATTCAGTAGCCAAAAATTTGGGTTTAATGCAGTGGCATGACACGATTATTATGATTATAGTTCCCAATTTGACTCAACGGGGAAAATGCGAAACTGCAGTGCTGATCGCCTTTCGCCCAAGTATCTTCTTTAAATTTAAATGAAATATCAAAATTCAGGACCTTTTTCGATTATATTCACATTTATAAAATATTAAAGCGATATAAACATCTGTTTGTAGTTATAAATAAAACATATAAGTTATGTGTAAAAGAAGATATAATGTATGATATAACAATATTTGATACTTTTGTTATCCTAATATTTATATTCTGCAAAAACTATTTGAATATTTTGTAGTCACTTTTATTCACATTTTTTATTTTTATTTCTCAATTCAAAACTGCCACTGAGACTCGAAGCCTGGATTCGCGGTCGATAAGGAAGGGCGTCCCGATTTCGCTAGTGGCAATGTGTGTTTCGTACCAGTGATGCAATTCAAAATTGGAATTGAAAACAATTCTTGCAATTGAAAAATGCACAAGAATGTATATAAATGTACAACTTCTGATTTTAGACAAGAAAAAAATTTGTAACACATATATTAACAGTTTATTTTCTTTGACTTCCGAAGAATAACTTATATTTCACAAAACATTTAATTTCGGAAGAAATTTGATGAAAAAGTGATTCAAAATAATTTTTTATAATGTTTTCAATATTTTTTATGTATTCTCAAAAGATCCAATTTTCAATTGCGCGCCAACTATGGCATTTACATAATTCATTTCGGACTTCAGAGCATGGGAGCACGATTTTGATAGGTGGTCTATATGCCGTGTTTACTTTGCTGCTTACAACTGCAATCTTATGGTCTTCTCATGCACAGGGCATCTCAAATTTGTACCCACTTGTCTCCATTTCGCGACGAATTTCGCAAAATTTAGGTTCACCATCATCAAGTCGTGGATCTTCGAATAGTTGATAGCTCCTGAGAATGCTTCTGTGATGTCAGAATTGTGAGTGAAAAAATAAATTTGTGAACGGTTTTTGCCGTTCAAATGCTGTCTTCTGCTATCTGCAGATTGCTCCCTTTCGAAAAATTTATAATTTCCTGCGTAAAAGGCTTGATTTCTATACATTTTATTGATCCGAAGATCTCGCAAAACCCCAAATATTTGACAAGTTTTCTTTCTATCTTTCTCAAATGCTTGAGAAAAATTATATATTGAGTCAGTGACGTACCTATGCAAAAAAAAATTCCAAGTCGGATTGAACCAACACCCTTAACTGAAAATTTTAAAAAATTGCTTTAAAATCTTCCAGATTCTTTTTCGACGGTTTTGGAAATATTTTGAAGTCTTTTAAAGAAAACTGTTATTCTCTTGGAACCTTTCAAAATTACGAAAAAGCATATTTTTTCGAAATCTTCAAAAATCTGCATTTTGTTTCAATTTTCTTGAAATCGTTTCAAGGTTTAAATTATTTTTGAAATTGTTTCTAAACTTCTTAGTATCTTTTAAATCAAGTAGCGTTTTTCCTAAGAAAAATTTGTATTCTGCAAAATGAAAAAAATCGCCTTAAAATCTTCCACATACTTTTCTGACAATTTTGGAAATCTTTCGAAATGTTTTGAGACCTTGTTCAATTTTATCTAGAAAAGTTTTTTATTCTATTGAAACCTTTCACTCTTAAAAAAATTCTAAATTTTGTCTTGTAAATCTTTAAAAATCGAGCTTTTTTTAAATTTGATGAAATCGACATTTTGTTTTCAATTTTATGAAATCTTTGCGAAACGTCTTAATATTTCTTAAATTAACACGAATTTTTTGTAAAATGTTATAAGCTTGCTGAATTGAAAAATTTTGCTCATAAAATTTTCTACATTATTTGTGAGAATTTTAGATAATAATTTTTAAATATTCTCTTAAAATTAATTTACTGAATAAAACATTATTTAAATTTTACCAGGAATTTTAAGAACTAGTTTTTGTTCTCTTGAAATCTTCAAAATTCTCAAGGCAAAATGTTCGGCAAAATTCTCTCCATTATTGTCGTTCATCACAAAAAAAAGCTTTACAAAATTTCAGTCTTAAAGCCTTAAAACTTGATTCTGAAGCTAAAAAAAATTAAAAAGTTCGTTTTTATAATATAAGAAGCACAAAATTTCACATTTTGTACACTTTCCCCATGCATTTGAATAGTTTTCGGCCTAAAAGTACAGTCAGCGCCACCCTCGGCCGTACTCAACATTTCCGTCACTTTCATTTCAGAGTGCCACCAAAGATATTAATATCTTTGGTGCCACGGGGCTGGCTAACGTGGTTTACACACAGGGTCTTTTATGTCACTGTGCGCACTTTTACTGCGCACCGGTCAAAGGTTAACTGACGAACTGCAGCGCTACTCACAGACACTCACAGTTTTAATTTTTTATAAAAAACTCTATTTATTTTAAATAGGAAAACTTTCCTGATGAAGGCCTGTGTTTCGATTGGACCGTAAGACCGAAGAAAGAAAACCTTATTAAATTTTGAAATTCAAAATATCGATGTTTTTAAAGAAGAAAATTTTGGACTTTCTAATCTATTAGCTTCAAAAATGATATTTATAAAATAAATATAGAGTAAAAAATATACAAATTTGAAAAAATGTATAATATATACATTTTCAAAATTATTTTGTTTCCCAAAGTTGAAAATTAGAAAAATGAAACTTTCCAAACTTATTTTGAAACTTTAAAATGGAAAGTTTGCAAAGACTGAAATTAATAACCATTATTGAGGCTTAAACTATTTAATTTCCTAAAGAAAGTCCCAAACATTGAAATTTCAAAAGTTGTAGAATTCGGTTGTTTTTAAGATTTCCAAATTTAACTTTTTTTATAATATCAGGGATCACAGTCTTTCCACTATTCCCGTTGTTTCCCCTTTTTTGAAAAATTACTTTTTTACTCCATTTCTCTTTAAATACACTACATTTGAGAATAAAATATTTAAATTCCGCGGGAAATTTCGGACCGGAAAGTAGTCTCTAGTTTGAATCGTAAAATTTTAACTTGCATTTGCTTGAAATTTACTAAACTAATATTTATTATTTATTTTTTAAATGCAATTTCATTATATTATACATATTATTATTATTTATTGTTTTTTATTATTTTATTTATTTATTATTTAATTTCAATTTACTAATTATCGATGTTTTTAAAGAATAAAATTAGGAATTTTCTAATCTATTACCTTCAAAAATGAGATATATAAATTAATTAGAGAGTAAAAAATAGATAAATTAAAAATTTTAAGTTTTATTACGGAAAAAGGATGACTAAACATCCGGAAAAATAAAATTCCTAATTAATAAAATTCCCAAATAATAAAATTCCCGAATTGGAAAATTCCCGAATAATAAAATTCTCGACAGAAAATGGCCGAATTATAAAATATCCGAACTAGAAAATTCCAGAATTTAAATAATTAATATATTTCCTAATATTATTTATTTATTAAAAATACAATAATAAAATATTTTTATAAAATAAAAATTATTTTTAATGTTTAAAGTTATTGAAATTATTGTTTGAATTTAATATCTCAATAATTGAAAAAAATATATTTCTGGATGAAAATTTTTTCCAATTATCGTTATTTTGAATTCAAACAATAATTTTAGAAACTTTAAACATTACAAATAATTTTTTTGATAAAACTATTTGACTAACGTATTTTTAATAAATAAATAATATTTATAAAAAAATTGTAATTTTTTTAATTCGGGAATTTTCTAGATCGGATATTTTATAATTCGGCAATTTTCTATCGGGAATTTTATTATTCGGGAATTATAAAATTCGGTAATATTATAAGCTGTGGGGAATTTTATTTTCCGGATTTTTCAGTCGGCCCACATATAAATTTGTAAAATTATTTTGTTTCCCAAAATTAGAAATTACAAAAATTACAATTTCCAAACTTATTTTGCAACTTTAAAATGGGAAGTGCGCAAAGACTGAAATTAATAACCATTATTGAAGCTTACATTTTTTAATTTCTTAAAGAAACTTCCAAACATTGAAATTTCAAATATTTTAGAATTTGGTAGTTTTTAAAATTTCAAAATTAAACATTTTTATAATATCAAGAATCACCGTCTTCTTCTACCCCCCCCCCCCCTATTCTATTATTATTTATTATTCTTTTATTTATTTATTATTTAATGTATAGATTTTACTAAAATTACATATTTACTTAGCAAACTTAGATATGTAATTTAAAACTAAGCCTATGCAGTAAATTTCAAGCAAATCCCAATTAATATTTTATGATTCAAACTAAGGATTCTTGCATCTCAAATTTTTTTTTATGTCTTACCAATACAAAATTTACAAATGTTTACTTGACCGATTTCAAACTAAACTATTTAGAATTTAAATAAAGCTTTCAAGCTAAAATCATTTTTCGGACGAAAAAGTATCACGATTAAATTATTAATGGTGGCATTAAAAAAAAAATTCTTCATTATGAGAACGATTGTTAACATAAAAATTGTTTATTTAAACAATTTAATTTTTGTTCGAACTTTTTTATATCGCCGTGAATAAATTTTCAAAGACCTAACAAACAGATGAACATAGTTGAGATTTTTTCATAAATCTTGTAAATTCCCTAAAATTTTCCTGCCCTTCAATTTTCTTTAATTTTTAGCAACTGAGTTTTCAACGGTTGAAAATTCAATTATAAATTTTCTTAAATTTCCAATAGTTGAATTTTTGTCCGAAGAAAATTGCAATTGAAAATATAAGAAAAGTGAAAATTGAATTTTCAACTCTTGAAATTAAAAGAAAATGGAATTTTCAACTGTTAAAAATGGAAGTAAATTGATAATTGAATTTTCATCATTTGAAAATTCAATGGTTGTAAATTGAGGCAAATTGAACACTGAGTTTTCAACAGTTGCATTTTTTTCATTTGTAAACTGTTAAATTCAACATGAGAATTTAATAAATAAAAATGTCAATCCATAAAAATTTTTTTTGAAAAAAGTCATCTTCTTGTAACCACATCCATTTTTCAAAAACAAATAAACTTAATTTTTTTCAATAAAATTTTTTTTCAAAAATTTGTTTGCATACCATTTTTTTCATAAAATTTTCTTTACATATTTTTTTCAACGATTTTTTTTAATACAATCTTTTTTTAAATTTGTTTTACAAAATTAAAAAATATTTTGCTTAAATTCTACAAGACTCCTACTTGTAGGCGCTTGACGCCTTTGTAAATGTAACCATTAATATTTTATCTTTTCCCTATTATCACCCTTTTGCTCTGTGATCCCTGTATTATACTTATATTTTGAAATTTGAAGTTTCAAAATTTGGAAAATATTTTAATTCGTATATTTCCATAGTTTAAAGTTTCCACATTTGTCAGCTTTCAAATTCTGAATTTATCATGATTGGAAATTTTCAGCAGACTGAAGGCCAAAGAATGTGAAGTTTTCCAAATTTAAAATCTGCAGCTTTCTTCTATAAATTTTTCAAATGTTTAAATCTTTTTATCCTGAAGTTTTAGGATTCAGTAGTTTTATAATGATTTATAGATAAATTTAGAACCTATGAAATTTTAAATAATCAAAAATTAAAACCATCAAATACTGATGTTTTTAAAATTCAAATTTCCAAATTTTGCAACTTCAATTTTTAAATTTCGAAAATTTTGAAGACTGAAGTTCATAAACATTGAGGCTTTCATTGTTTTGTTTTTTTTCCAAGTTCTCCAAATCTAATGATTTTAGATTTGGTCTTACAAACACTGAATAATAAAAATACTCACAAGTTTGTTGTTTAATCAGGTAATAGCTGGATTGGCAGCCCACTCAGGTCAAATTTCAGTGGGACTTTCGCAAGGATTCAGTGCAGTTTTAATCCCCAAACTTTTAGAAACAAATTTTGCGACAGTGTCAGAATGTTCATGGATCGCGTCTTTAGGAGTAATTTCAAATCCCCTGGGAGCTTTAGTCGCAGGGGTAATGGCTGAATTTTATGGAAGAAGATCAGCAATTGTTCTTGCAACTCTGCCACATGTAGCTGGCTGGCTTGTCATAGCTTTTTCCACTAGCGTCCCTCTTCTTTATATTGGAAGATTCATCAGTGGAATTGGAACTGGAATGGCCAATGGACTTTACCTTTACGTCAGTGAGGTTCGTGTTTTCAAAATTTCAATCTAATATCTTCAAATTTTTAAATTAAAATATAAAATCAATTAATCAAATGATGTTATTGTGTTGGCCAGGGTATTATTCAATATTTTACCCTATGTTAAATATTAAATTAATCATCTGTTGCTAGTCTACTTTTTTTTGAGAAACGAGAAAAAATCTGCCCTAGCCCGCATTTGAACCAGGAACGCCACTATCCTTTATCTTTTCTTGTTTCTCCTTTATCATGTGGGGACGCGGGACTGGATTTCTCTCACCATGGTCGGCTTTACACCTTTACACCGACGAGCGGAAGCTTAGTTTCACTCGCGTAGAACTGTTGGTGGCAGTTACACCAATGTGGGCGTCTTTTGCTACTGCGCTTGCGTTCGGGCCGCGCACTGGTTGGCCCCAGTTGGCGCGCAATTCAAAATTGGAATTAAAAACCATTGTTGTAATTTAAATAAATAATTATTGAAAAACGCACAAGAATGTATACCAATTGTACAAATTCTGATTTTAGACAAGAAAATAATCCATGACACATATATTTATTAAATAACAGTTTATTTTCTTTGACTTCCGAAGAATAACTTATATTTCACAAAACATTTAATGTCAGAAGAAATCTGTTAAAAAAGTAATTTTAAATAATTGTTTATAATGTTTTTAATATTCTGTATGTATTCTCATAAGAATTCATTTTGATTCTAATTTTAAATTGCGCGCCAACTGCGGCCAACCAGTGCGCGGCCGAAACGAAAGCGCAGTAGCGAAAGGCGCTCACACTGGCATCACTGTTGTAACGGGGTGCACAAAAATGGCGAAATCTATGAAGCACACAAAACTTACCAACGGCCGACGATGTTGCGGTTTTCAGGTTTTAAAAATGCACTTTGAAAATTTGCCAGCCCCCGGAAGGAATTTCGCGGTGACGGTAGTTGGGGTAAGTCTCTAGTTTAAAAAAAAATCCAGTAACTGCTAAAAAATGAGAGTACAGTGGTGTAGCAACGATTCGCTGATAATAATGGATAATAATTTTGCAATTTAAAAAAAAAACTATTTATTGAATTATTTACATATCTTGTTGTGTTATAACTCGCATTCCCAGAATCTAAAACGCCTTTAGAGAGGCAAACTCAGAAACCTCACAAAAATTTGCTATTACTAGAGAGAAAATTATTATTTGAATATCTTGCAAGAGAAATGTAAATTTTTCATTGTAAATAACAAAATTTGCAAACCTTTGCAAACATTTTAAAATAATCGCCCTTATTATTATTAACGAGTTCACAGCGGCATCCTTTTCTCACTTGTCACACTTTTTCTATTTCGAGACCAAGTGAGACATGTCAGAAATTGCATTTTTGATTCTAATTTAAAATTCCCGCCAAGACTGATGCGACTATTACCGATAGTGCATTTTCGTAGTACGATCAAGAAAGGTTGAGCTATCAGCGCCATCAGCTGTCAATCGGATTTCTGCGCACTTCACATCGTTGCTACACCACTGTACTCTCATTTTTTAGCAGTTACTGAATTTTTGGAAAATCCAGCGACTTAGCCCAACTACCGCTGCCGTGAAATCCCTTCCGGGGATTAGAAAATTTTCAAAGCGCATTTTTAAAACCTCAAAACCGCAACATCTTCGGCCGTTTTAAGTTTTGAGTGCTTCATAGATTTCGCCATTTCTGTGCACCCCGTGCCAACAGCCTTAAGAAACATTGAAAATGTTTTGTTTTTTAACAGAATAAATTTGATGAATAAACAGAGCAAAAAAATACAGCCTTTATACTCAGTAAATGTAATATTCAAAATGACGGATCCAATATGGCGGACAACAAATTAAAACAAAGAGTCTTGTGGCTTCAAAATGGGTCTTAGGCAATTTTTGGTTCGCTGATTACGAATATCTAGTTCAAATTTCAAAATTTAAAATGACGGATCCAATATAGCGCACAAAAAATTGGTCCCGTGGCTAAAAAGTGGGTCCATAAGGGTCTGTTGGGTGGCTGGTAACGAATCTGAAGTAAGGATTCCAAATGACGGATCCAATATGGACATACAAATTTTAAATAAGTATTGTATCCGCCATTTGGAATTTTGGCATTGTTACTTCAGATTCGTAATCAGTGGTCCAAAAAACACCTAAAGACCCATTTTCATGACACTGGACCGATTTTTCAATTTCTTTACCGCCATATTGCATCCGTCATTTTGAATTTTGACTTCACATTTGTAATCAGCTGCCCACAAAACCCCCGAGAACCCATTTTGAAGCTACGGGACTAGTTTACATTTTTTGTTCGCCATATTGGATCCGCGATTATCAATGTTGGAAGTTTCTTCAGGTTCGTAATCAGCGGCTCAAAAAACCCTTAAGTTCCCATTTTAAAGTCACGGGACCAATTTTTTTAATTTTGTGGCTGCCATATTGGATTCGTCATTTTTAAAATTGGAATGTTGACATCAAATTTGTAATCAGTGACCCAATAATCTTCTGAAGACCCATTTTGTAGTCACAGGACCATTTTTAGAAAATTAGTATGTACTTTAGTGAAGTGTAATACTATTTTTTTATTAAATAAACAATTGTATGTATCGAGAATGGGAGTGGACACTCGATGACATGGAATGTCTACATCCAGACTCGAATTTCCGTAAGCGGGTGTGCTCGGGAAAGGTTTTCTGCAGTTTTCCTTTCCCTTGTCCAAAATTGCAAGCAAATACAAACACTTCTAATAAAAATCCGTCTGCAGACGGTAGTTGATAGTTAGTAAGGTTATGTTTTCTAAATATATATGTCTAAAAGATACATGTGAATAATAAGAGATGAGGTGGTAATAAAATAACAAAAAATAAAAATAGAATTTGCAGTTCATCATTTTCAATCATTTTATTATAGTTTTCCTATCCGTCCTAATAGCAGAGATGAAATCGAATAGAGTGAAGTGGGATATGCTATCCCAGTAAAAAGAAACTAATTGAGTCAGCACGAATTAATTTCAGTGGCAGCCAATTCATTTTAATTCGCGAGATTTAAAGTCAACTTGCAATTCGCCTGGATTCGTCAGCGCGAATACAGTTAAAGGCTGGCCTATTCAATCGAATTCGTAAGCTATAACCAACGCGCTAGACATAAAGGATCCGTTGTAAATAAATATCAATGCGTCCCGTTGCTCAGTGGTCGCCCTCTGAACTTATACACTTGGGATCGCGGGTTCGAGTCTCGAGGCATGCAATTTTTATCAATTTTCTTCGAAATGACCTTGACCACAAATTAAAACGAATTGAAACGCATTCGATTCGGGTTGGCTCAATTCGTTTAAACGAATCAAAACGCGGAATTCGGGCGAATTAAAAAATGGTAATTCACCGTAATTCGCACGAATTAGCTTCTTTTTACTGGGATGAGATGGTGTGGAATGAGATAGAATAGGTTGCGATGGCGTAGAGTGAGATGGGATATCACAGGGTGGAGTGGGGTGGGATGAGTTGGGGTAGGATATAATGCAGTGGGATTGGCTAGGGTACGGTACAGTGGGGTAAATTGGATGGGATACGATGTGGAGGGATGGGGTAGGGCAGGGTAGAACGGGATATAATAAAGTGGAATAGGGTGGGGTAGAGTGGGTGTGAATAAAACTGTATGACATGGTGTGGGGTACGATAGGGTAGTGTGGTGTGGAAAGGGGTAGAGTAGGGTGGTATATAATGAAATTTAATAGGGCGGGGTAGAATGAAACTGTATGGAATGGTGTGGGGTACGGAGATGTGGGATTGGATGGGGTAGGGTAGGATGGGGTGGGATATAATAAAGTGGAGTAGGGTGGGGTAGAATGAAACTGCATGGAATTGTGTGGTGTACCGTGGGGTAGTGTGGTGTAAGATGGGATAGGGTAGGATGGGATACAATGAAGTGGAATAGGGTGGGGTAGAATCGGTTAGAATGAAACTGTATGGAATGATGTGGGTACCGTAAGTTAGTGTGGTATGGGATTGGGTAGGGTAGAGTAGAACGGGGTGGGATATAATAAAGTGGACTAGGGTGGGGTAGAATGAAACTGTATGGAATGGTGTGGGGTACAGTAGGGTAGTGTAGTGTGAGATAAGGTAGAGTAAGGTGGGATATAATAAAGTATAATAGGGCGGGGTAGAATGAAACTGTATGGAATGATGTGGGGTACAGTAGGGTAGTGTGAGATGGGTTAGGGTAGGATGGGATATAATAAAGTGGAATAGGATAAGGTGGAATCGGTCGGGATGTAACTGTATGGAATGGTGTGGGGTACGGTAGGGTCGTGTGGTATGGTATATAATAAAGTGGAATAGAGTGGGGTAGAATCAGTTGGAATGAAACTGTATGGAATGATGTGGGGTACGGTAGGATAGAGTGGTATAGGATATAATAAAATGGAATAGGGAGGGGTAGAATTGGTTGGATTGAAACTGTATGAAATGGTGTGGGGTACGGTAGGGTAGTGTGGTATGGGGTATAATAAAGTAGGATAGGGTGAGGTAGAATCAGTTGGAATGAAACTGTATGGAATGGTGTAGGTTACGGTAGTGTGGTATGAGATATAATATAGTGGAATAGGGTGGGATGGAATCTGTTGGAATGAAACTGTATGGAACGGTGTCGGGTACGGTATGGTAATGTGGTATGGAATGTTGTTGGGTAGGATGAGGTGTGATGTAAAAAAAAGTGGAATAGGGTGGGTTAGAATGAAACTGTATGGAATGGTGTGGGGTACGGTAGGGTAGTGTGGCGTAAGATTGGGTAGGGTAGTATGGGATA
The DNA here is from genome assembly GCA_011634705.1 of Andricus grossulariae. NCBI lineage: Eukaryota > Metazoa > Arthropoda > Insecta > Hymenoptera > Cynipidae > Andricus > Andricus grossulariae. The sequence continues at coordinate 93,058,366 of JAABKJ010007545.1, read as the reverse complement.
TTATAAAGTGGAATGGGAAGGGGTAGAAACGGTTGGAATGAAACTGTTTGGAATAGTGTCGGGTACGGTAGTGTAGTATGGGATTGGGTGGGGTAGGGTAGGATGGGGTGGGATAAAGTCAATAAGATTGGGTAGAATGAAACTATACGGAATGGTGTGGGGTACCATAGGGTAGTGTGGCGTAAGATGGGGTAGGATAGTATGGGATATAATAAAGTTTAATAGGGTGGGGTAGAATCGGTTGGAATGAAACTGTGTGGAATGGTGTGGGGTAAGGTTAGTGTGGTATCGGATTGAGTGAGGTAGGGTAGGATGGGGTTGGGTGGGATATAATAAAGTGGAATAAGATGGGGTAGAATGAAACTGTATGGTACGATGTGGGGTACGGTAAGATAGTGTGGTGTGAGATGGGGCAGAGTGGAATGGGATATAATAAAGTAGAATAGGGCGGCGTAGAATGAAACTGTATGGAATGGTGTGGGGTACAGTAGGGTAGTATGAGATGGGGTAGGTTAGGACGGGATATTATAAAGTGGAATCGGTTGTGGTAGAATCAGTTGGAATGAAACTGTATGGAATAGTGTGGGGTACGGTAGTTTGGTATGGGATATAATAAAGTGGAATAAGGTGGGGTAGAATCTGTTGGAATAAAACTGTATGGAACGGTGCGGGGTCACGCTAGGGTAGTGTGGCATGGGATATAATAAAGTGGAATAGGGTGACGTAGAATCGGTTGGAATGCAAATTTATGAAATGGTGTGGGGTAGGGTAGTATGGTATGGGATATTTTTGTGTGGGATGGGGTGGGCAGGATGGGATATGATGGAGTAGATTCGGTAGGAATGAAGCTTTATGTAATGGTGTCGGGTACGTTATAGTAGTGTGGTATGGGATGGGGTAGGGTAGGATGAGGTGGGATATAAAATAGTGGAATAGGATGGGATAGAATGAAACTGTATGGAATGGTGTGGGGTACGGTAGGGCAGTGCGGTGTGAGATGGGGTGGGGTAAGATGGGATATAATAAAGTGGAATAGGACGGGGTAGAATGTAACTGTATGGAATGGTATGGGGTACGGTAAGGTGGTGTGGGATGCGGTGGGTAGGAATAAAGTAGGTAGGTAGGGTAGTCTATGGTACGGTAGTGTGGTATGGGATATAATAAAGTGGAATAGGGTGGGGTAGAATCGGTTGGAATGAAAATTTATGGAATGGTGTGGGGTACGGTAGAGTAGTGTGGTGTGAGATGAGTTAGGATATGATGGGATATAATAAAGTGGAATAGGGTGGGGTAGAATCGATTGGAATGAAAATGTATGGAATGGTGTGGGGTACGGTAGGGTAGTGTTGGATGGGGTGCGACGTAATAAAATGGAATAAGGTGGAGTAGAATCGCTTGGAATGAAACTGTATGAAGTAGCATGGGGTATGGTGGGGGTAGTGCGGTACGGATGGGGTAAGGTAGACAGGGTGAATGTGAAATTTCAGGAATGTTCTAGATTCTTTGATTTGCACTTTTGGAAGTGTATCGTAAGAATTATGTTAAAAATTGAAGAAACGTTGAAATAAGAAATACCAATTGAACTTGGTTCGTACTTCTCGAATCAAGGACATAATAACAGATACAAGATTAGTTTAAAGAATTATCTAATTTATCAGACCACAAATACTCTTCTGTACATGAATGAAAAAATATTAGCTAGTATACAAGGGTCACGATTTTAATCGCTAAATAGAGACAGCGCTGCTGCAGCAGCTACACGGAGTATGACTTACATCTTAACTTAAAACTACGGCAAATATTTACTGATTCAAAATTAATAGTTCCCTAACCGCTTAACAAATAAGATCAGTCGAGTTTGTTAAGTTACTGAAAATTTTATACATCTGATGTTAATAATAATGTGTAAAATGTCCGACATTTGTAGCACATTGATGTGTTGCATCTACAGACAAAAAAGAAACAATACTATAATCGGTTGGGTTTTATAATCGTTTTAATGTTCTCTTTTTATCCCTGAGCATTTTCTTTTTTTCCGCAGACAGTTTTTTATCACCTGCGTGTTTTTTTGAAAGAGGTCCACCAACTTCGGAGAGCGAGGGACCGTTTTCAAGGCCCGATTTGCTACTTCCTTTTCTGCTACACTAAAATTTCGAAAAATATTTTTTATTATAAAATATATCATATTCAATTGAGAATGGAGGTTTATTAGTAGTATAGCTGGGCAGTTTCAGGAGCACCTCAGCCGGTAAAACAGTGGCAACAGATTGCCTGGCCGACTGACGGTAATGCAGGGATTGTCGGTTAATCATTTACCGGCTGCCAGTAAATGGCGTGTCTCTATTTTACCGACTGAGGTGCTCCAGACCCGCCTAGCAATACTACTTTTATTATAGAATCAATGGGATTTTTTTCTTGATAAATAAAAAGAGATTCGTTAGATACCTGGGCATGAATTTCTGTCATCATTTTCGCTCGTTCGGAGTAATCATCATACCTTTCCAGAAGTAATTTACCGGCTTCCTCATTTAATGCGGATTCGGCATTTGGTACGATTAATAGACATTTGACAGTCTGAAAATCAAAAGTAAATAATGAAAGTGACATTTTGACGAAAAATGAGTTTTTGCCATCAGAGAGAATGGTTATCTATGAGAGCGGCGTCTATCATAACTAAAATTAACTGGGAAAGTTGACGGAATACGAAAATAGGAGAATGACAGGGGAATAAATTATTTTTAATCAAATTAATCTATAGGTACCATACATAATTTTCAACAAAAAAATATCAATTATTAGATTAATCATTACTATTTATTTATTTTCAACGGCAAGAATTAATTTTCAAACAGTAAAGATGATTTTTCCACCAAAAAGTTGAATTTTCAACAACAAAGATTAATTGCAGACTAAGCAGTTGCATTTATAACCAAATAGTTCAACTTTCAAGGACGAGAGGCGAATTTTCAAACAAATAAGAGTAAACTACAACCAAAAACAGGTGCCTTTGAAACGGAACAGTTGCATCTTCAAGCCAAACAAATTCGTCCGAAGGGACGAATTTTCTGTATAAAAAGACGTATTTTTAACAAAACAGTTAAATTTCGGCCTAAAAAAATTATTTTTTAACAAGATACTTGTATTTTCAACAAAATAATTAAATTGTCAACAAAACAAATAATTGCATTTTCAAATAAAAGAGATACATAAATTGTAAACAAATCTTTTAAATATTTAACTAAAAAAGATCAGTCTTCAACAAAATATTTTAATTTTCAACCCAAAATGCAATAGTTCTATTTTCAGTGGAAAAAAAAAATTCAATCAAGAAATAACGATTTTTCAACTAAAGAGAAGAATTTTCAAATGAGGAATCTTCAACAACAACAAAAAGAATTTTAACAAAGGATTTCCACTTTCAACCAAGCAGTTGAATTTTTAATTAAATAAAGATGAGTTCTGAACAACAAATGTAAGTTAATATTTCAACAACAACAAAAATTAATTTTATGTAAAAAAATTGAATTTAACATAAACAAACATTCTCAAAGAAAAATGTAATATTTGAAGTTTCAATCAAAAAGGATTTAAATTTGAAGTAAAAACAGTTGAATTCTGAAACCAAAAAAAGGAATTTTCAGCCAAGAAAGATTTTTCAGTCTAGATAGAAAAAACATTTCAACCGAATTATTGATTTTTTACGCGTAAAAGGCAAATCAAAATAGTTGAATTTTCAACCCGAAAATATAAATTTTTCATCTGAAAGTTAATTTTCAAAAAAATAGTTGAATTTTCAACTAAAAAATGTCATAAAAATCATGACGAGGTGAATTTTTTAACAAAATGTTTGAATTTTCAACCAAATATTTCAATTTCCCAACAAATAGTAGAACATTTAACTAAAAGAGATGAGTTTTGCGCCAGAAATATATCAGTAGACTTTTTAAATAAGAATAATTAACTTTCAAGCAGACAAAAAAAGATAACTTTTTAACAAAACAGTGAATTTTCAACCAAGAAGATTAATTTCTACTAAAAAAGATAAATTTTCAACTAAAATAGATCATTTTTCAAACAAAAATTGAGTACTTAAATTTGAGCTAAAAATATTGATTTTATACCAAAAAATCCGATATTTCAACAAAATATAAGAATTTTCAACGAAATGATCGAATTTTTAAATTATAAAATACCAATTCTCTACCAAATAGTTGAATTTTGAAGTAGAAAATATCAGATTTCAGCCAAAAATGGTACAGTTTAAATTTTTAGTTTAAAAAATTAATTTTCAGCCAAATCGATGAATTTTGAACTGAAAATTAATTTCTACCAAAAAAGACGATTTTTCAACAGAACACAAGAATTTTCAGCTAAAACAAAGATACGTTCTCAAAACAAAAAATTAATAGTTAAACTATCAGTTAGAAAACTTTATTTTCAAATAAAGAGATGAATTTTTGACTAAAATTATGAATCTTCAACTGAAAGTTACATTTTCAGTTAAAAAAATTACAATTTTCAACCAAAAAAACAACTAATTTAAAAAAAAATAGTCACACTTTTAAACAAAGTGATGAATTTTCAACTAAAATTGTGAATCTTCAACTCAAATAATTTAATTTCAAAACAAAAAGATGAATTTCTACAAAAAAAAATGAATGTTTGACTAAAATGGTGAAATATTCTACTGGGATAGTAACACTTTCAGTTAAAAAAAAAAAATGAACTTTCAAATAAAAAAAAAAGTAACAGCTGGAATATTTAAATTGAATTTTTAACTGAAATAATGATTTTCTAACTGGAATAATTGAATATACAACCAAAAAGATGAATTTTCAACCAAGAAGATTAATTTCTACCGAAAACGAAGAATTTTCAACCAGAAAAGTTAATTATTCAACCATGAATTGAATGTTTAAATTTTTAGCTAAAAATACTGATTTTCTACTAAAAAAGATGATTTTTTAACGCTTAATGTTCAACCAAAGAGAAGAACTGTCGACTAAAATGATGAATCTTCAACTGGAAAAATACATTTCAAGTAAAAAAAAAAAATAATTATTAACCAAAATAAACTAATTTTCAATAAAATAGTCACATTTTAAAATCAAATTATGAATTTTCAACTAAAATTGTGCAATATTCGACTGGGATGGTAAAATTTTCAGTTTAAAAAAAATGACTTTTCAAAACAAAAAAAAAGTCAACAAAATAGTTAACGTTACAACTAGAATAGTTAAACTTTCAGTAAAAAAAGAAATAATAATTTTCAGCCAAAGAAACAGAATTTTCAACAAAATAGCTCACTTTTCAACCAGAGATGAATTTTCAATTAAAATTATGAATATTCAACCAAAAAAAGTAATTATTAACAAAAGAAGTTTAACTTTAAACCAAGTAATTAAATTTTCATTCCAAAAACGATAAATTCTGAATAGAAAATGTAGTAGTTGATATTTCAACCAAAAATATTTTAATTTTTAATCAAAAACATTTGAATTATATCAAGAAAGGCGACTTTTCAACATGAGTTAAATTTGCAATTGAGAACGATTTTTTAATCACGACAGATAAAGAATTGCAAACAATCTATTAAATTTTCAATAAAAAAGATGAATTTTCAACGAGTTGCTTAAATTTTCAATTAAAAACAGCCAATTTTCAACCAAAACTAGAATAGCTCCATTCTCAATTTATAAAATGAATAAAAAAAGAAGAATTTTCAACAAAATAGTTAAATACAGTAATGAAATAGTTAAACTTTTAGTTTAAAAAATTAATTTTCCATAAAAAAACGGATTTTCAACACAATAGTTCAATTTGCAACTAAAGTGATTAATTTTCAAATAAAATTATGAATCTTCAACTGGAATAGTTAAATTTTAAATCAAGAAGATGAATTTCCAACTAAAAAAATGAATTTTTAAACAAGAAGATTAGTTTTCAAATAAAAAG
>JAABKJ010007545.1:92787951-93052401 GCA_011634705.1 Andricus grossulariae | reverse complement strand
TCAGCTAAGTAAGACAATGAATCTTCAACTGAAATAGTTGAATTTTCAAACATAAAAATTAATTTTTACTAAAAAATTGAAATAAGTTAAATTTTCAGTTAAAAAAATTATTTTCATCCAAAAAAAAACTAACTTTCAACAAAATAGTTACATTTTCAAACAAGGTAATGAATTTTCAAATAAAATTGTAAATATTTAACTCGAATAGTTGAATTTTAAACCAGAAAGATGACTTTTTAACTGGAATGATGAATCTTCAAAATAAAATAATTGAATTTTTAACCAAAAATATTAATTTTCAACCAAGAAGATTAATTTCGACCAAAAAATACGAATTTTCAACTAAAAAGGATTATTTTTCAACCAAAAATTGAATAGTTAAATTTTTAGTCAAAAAATGAATGTTCAACCAAAGAGATGCATTTTTAAGTAAAATTATGGAATATTCAACTGGAACAATAGTTACATTTTCAGTTTAAAAAAAAAAATAATTTTCAACCAAAAAACATCCAAAGAAAAAACAAGTTTTCAATCAAACAGCTCATTTTTCAACTCAAGAAATGAATATTTTATTAAACCGATGAATCTTCAACCAAAAAAAAAAAAATTTACAAAATAGTTTAACTTTCAGGCAAACAATTTTATTTCCAACCTAAAAGATGAATTTAAACTTGTCTCCAAGACATAAATTGAAGTCTGGCTCAGTCTCAATAAGGAGACATGCTGGAGTCGAACTTTTCGACTCAACCATGTCTTGATTGGGGGCAATTCAAGTTGAAAACAAGTCGAAGAATTTTTACTCGGGTAAGTGGTAAATCCGATATAATCCCGGTAAAAATCGATTAATTTTATCTGACTAAAACATTAGTCAAATTATTTTTACTAAATTTTCGGTACATTTTTCTACTGACAATTAGCTAAATTTATCTAGTTTTTATTCAAATAATGTCTGACCTTCTTAGCCAATTAGTTAAAATGAGCACGTTGTAGTCAAATTCAACCAACTGTCAATATGATAATGTACCAAGAAATCACTGAAAATTATTTAACTAACTTTTTAGTGTGATATCAGCATCTAAATTTGGCTTACTATTTCAGTTAGTAAAATTTAATTGGTAATTACTTCAATAATAACCTCAATAATAATTAATTGAATCAGTGACTAACGTTTTGCTTTTCAAATTGTCATTTTTATCAACTAATTCAGATTTAGAGAGAAGGCTTTTGAGGCAACAGAGAAGTCCGAAAAATGGTATGAATCCTTATTTGGAAGGCAGAGATATTTATGATCAATTCTATTTCAAATCATGCAAAACTTCAAGAAAAGTTTATGTTATAGTGTCAAAATAATTTAATATTTGGGTATATAATTCTAGAATAAAAATAAAGAGATACGTATTTCACCAATTGACCAAATAATTTAATTTTATTTCTTACAATCATTACTTGAAGATTACCGAAGAATACTAAAGAAATTACAGCATTTTTTCCAAAATGTAGTATTTTCCGAACGAGCATGGGTATTTGCGATGTTTTTTTTTCGATGTGGGAACTCCTGTCTTTTCAATTTGGTCCATGAAAAATTATTCTTACTTGAATCACGGACATTTTTATTTTTGTAGATAGATGGTAATATGTACTATATATACTCTAAATTTCGTTCCTGCTAAATCACAGCTTCATATTGAAAAAAAACTATTTATAAATAAAATGAAGATTTATTACTTTTTTCGAAAATCATTAGCCAAAAGGGGAAAATGTGAAGAGGATAATATTGTTTGGTGGAAAATGTTAGAAAAAAAAGTATTTTGCACTCGTTCTCGATCTCGCAGAGTCTTGATCTAAATCAATATTTTTCAACTGATTATCCTTCTGTTTCTATCTTGACAATATTTTTATACTTCTATTATCCTTGCTTTAGTGAAGTAAAAACTTGAAACGAAAAGTGAATGTGTGAAAAACACATATTTTAAGGATAGCAAAAAAAGGATAATGAGTACAAAATAATAAATGAAATCAAGACTCTGTGAAGGAGACGAAATCTGATTAATTATATAGTAATTGAATATTAGCTGTTGTGGGTGAAATGATTTTTTTTGAAATCATAAATTTTGATTTTTTTAAATAATTTTTTTCAATGTGATGCAGTGGTTTAACAAGATAGAAAGTCAGGAATAGGTTGTGCATGTTTTGTGATTTATGATTTTTCCCCTTCTTCTTGGATCAATTTAAAAAACAGAAATTTCCACGTAGAGTAAAAACGAAATCCAAAATACATATGCTCGTTCAGAAAATACGTACTTCATTTTGGAAAAAGAAATCTGTAATTTTTTTATAGTTCTCCGGTGATTTTCAAGTGATTGTCAAAAAAGGAAATAAATTGTTTCTTCAATTGGTGAAATACGTGTCCCTTTATTTTCTACCTATAGTGATATATATAAATAACACATCATTCTGACACCCTAAGCTGGACCTTTCTGCATGATTTGAATGAAATTAGGCAATAGTGAAATTAATAAAAAATTTCGATAGATTTGACGTTCATAAAACACTGTTGAAAGGCTAATTTATATAACTGGGTAGTAATATTCCTATCTTTAAAGTTCGGATTTCCAAGCGTAAACAAGTTGTCCTTCTTGACGACGAGGTTCCTCCTTATCTACTCAATTAGACAAACTACTTCGCGAGTAAACACCGTCAGGGGAGCGTCTTCCCCGTCTTTCATGGCGACCCGTTTCGCTGGTAAAGGAATGTGTACGTTTCAATGCCTAAGTGATTGGAGAGTGGGGAATTGGTAAAACTTTCGAATTTACTTTGCACGCTCAGCCTTCCTCCAAATACTCACACCCTTCTAATTTTTCCCCTGGAATTTATTATCAGAGGCAAAGTTTTGTGAGTTTCCCCGCGCTCATAATGAAATCAATAGGAGTTGTGGGAATTCATATACGACATTAAATGTGAAAGAAGGATGCGAATAGGGGGGGGGGGATACCGCATTTAAATTTTTTAGATTTATTCAGGACATCTACATTCCATATCTTGATCTCTCTCTTCAATATTCTTTTTACTAAGTTACCCATATTTCTTTTTGTACAATTATTTTTCCCCTCTAAAACACCTCCCGAAATAATGGAACGCCTCCTATCTGATAGGACCCAATCTATCTCTCGAGACCCGACCTAAACCACATGACCTCACCTAGCCCTCAAGACTCCACCTATTTCATAGGACCTTATATACCCCTTGAACCTACCTCTCATCCCTTAGGGCACCCTCATCCTACGGGACCCCTTTTATCTTATGGGGCTCAACCTAAACCACATGACCCCACCTATCCCACAGGACTCCAACTATCTCTTGGGACACTTCCTATCTCATCAGAACCAACCTAACCTAACTAAACTAACCTTACTTAGTTACCACTATCCTTACCAAAAAAGTAACTACAATCGAACTTAGATAAGAATAAACTTGATTTGCGCCTTCTGAGAACTAACGCCGCGTGGCGCCTTCGCATGAGAGGAGCCGCGGGCCAAAAGGGGAGGATGTGCCTTTATCGTCGCAGCGATAATAACAGCTAAGCTGGATAACTGCGTCACGTTGCGTCACATTGCGCAAGTTCACTGTCAGTGTTCACACGGCCCTGACTGTTTACGTTCGGAGAGCCTGGATTTGAGCCGAAAGTCAGAACCAAGACCGGGCTCAAATCCAAGTTCGACTGTAGTTCAGGGTGGTCGCTAAACCGGGAAATGACTAGGGATTTTTTTTAGACCAGGAAAAACCTAGAAATGACATTGAATTTATTTTTTGAACAACAATTTACAAATTTTTAGAGGAAAAATTTACCGCATCACTTGAAATATCACAAATTTCATATCACATGAAATAATGCATGTTTAAATAAGTTCTGTTTCAACTTTTTTTTGAAATTTTAAATTCGATTGACAACTTTTTCAATTATAAAATCATTAAGATTACAGCCAATAATTCTAAAACCTTTTACTACAAAAATTTTCCAGTTTGAGTCCCCATTTTTGAGCTTCAATTTTCAATTTAAATCATTTCAAAATATAGTTTTTAAGAGTTGAACAATTAAAAATTAAAAACGTCCGTAATTGAAATTCTTTTGGTAAAAGTGATGTGAAATGGTCAACCGCAAATATAAATTAATTAATGATTCTTTAAAGTGAACTGTAGTTCAAGTGATTAAAAGTGAATAATTGATTTGACAAGACGATTTTGAATCTGTTTAAGATCAAAAAATTACAAAATTTAACTTGGAAAATTGAACAGTTGTAATTCAAAATACTTATTAATTAAACCAATTTAAACGTCTGATGGAAAGTTTATAAATTATTTTCAAATTTTCAATAATTTTAAATTAATGGATGGAATGATTTCATCGAAAAAGCAAAATCCAGATTGTTGAACAATACCGAACATTTAATCACCAAAATATAATATTTCCGAAAAAGAAAAATTTCCAAAATTTCAAATTACCGAAAAAATCACTGCTAATGTTTATCAAGGCAACTTAAATAATCCGAAAGTGAAAGTTAATAAAACTATAAGACTGCAGAATTTTCAAGTTGCCGGAATGATTAAATTCCAGAAATTGTGTCATCACAACCTAGCATGGTGCGTCTTGTTAGATCTCGAAGGCTTTTATTGAATTTCAAATTTGAAACTGAATTATCTGAAATAGCCTCTAATCGATCAAGTTTCAAGGTGCTCAATTTAAATTTTGAACGTTACAATGTTAATTTTTGTATTTGAAAATTTTTAATTTGTAAGTGGAAGTGTGAAACGACTCAACATTTAAAAAATTTAACTTCTAATTTAAATAATATTAAAACTGAAGTTTAAAAAAAATAGTGTTTGAACCAAATTTAAAATCGTTCAATTTCATTTTTCAATTTAGAGCATTGAAAATGATAAAGTGGATTTGAATGTTGCAGTTTAACGAAATTTAATTTGAAATCACTCAATTGAAAAGTGTGGAAAGCTTCCAATTTATACGTATATATTATTGAAAGTTTAAATGAACAATTTTTTAAGTTCAATTTCAAAAGTTTAACATTCAAAAAGGTAAACATTGAGTGTTTTAATTTGGAGTTCAATTTTAATTACATACTTCAAATGAAAAAGTTTTCAGCTTTAAGAGTTCGAATTTATTAATTTCAATAACAGTGAATAATTTTTGCGAACCGGGAAATGACCGGGAATTTTTTCCTTGAGTAAAACGAACACCCTGTAATTACATCAACTAGTTAGAAGAAGGCCTAACTAGTATCACGGAATTTTACGTTAAACTAACCGGCCAAGTATAGCGCTATACTTCCGAAAATTCCGTAATGCTGACCCTGAACGAGCTGGAGAAGGGACCTAGTCTTACGGAAAATTCTGTAGCAGTAGACAATTCGTTAGAAGAAACTAGTTACTTTTCATCACTGTAAAACATAAACCACTAGTCTATTTACAGCCTAATGCTTTATGTTTCTCATTGGCTATTCTTATTCATGTGATGAAACCACGTCTGTGCGAAATTAGCGTTAAAACAGGGAAAAATCTCGTCGCTAGGATGTAAAGTGAAGCCTGCTTCTCCCGCGACAGACCCTTTAATCATACTTCACATCCCCTGCCGACCTGCCAACTGACTGCATCGGCTGCAAGGCGCCAGTAGTAGAGACACGCGATGGTACGGCATCGTGGCGTCACATGAGTTACCGAAAGAGTCCGAGGACATCCGAATTTTACCGAAGCGAGGTCTTCCTTCAGCCACTGGCGATCAGTCTCCCGCGGACCATCGAACGGCCGTGACTACTTACAATTCTTGCGCTCATTGCGCAAGCTCATACTTTACTTGTTCTCAACCCAATAAAGCGGAGAAACTTCCGCATGATTCGGTCGATTCGAAGGCGCGGATTCGCAAGGGCCAACAGATTTTTTATTTGTGACTGACGAACACCTATTTGAAAAACAATCGAAGCTTTTAGCGAGGTTGTCGTAGTATTTTAGCTCTTGATTCGCGAGTTCGATGAATAATAATCCCAGGGAAGTTGAAGTTGAGCTGGTGGGACATTTACCCCTGGCTGCCAGACTTCAAAGCACCGGCACTTGACTGTGAGTTTCTCTAGAAATGAGAGTAATAATAAATGACATTTTTATATCAGGGAAAGTACTGGCACCCTTTTTGAGCTTCTTTGTGTGTTGTTTTATTTGTTTTTAGAACCCTTTATCGTCTACACTGAGAGAGAACATGGTTTTCCATGTTTCATAACTGCGTTTCAATTTTGCATACACTGAGTTTGTCTGGGGATTAAACATAGAATATATGAGATTTTAATTCAATTATGTGAAACTTTGTTACATTATGAAGTTATCACGATTTTCTCTTTATAGTCCTTACCCTATTATAGTAATTGTTTTGTAGAATTACACTCGAGAAGAAACTTCAATTTTTTAGAGAAAAGTTATTTTGAAATCAATATGGAAGACAAAAAAGTTTATCGTATTTTAAAATTCATTTTCATTTGCAATCATTTCTCATTATTACATACAGTTCACAAACTCTCATTATTCATGCTTTTTCACCCTATTCTAGATTCGTATTAGAATGATCCTGAGAAGACTGATTATGAAAAAAGTTATTTACATTTAAATGGTAGAAGAAAAATCTTTCTTTTGATTCGTATCAATTAAACGGTTAATTTCTTTTGACTTTCAACTTTAATTTACGTTTATAGTAAAATTTAGACTTTTTCTAGTCATCCCGAAAAATTGGGGGAGATGGAAAAGGGAATGGACTAGTATTTTGGGACAACTAGCGAAATCCATGAAAAATAGTTTACTACTCATCCTGAATTTGGGACGATGAGACACTTCGTGAGATTTAATAATTAATTCGTTGAGGACACTGCTAAAATATATAAAATAAGGTCATGCGAAGATAGTTTCCTTTGTCAAATACATTTTGTTTTAAATTTCTACCTAATTCATAAAATATTCTTCCGCATCGAGGGGTTAACAACTCGCAAAGTCAGGTGACACCTTCGGTGAAGTCACTGGCGTGAAGTCACTTGAATTCACGTGTAGTCACTGAAATCACGTAAACTCAGTGTACACTCCATCGGTTGAGTTGTGAACCCCTCCTTCCGCATTTTTTTGTATTTAGTCAGAAATAAAAGGAAGAAGAATTATTTAATTAATTTTAAGAAAGGGAGGTAATATGTAGTACTTTCACTTAGGTAATCCGCATTACATAACCGGTTTTTAGCAACTTTCACCTTGAAAATTATCCTAGTTTTAGAATAGAATTTCAAATATATTTCTGGTATATAATTTAACTAACTGCTTTTAACTGAAATATGATTTATATTATAAATTTGGGCAAAATTACCTAATTTTATGTTAAGTTTTGAAAACAAAATAATTAAAATTTGAATTGAAAATACTTCTGGTAAAATATAGTGGCAATGTGTATAAAATTTTGATTCTTTTGCAACTCTTTTTCCTAGAAAGAAGTTTTAAGTTTGACTATCTCCTAAAATCATTAGGAAACGCGCACATCCGAGAATTCTTATCGCTGGCAAGGAAGAAATCGCTATAGAACGTAAGTATGCACCAAAAGGAGGTCGATAAGAGGAAAACTCTGTGGAGGCGTTGTTACATCTACTAAAAGCGAATAGCATGCTTTATTCCTTCTCACGTACTCCAGTTTTTTTTAGTTTTAAAACTTGGTCATTCAACTCTTTAAAACTTCTCTGTTTGATAAATACTCATTAATTTTGGTACAAGATACTTAAAAAGTTCTTTTTTATGCTTAAGGAAGTACGTAGGTAAATCCCGCTAAAAAGAAAGGCGAAATTCATGATTGGATTTTCAGTGACCCGAATCACGCAATAATTCGCGATTTCGAAGCATATTTATTCACTTTATTAACAATAAGTGCCAATAATAAAAGTTTTTAAAAAATTGACTTACTCACAGCATTTTTTGCATTTTTATTTTTTCGTTTCCCCCTTCATGGTAGCCACTCCTCAGGTCGTAAAAATGGTCCGGAAAGAGTCTTACACATCTTCAAGTATGTAAATGTAGCTTTCGTCCTAACAAAACTCCGACAAACAAGCTGAAAATTGTAGAAATGACGCACATTTTTGTTGGTGAACGTAAAAATTAATAGCTTTTTGTTGATAAAATCAGATTTTTTTTATCAATTTGGCCGGTGATTAATGTTTTAGATACACTTTTTATACGTAATCTCTTTGAATTTGAAGCATTTGTTCGTTAAAAATCCTAAGCCGGGGCTAACCGGGACATGCTGGAGAAAACGAAACACTCATAATTTCATATTTTATAATTTCATTTATCTTTTCTGAATAAAGATCCGAAAGATTCTCTCATTGTTTTCTGTAAAATAAATGTCAAATTTTCTTGTACTGACTGTTTGTTTTAGTTAGAAAGTCATGATCGAAATAATATTCATATAAGGTTGTCATTTTCCGCAGCTTGGTTAAGTGTGCTTTAAATAATCTGCTAAGAAGTTTCAAAATGCCTTTCTCGAAGTATCTTTCGTTATTACTAATCATCTTAGTTGAATTCACTTTCAAATAACAACAGAAGCTTATAATTTATGATATTTTGCCATTGAGTATTACAGAATAACGGTTTCTGCTTTTTTACTGAATGTGGGCGAGTTAGCTCCACCCTGAAGTGTAAAGACGAACATACTTTGGATTGCAATAACTAGATACTTATATAGCTAAATTAAATATTTTAATTTCAAGATAAGCAGAAAAAGGTTCAGAATTTATATATTTCAATAATTAATATTTAATTATAATTCCTTCAGGTAATTTATTGAGAAAAATCTAAAATATGTTCCACTGAGCCCCCTTTTACGGTATGGCTACCGTTAAAAAAAATCAAAATAGGGGTGAGTGGGGTATGGTATCGGTGCGGGGCACAGTGACTATTACAAATAACGCCCATATTTTTTGATATTCATATTAGTTTTTCACCTAAAATAGTTTTTTCTGTTTAGAAAAATAGTGATTTGATGCAATTTCTCTTTTAAAATTCGGGTCAGAAGAGTGATTATGTCAAAACAGTTTTGGCGGAAACCGATGAAAAAGTCTTTGGCTGAAATTAAGCACTTACAGCATATTTTGAAATACTTAAAGCATGAAAAAGTTAGATTTCAATAGGTTAAATATTTTATTAAACTTCTGGTATCATGATTTGTTACTTTATACGTTTTAAATGTATTAAAATTAATTAAATCTTGGGTTGTCACATATATGACGGTCTCCTTACCTCAATGTATGGGGTAAAAGACTGAAATGTAACATCCATCAATTAATTAAATATCAAATAATGCAGAAATTAAAAAGCGGTTTGGAGTAATAACATATGTTCCCTTGTAATGTAAGCTTCACCTTAAAAAATACACACATCAAAATCACATTTCAATTATAATTTATTGGGCATTTAAGTCAAAGCGAGACACCATACCCCACTCGCCCCTACGAGATCAAACGGTTTAATGTTTTGGGAAGTTTAGAATGTCATATCTTGATGAAATTTAAATTGGTAATATAGTAACTGCTATTCTAAACAGCTTTCTGAACAATATATGTCTCATTTAACTTCGAAAAAGATATTAGAATATGTATCATCACTCATTAATATTAATATAAACAAACGATGATAAACTCCGTGAAGGTTAAGACCTTATAAATCAGAATAAAAGTCATAGAAGTTTGGATATAAAAAGTGAAATTTAAAGTTCTTCTGACATAAATCTTGCATACAAAGCTGGCGCACAATGCATGCAACAATGGAGGGTTCTCGTTAGTGAAGTGAACCAGTTATAATAATTATCCGGCGATCACATTGCTCGTACTTTCAACGAACAAAACGTCCCTCATTAACCACAGTTAGCCGTGCATGCAATTGATTCAGAAACCAATTTGCTTGTCCTGTGTGTATGTATACCTATTAAATTGTTGTTTAATGGATGTGTTGATTATCGATATCCCTAAATCGCTCTTCAAGCCTTGAAGGAAATTCATCACGAATCTCTGAATTTATCGTTGCCCAATTTTAGACCTACACACAGGTAATAGAAACTTCTTCTAATTTGTTGCGGCTCAGCTAACAATATGATTTTCATTTCTTATGAAATTTTTTCTTTATTAGAATTTAAAAGGCATGTATCTAGGGGCACTCGAGTTATACTACTTGTTGCGTCATGCCAACTAATTGGGTAAGATTAAAACATATTACTAATTCATTTTAATTCCATATTTCCACGCCATTATTAAAAAAAAAAGGGTAGAGAGTGATTCAGGTAAAAATGCTGCGGGTAATCTCGGCATGCAAAGAATGAAGATCGGTGAAGATTGATTGAAATTATTGATTTCATTTTAACCTTGCTGATCCTAATTTTTTGCATCCCGAGATTACCCCCCGCTTTTTTACCTGAACCACTTTTTACTCTAGGTTTTTTTCTGCGTTTTTCGATAGAGCAAGTTCCTTTACTGAATTTATAAATTAAATTATAAACCCTAGTTTAAAAATGTTCGAATGAATTGTCTAGAGGGATCGACATTAAAAAAATTGAAGTTATAGGTTCTCTACATATATACATATAATTAATTCCGGTAACTACTTACGCTCAGGCTATCAATTTGAATCTGCGTAAATTTCTAGAAATTTAAAAAAGTTCACAATTCAAAATTATTTAGTATCAAACACACCAAGTTGAAATTAAACAAGTTTAAACCTAAAAAATTTTCATGGCCCAATCGAAATGGCTATTTGTGGGAATTTCATTTTCCATGTATAATTTTCAAATTTTCAGGAAATCAAATAAAGATCATTTTAATTTTCAAAATTCCATTTGAGTATTCTCCATGTTGAACACATTCACATTCTAAGTTTCGATTTTGAATGTTTTTATTTAGAAAGAGTCAATTCTTAATTAGATTTATTTCAATTGCTATTCTGTTCGACTTATTTAATGTTTAATTTTATTTTAATTTACAAATGTGCCGGCCATAATAGGTTAAAGCTAGAGTTTCATGTAAAAACAAATCAATTGAAATATGTCCACATGGTCAAAATATTCGTGCAGCTTGACAGAGGTGAAAATTAAAGAAAGTTGTCAAAATAAATTTTTAGATTTTAAATAACTGTTTTGCTGATTGTTATGACAAAAACACATATTTTTAATTTTTGAAGATTTAGACTCACCAGTTTTGAAAATCCGAACATTCTAATTCGTAACGGGATCATTTCGAAATTTTTAGACGTAGAATTGTTAAATTAAAAAATATCTACAAAAATAAGATTTTTATTTGTTTTATTGATGATATGAAAAAAAGACAGGAAAAACAAGTAGAATGTCTTATTTCAAGCAAAAAGCTCTTTTTGAGATTAAAAAATGCACTTAATTTGGGATATAACAAAAGTTGGATTCTGTGACTTTTCCATTTGGTTAAATTAAAAACGATTATTTGGATTCTTTCACATTTTCTTAAGCTTTGAAGCTTGTTTCTAAAGTTTGAAATTATATTTATGTATGGGTCGTTTTTGGAATTTTATACCTCACCCTCTCTCTAAAAACCGTATGAATAATTATAAATTACCAGAGAAAGGAAGTCAATGTTATTTATTTTATTAATATAACAATATTCTTCTTCAACTATAACTTTTTTTTCACTAGAAATGGAAAACTCGATAAATTGAAGACATTTTTCACGACCAGCATTTTGCAGATATCGAGACATTTGGTGGATGGTGGACGCTTAATCTTATAACGCATACTTTCCGCAGCAACGGTGATCGTTACATACTTCGGGAACATTCTTTCAAGACAACGAAACTGATTTTCTTGAGAGCCTTTTAGAAGTTAACGTTCTGTGAAAATAATTGCGCGTATGTTTTTATCGGCGTCTGGCTTTTAGTAAAACTCTCACTGCAGTTTTAAGTAACAGCGAGAAGTAAATTCTCTTATTCTCTCCACAATAAATTCTCCATAAATTCAAAAATTATAAGATTATATCAATAGTTCTATGAATATAAGTACATTACCGTCGAAAATCGTCGGTACGGCTAGCGCAAGTACCGTCAAACGGGGCAATTTCGGACATATGGGGTAAATTCGGATATTCCTAAATTGATCATTTAAATTACTAAAGGTGGTTTGCTTGGATCAGAATCTAGAACCAGTTAAGATTTGAACTGATTCCAGATTCTTGGAACGGTACTACTTAAAATCATTGCTGATTTTCAAACGTGATTACCTGTTCAAATGAGGAATGAGAAACTTTGTACTAAATTTTTTTGCGAAATTATAAAATTCCGCGTCGAGCGGTCCCTAATACTTTCGACTTTACTTTCGATACTTTCGACCTTTTGAAGATAATATACCTCGACTTCAACTCGTGGTCTGACCTAGAAAAGGTACAACACTAATCTTAAATTGGTACCACACAGTCTTTGAAATCTTATCTTCAATTTATGCTAGTAAAACAAAAAAAATCTTAACGGGTTCTCAAGATATGACTAAAAATGTCCAAGCGTGTCTGCGTCAAGTTTCAGTCAGCGAACACCGCTGTCAACCGCGAGAGTGGCGGATCGCCGAGAATTTCTCAGATTGTGTACTTTAACTTTAACTCTTGCTGTGACTTAGGGAACTTGTGGAAAAAACTGAAATTGACAGGACGTAATCTCTAAAGTCTTATTTTTTCTTTCAGGGAGTAAGACGCAAAAAATCTTTACGAATTTTCGTGATGTGACTAAAAATGGCCAGGCATCTCTGCGTCAAGTTTCAGTCGGTGATCACCGCTGTCGGTCGCAAGAGCCGTGATCGCCAAAGATTTCTCAGATTTTGTACCAAAACTGAATTTTCGCTAATAAAACTTACAAAACTGTCACGGGCTCCCAAGATATGACAAAAAATTTCCAACCGTGTTTGCGTCGAGTTTAAGTCGGCAATTACCGCGCGACTGAAACTCGACACCGACATGCTTGGAAATTTGTTGTCATATCTCGGGAACACGTAAAGATTTTTTAGAGCTTTTTCGCCTAAATTAAACACAAGACTTCAGGGCATGCGTGGCCTAAATTTCAGATTTTGTTCTACAGCTTTCCAACGGGGTTTTAAAAAAGTTTTTATCTCCTTTTTTAAACGAGTAATAACGTTTCAAATTTAAGAATTGGGATTAGAAAAATAAAATGAGAGTAAAAATATGATCTAAGACAATCAGAAAGGGATGGGGTAGAAAGAGAAAAATGAAAAGACGTGTGATTTCCATTTCAAAGATTTATGCCGATTCGCATGCATGCCCGTGACTCGTAAAGAGCACCAAGAAAGTTGTAATATCTCAATGTTCCGCATAATACAAGATATGTCACACAGTATTGCCGTTACGGGTTCTCTTCTCTTGAAAAATATACTCAGACGCATTTCCCTTGAATTCTCAATTTTCTTGAATCAAGCACTTTTATCAGTTTTTAATATCAAAGAAAATCGAATTTTATAAAACATAGCAATATACTTCAAAATGTTCTCCATACATTCTACTTTATCTGGTATTACATTCCTAGCCTTCTCCAATACTTAAAATAAATTATTCTCACCACAAAAGAATTCTGTACAGAATTTCCCGAGTCTCTCAGGAAATCCTATATGTCTTCTGACTGGTGGGGAGAAGAAGATTATTTTGCGAGTCCTCCTCATCGATCACTTGCCCCAAAAAATGTTTCGCTGAAAATAATACTTGGCTTCTTTTCTTTGCTTAAAAATACATTTAGATTAATTTTTTAGGGTTTTGATTAAATCGCGTATTTTGCAATTTAATATTTATGGTCAAACTCTTTTTTTCAGTAATAAATAATGTATAAGACAAGGGGCCGTTCAAAAACTATGTTACGCTATTTTTAACACGCATCCTTCCCCTTCTTCGTGACAGATCATCATACAAAGCTTGAAGACCCCAGGATGACGTCAAAAATATGATCAACCTCCCCTCTTTAAAATCAAAATTCTTTCTTCGATTTCATTTGATAATCACCTAAAATGAAACAGACTTAATAGCCCGAAATTCTCTTAAAACAGGGTTAATAGGGCGATTTTTTACGAAAATAGGGAAATAATAATAATAATAATCCAACAAAATAGTTGAATCTACCAACATAGATGAATTTTCAACAAACAAAAAAATTAATTTTAGACCAAACAGTTGCATTTAAAATCAAATACACTGGGGTCCCGCTTTACTGTAACCTGATATACTGGATAAGGTGGTCCAAGGGGGCGAGAGAGAGACGCTTGCAAGGTCAGCGGAGGTGCACAGTTTACGGTTCGACACTATAAGAAGCCACAAGCAAGAAGGAAAATATTAACGGTATGGAGAGTCCCGATTTACCGCGAAGGCCAATGAAGGTACCCCCGAAACCCCAGTAAAGCGGGACCCCAGTGCACAGTTGAACTTCCAAGCAAAAAAGACGAATTTTGAAACACAAACAATTGCATTTTTAACCAAATAGTCGAATCTTAAATTCAAAAAGTCGAATTTTTTTAGAAGAAACTTACATTCTCAACCAAGAAATTTTATACAAAATATGGGTGAACTTTTAATTTAAACAGTGAATTTTCAACGAAATAATTAAATTTTTAACAAAATAGTTAAATTTGCAACCACATAGTTTTTAAAACCACATAGTTGAATTTTCAACCGGCAAAGATGAAATTGCAACAACATCAAAATGATTTATCAAACAAACAGTTGTATTTACAAGCAATTCGTTGCATTCGCAACCTATAAAGATGATTTTTAAACCAAATGGTTGAAGTTTGAAACAAAATGGAATGGACTTCAACCAAAGACCGTTCAATTTTCAAACATGTAGTTGAATTTTTAAGGTAAAAAATCGAATTTTGAACAAAAAAGTGGAATTTTTTAGTCAAAAAGACGAATGTTCTACAAAACAGTTGAATTTTCAACCTGAAAATATAAATTTTTCACAGAAAAGGTAATTTTCAACCAAAAAGTTGAATTTCAAACTAAAAACGATTTCTCAACAAAACAGTTAAATTTTCAACCAAAGAGATCTTCAATTTTTAAAATGAATTTTTGATAAAGTATTTCAACTTTCAACCAAGCAGTTAAATTTTTAATAAGAAAGATTAGTTTTCTACCGAAAAAAATACAGATTAGTTCAACTTTCAACTAAGTACGTATTTGAATTTTCAAACAAAAAATATGAATTCTCAATGAAAAATTTAATAGTTAAATTCTCAACTAAAAATGATACATCTCAACAATAAAGAAGACAGTTAAATTTTCAGATGAAAAAAAATAATTCGCTATCAAAAAAAAAAAGGATTTCCAAAAAAATAGTTCAATCTTCAACCAAATAGTAGAATTTCCAACCGGAAGAGATTAATTCTGAACCAAAAATAAAATAGTAGACTTTTTCGGGCAAAAGAATTACCTTTTAACTAAAAATGGTTGGATTTTCTGATTGGATTCTATCAATCGAGTTCGCGTTTAAGCGAAAAAACGAGAAAGAAGAGACGTTTCTTGAGAACAAGGGGAAAAAGAGAAGTTCTTTTAATAAGAGACAAACAGAGGAATAGGGTAAAGAGTATGAAGTCTGTATATAGATGCTTTAGTTCTAAAATAAAATCACTTATTTTCATTTTTTCAAACATTTCAACAACTTTTTATTCACATATATATTTTCCATTTGTGATGCCACATTCTGCGTTAACCCCTCCACCCCTACGTCATAAATCGTCACAAGTCTGTTAACCCCCTGCCCTCCCTAGCAGTGTGACGTAGTTATTGAACTGCCCCTAAGGAGATACATGAAATAGTTGAGAAAAATATAAATTAAAATAAATACTTTCCCGAAACGAAGTGTGTCGCCGTCCCGAAATTCGGGATGGCTAATGAATTATTTTTCATAAGGTTGGCTAGTCGTCCCGAAATTTTGGAACGACTAGTCCATCCCCTTTTCCAACCCCCCCAATTTTTCGGGACGACTAGACTGGAATTTTGTCTGTCGAAAGCAGGTAACACGGGAATATCTGTCCGCTTTTATACCTCTGGCTCAAGTATCCTAACACACATCGAGAGGTCTGCATTCACTTTGGTGTTCGATCTAAAATTAAAAAAAGGACGAGCAGACGCCGAGGCTTCTCCGATATTAAAGTACTTCGCAGAATAGGTTATTTTTAACACTTCTCTCTTGTTTCACTCTCTGCCTTTATTCAATTATGTTGCTGATCTTCCAAAATTGTAGGACAACTTACAAAAATCTGGTGAAAAAATCCCCTGTCTTGTTTATAGATAATTCTTTGAAAAATAAAATGTAAATATATATGTACATATATATTAAGCGTTCTACTTTTTCTTCAATTCTTTATCTCATTTTGATAATGAGATGTCAATATTCAATATTTTTATTATTTTTTTAAATTTTGTATCTTTCAGATTTCTTCCCTTAATTTCTATATAATATTTTTTCTCGAAAAATTTCCCATCATGAAAGACAGGATGTAAAGGATTTAATTATTATAATCCTTTTTCCAAAATTTGTTTAGATTTTCAACAGGATTTTCGTAAGTCGTTTCAAAATTTTTGACGGAAATATATATTCATACAATAATAAAGTTGCAAAGCAAAAAAAAAGTTAATGTTCACAATCATCACAAAGTGATGATTCATCTATTCACACATTTTTGAAATTCGTTACCTTTTCACCTTTTATCAGTTTAAAAACTACAATTTTATTCAAAATTTCAATTCACGATGCCTTGTAGTTCATTTGTGTGAGCTGAAATGAGATACAATTTTTTTTAAACCGGGAGAAAGCCGGAAAATGAAAGTGAATTTATTTCCTGTTCGCGAATTTTTTAATTTTTATTGTCTCTATATCTTCTAGTCTCTATATTTGAGAGACACCAAGTGGGAAGTCTTACATCTTCAAACACTTTTCATTTTAAATTGTTGAATTTTAAAGATTAATTTGATAAAATTACTCAATTTTAAAGGCTTGAATTTGATAGCTTCAATTTTTTAAATCTCGTATTTCTTAATTTTTGAATAAGAACGTTAAAAATTTTTAAATACACCATGTTTTATTTTTATTTCTAAGGCGGATACCGAGTCGCTTTTTCACTTTTCTTAAAATTATTTACCTCTTGTTCAGAATAATGTTCAAATTGAATTTCTAATTTTGGATTTCTAATTTAATATTTTTAGTTTGAAGAACATTCAAAATTTTTAGGTATAAAATTTAAATTTCTCAAAGTTATATAGTTTAGAAATGAAAACCTTAATAGTTAAAGAATGTTTTATTCATAACATTCATAATCTAATGATTTTAGCTCGAAACATGATGAGTTATGTCATTATAAATCTAACGTGTTTCAAATTCAACCATTTTTGTTTGAACCCTTCTATATATTTATCAAATTTTTGCAAATTGAATAATTTGAAATTCTAATAATAAAAATTAGACAGTTTCAAATTGAAAGGCGTAATAGTTGAGTAATGTTACATTTAAGTCTTCAATATTTAAGAAGAGATTGAATTTTCAAAATTTTGAAATTGAACGCTTCAAGATTCTCCTTATTTCAAAATGAAAGCATTAATAAGTGTTAAATAATTTTATATTTAAACATTAAAAAATGCTTTGTTTCAAATTGAAATCGTTCGAAGTTTCAGAATTAGAAATACTGTAGTAACTATTATTTCCATACGATGAAAATTAGAAAATAGTAGAATTAAATTTTCAATATTAGGAATAATTTTAAATTAGGGGCATTTGAATCAATTTTTAATAGAAATCTGTATTATCATCGGATAAGGTAACGGATCGAGAAGAGAAATCCACACATAAAATGGAAATCTACAATATCGACCAAAGTTATATTCTCCTATATGTTGTTGAAAATTGAATGGACTGATAAAATTTTCGTTTTCTTGGCTAACTATTCAACTGCTTTTGGTTGAAATTTAATAATTTTTTTAATTCAAAATTCGACCATTTGGTTGAAAATTCATCTTTTTGGTTTGGAAATTTGTCTCTTTTCCTTGAAGGTTTAAATATTTGATAGTAGATGCAAAAGTTTGGTGAAAAATTAATTTGGTTGGTGTTGAGAATTCAACTATTTTAGTAGCAAATTCAACTATTTGGTTGAAAATTAACACTTTTATTATTAATCAGATGTTTTCTTGAAAATTCTTCTTTTTGGGTTGAAAATTCAACTATTTTGTTAGAAAATTCGCCTTTTTGAGTTGAAAATTCAACTATTTGGTTTAAAATTTCCTTTTTTGTTGAAAATTCATCTTCCTTGGTTGAACATTAACTTTGTTGTTGAAAATTGAATGGACTGATAAAATTTTCGTTTTCTTGGCTAACTATTCAACTGCTTTTGGTTGAAATTTATTAATTTTTTAAATTCAAAATTCGACCATTTGGTTGAAAATTCATCTTTTTGGTTTGAAAATTTGTCTCTTTTCCTTGAAGGTTTAAATATTTGATAGTAGATGCAAAAGTTTGGTGAAAAATTCATTTGGTTGTTGTTGAGAATTCAACTATTTAGTTGAAAAATCGACAATTTTGATAGAAAATTCAAAGTTAAAACTGAACTTTTTAGTTCAAAAATTGATATTGTTTGTTAAAAAATGCCTATTTTCTGTTTGAAAAGTCAACATTTTTGTAGAAAATTCTTCTTTTTGGTTTAAAAATTTAACTTTTTATTTTCAATTTTTCGGATTGAAAAATCAACTGATTTCTAAATAATTCGACTTTTTAGTTTTTAAACTTGACTCTTTTGTTGAAAATTCAACTATTTTGTGGAAAATTGGACTCTTTTCCTTAAAGACTTAAATATTTGATAATAGATGCAACGGTTTGGTTAAAAATTAATTTGTTTGTTGTTGAGAATTCAACTACTTCGTTGAAAAGCAACAATTTTTATAGAAAATTCAACAATTTGATTGAAAATTAACTTTTCTATTGAAAATCAGCTGTCTTGTTGAAAATTCGTCTTTTTGGGTTTAAAATTCAATTATTTTGACAGAAAATTCAATTATTTGGTTAAAAGTGAACTTTTTGTTAAAAATTCGTCTTTTTCGGTTGAAAATTCAACTATTTGGTTAAAAGTGACCTTGTTTGTTAAAAATTCATATTTTCGGGTTGAAAATTCAACATTTTTGTAGAAAATTCTTTGTTTTGGTTTAAAAATTTTACCTATTAATCGAAAATGTACTTTTTTTGTTAAAAATTTGTCTTTTCGGGTTGAAAATGCAACTATTTGGCTAAAAGTTAAAAATTTTTGTTAAAAATTCATATTTTCGGGTAGAAAATTGAACTATTTGGTTAAAAGTGAACTTTTTTGTTAAGAATTCCTATTTTCGGGTCGAAAATTCAATATTTACTAGCTACTCAGCCCTAGGAACTTTGTAATAAATTACAAATTTTTATAGAAAATTCGTCTTCTTGGGTTGACAATTCAACTCTTTAATTCAAAATTGACTTTTTTTTTAAATCATCTTTTTGGGTTGAAAATTCAACTATTTTTACAGAAAATCCAACTATTTGGTTAAAAGTCAACTTTCTGTTAAAAATTCGTCTTTTTGGGTTAAAAATTCCACTATTTTGATAAAACATTCATCTATTTGGTAAAAAGTGAACTTTTTTGTTAAAAATTCTTATTTTCGGGTTGAAAATTTAACATTTTGGTAGAAAGTTCGTCTTTTTGGGTTGAAAATTCAACTCTTCAATTGAAAATTTACTTTTCTGTTAGAAACTTGTCTTTTTGGGTTGGAAATAAAACTATTTTGATAGAAAATTCAACTATTTGGTTGAAAGTGATCTTTTTTGTCAAAAATTCATAGTTTCGGGTTGAAAATTCAACATTTTTCTAGAAAATTCTTCTTTTTGGTTTAAAAATTGAACTCTTTGATTGAAAATGTACTTCTTTGTTAAAAATTTGTCTTTTGGGCTTAAAAGTCCACTGTTTTCTGAAACTCGACTTTTTAGCTTTAAAACTTTTCCTTGAAAGTTTAACTATTTTGTTGTAAATGCAACTGTTTGAATAAAAATTGATTTGGTTGTTGTCGAGAATTCAACTATTTGGTTAAAAATTAATTTTTTGATTGAAAATCAACTGTTCTGTTGAAAGTGAACTTTTTTTTTCAAATTCATACTTTCGGGCAGAAAATTCAACATTTTTGTAGCAAATTCAACTCTCTAATTGAAAATTTACTTCTTTGTTTAAAAATCGTCTTTTTGGGTTGACAATTTAACTTTTATTATCATTATTATTTAACTATAATTATTATATAATTTAATATATGTTAAAAGTAAACTTTTCTTTTAATTCATTTTTTCGGGTTGAAAATTCAACAATTTCGTAGAAAATTCTTCTTTTTGGTTTGAAAATTTAACGTTTCAATCGAAAATTGACTTTGTTGTTAAAAAGTCGTCTTTTTGGATTGAAAATTGAACTATTTTGATAGAAAATTCAACCGTTTGGTTAAAAGTGAACTTTGTTGTTAAAAATTCATATTTTCGGGTCGAAAATAGAAAATTCGTCTTGTTGGTTTGAAAATTCAACTATTTTGATAGAAAATTCAACTATTTGGTTAAAAGTGAACTTTTTTGTTAAAAATTGATATTTTCGTGTTGAAAATTCAACATTTACTAGCTGCTCATCCCTGGGAAATTTGTAATAAATTACAAATTTTTGTAGAAAATTCGTCATTTAGGTTGAAAACTCAACTCTTTAGTTAAAAATTTACTTTTTCGTTCAAAAATCGGCTTTTGGGGTTGAAAATTCATACCTTTTGATATAAAATCTTGTTTGATTCAGGATTCAACTATTTTGTTGAAAATTTAATATACTTAGACTTGAAACTTTTTTAAGCATTTGAAACCCTATTATTTACCTTTATCAATGACCAGGGAAAATGAAAAATTGGTCAGCGAGAAATGACGGAATTTTGAAAATGAATTTTTTTGGCTACCCAGTGCATTGATTATTTATTACGAGGATTAAAACTTGCCATTTTTATGTGAAATTAAAGTGTCTGGCAAAATATTTTTTAATTTACGATCGGATTTATATGAATATTTTGAATACTTATATCGTCCTCTCTATCTCCAGAACGAATTTCAGATCTTTACGAGATCTTGACTAGAGTTCACATTTTTAATGCGCAACTTTCTTTCGTCTGCCGGACTTAACGGTGATGCTCACAAATGGAATTCATTAAATTTTGATAGGCGCCAGGCATTAAAATGGCAATTAAAATTGACAGGCCAAAAGTGTTGTTAGTAAATTTCAAAATAACTTCTGTTCCTTTTGTTCAATTTTGCAGAAAAAAATATATTGTTTTGTAAGCATAACTAACAAAAAACATTTCTAATTCTTATTTTTTTCAAAGTATACAAAACACCTTTTTAACTATAGATTTTTTATTTTATGTCAGTGAAAATCATGAAGCTACTATCGAAAATATTACAAAGTTTCTAATTTATTCTCGAATTTTTTCAACTTAACAACAATTTCATTAAAATTTTCCGAATTAAAATTTTTTGATGTCAATATATTGAAAGTAAGTTCAATTTCGCATGTAATGGTATTTTATTGATTAGAATTGTTCGAAAATTGCGAAAGATTTTTTTTTTCAATTTTAAATTGTTTTATTCTGTTTATAAAAGTTTGGGGCTACCCTGATAAAATGTTCGTGATAGTAATTTCTTTGCCTTGAATTTTTATTTCTTTTCTCAGTTGCTTACTCCTGAAGATTATACTTTTAGTTAATAATTTTACTATGTGGTTGCAAATTCAAAAATTTTATTAAAAAGTTCTTCTTTTTGTTTGAAATATCAACTATTAAATTATTTATTTAGAATTCATATTTTTTGTTAGAAAATTCAATTATTCGATTAATATTTTATTTAAAAATAATTTTGTTGTTGAAGATTCATCATTTTAATTCAAAAATCATCTTTTTGGTTGGTAATTTGTTGTTCTTTTTTGTTGAAAATCAATTTTTATACTTGAAAATTTAACTATTCCAGTTGAAGATTTATCATTTTTGTTGAAAATTCATTATATTGGTAGAAAATTAATTTTCTAATTGAAAGTTTAACTGTTAAATTTTTTTTAAATTATTTGAGTGAAGGTTGAACCATTTTATTTAAAAATAATTTTAATGTTATTGAAGATTCATAATTTTCATTCAAAAATCATCTTTTTGGTTGACATTTCTTTTTTTTGAAAATTAATTTTTATAATTGAAAATTTCACTATTCCAGTAGAAGATTCATAATTTTTATTAAAAAATCATTATATTGGTAGAAAATTAATTTTTTAACTGAAAGTTTAACTGTTCAATTTTTTCAATTATTCGAATGAAGGTTGAACCATTTTATTTTAAAATGATTTTATTTTTGTTGAAGATTTATCACTTCAATTTAAAAATTTTCTTTTTGGTTGAAAATTCTTTTTTTTTTGTTGAAAATTAATTTTTATAATTGAAAATTTAACTATTTTAGTTGAAGATTTATCATTTTTGTAGAAAATTCATTATACTGGCAGAAAATTAATTTTTTTACTGAAAGTTTAACTGTTCAATTTTTTCAATTATTTGAGTGAAGGTTGAACGATTTTATTTAAAAATAATTTAATTGTTGTTGAAGATTCACCATTTTCATTCAAAAATAATCTTTTTGATTGAAAATTTGTTGTTCTTTTTTGTTGAAAATCAATTTTTATGATGGAAAATTTAACTATTCCAGTTGAAGATTTATGATTTTTGTTGAAAATTCATTATATTAGTAGAAAATTAATTTTCTAACTGAAAGTTTAACTGATAAATTTTTTTTTCAATTATTCAATTGAAGGCTGAACCATTTGATTTTAAAATGATTTTGTTGTTGTTGAATATTCATCATTTTAATTCAAAAATCATTTTCTTGGTTAAAAATTTGTTGTTCTTTTTTGTTGAAAATAAATTTTTATAATTAAAAATTTAACTATTCTAGTTTAAGATGTATCATTTTTGTTGAAAATTCATTATATTGGTAGAAAATTAATTTTCTAACTGAAAGTTTAACTGTTCAATTTTTTCAATTATTCGAGTGAAAGTTGAACCATTTTATTTAAAGATAATTTTATTGTTGTTGAAGATTCATTATTTTCATTAAAAAATCATCTTTTTGGTTGAAAATTCGTTTTTTTTTTGTTGAAAATTAATTTTTATAATTGAAAATTTAACTATTCCAGTTGAAGATTTATCATTTTTGTTGAAAATTCATTATACTGGCAGAAAATTAATTTTTTGACTGAAAGTTTAACTGTTCAATTTTTTCAATTATTCGAGTGAAGGTCGAACCATTTTATTTAAAAATAATTTTATTGTTGTTGGAGATTCATCATTTTCATTAAAAAAATCATCTTTTTGGTTGAAAATTTGTTGTTATTTATTGTTGAAAATTAATTTTTATAATTGAAAATTTAACTATTCCAGTTGAAGATTGATAATTTGGTTGAAAAATCATTATATTTGGTGAAAATTAATTTTTTAACTGAAAGTTTAATTGTTCAATTATTCAAGTGAAGGTTGAACCATTTTATTTAATAATAATTTTGTTGTGGAAGATTCATAATTTTAATTCAAAAATCATCTTTTTGGTTGTAAATTTGTTGTTTTTTTTTTGTTGAAAATTAATTTAGATGATTAAAAATTTAACTATTCCAGTTGAAGATTGATCATTTTTCTTGAAAATCTATTATATTAGTAGAAAATTAATTTTTTAACTGAAACTTTAACTTTTCCATTATTGTTTGAAAATTGATAGTTTTTAGTTGAAAATTTAAATATTTTGTAAAAAAAATTCGTGTTTTTGGCTGCAAAATTCAACTTTTCTGTTGCACATTTTTCGTTTTTGCTTCCAAATTTTATTATTTTGGTAGAAAATTCAACTATTTAGAGGAAAATTAACTTTTTGGTTGAAAATTCATGTTTTCGGGTAAATAAATTTGGTTGAAATGTTTTTTCTCTATTCACTCAAAAATCTTCTTTGGTAGAAAATTCACCTATTTTGTCGAAAATTCGTCCATTTAGTTCGAAAATTCATCTTTTTTCATATAAATTTGATTTTTTTAAATCCAAAATTCAACTATTCCATTTTTGGCTGAAATTTTTTTCTTAGAAGTGAAAATTCAACTACTTGGGTAAAAGTTGAACCACTTTGGTAAACAATAATTTTTTTATTTTAAATTCCATCTCCTTGGTTGAAAATTGAACTATTTTGTTGAAAATTCGTTTTTTTTTTATTCAAAATTATTTTTTATTTTAACATTCAACTTTTCCATTTTTGGTTAAAACTGCAACTGCTTGGTTGAAAATTAACTTTTTTTTTTAAATTCATATTTTCGGGTTAGATATGCGACTGTTTTACAAAAAATTCGACTTTTGGCTTGAAAGTTCCAAAATCTGAATGAAAATTTTTTTCTTTCTCGACTGAAAAATCTTTGTTGAAAATTTGTCTTTTTGGTCAGAAAGTTTAACTTCGTTTTTAAAAATGATTTTTAATTTGGTTGAAGATTTATCATTTTAATTGAAAATGAATTTCTTTAGTTAAAAATCAAATTATTTTTGAAAAATTCATCTTTTTGGTAGAAAATTAATATTTTGGGTTTAAAAATGCAATTGTCTTATAGAAAATTAGTCTTATGGGTTGAAAAAATTGTATTTTTTCAGTTAAAAGTTGACTTACTGTATTGTTGAAATTTTTCTACTGATAATTTATCCATTTTAGTTTAAAATTCAACTATATATTTGAGAATTCATGTATTTTGTTGAAAATTCGTCTGTTTTGTAGAAAATTACTTTTCTCGGTAAAAAATTAATCTTCTTGGTTGGAAATTCTTATTTTTGCTTAAGAATTCATCTTTGTAGGTTGAAAATTGAACTATTTTATGAACGATTTGATTTTTTTTTTATATCAACCCTTTGGTTCAAAATGTAACAATTTTTTTTTTTTTTTTGAAATATCAATAATTAATTTTTCGATGAGACCCCATCTTTTCGTTGAGAATTCAACACTGTTTTCGGTCGAAGCTTAATACTTTGTATTCAAAATTTTACTATTCGCTTAACAATAGATTTTAGTAGTAGAAAATTCCAGTATATGTTTAAAAATTCACATTTTTTACCAAGAAAAAAATAAAAAGCTGAAAAATTCAATTATTTCGTTAAAAATTCAACTGTTTTTGGTTGCATTTTTCTGTTTATTCAACTTCATCTTTTTAGGTTAAAATTTCAACAATTTGGTTAAAAATTAAACTATTTTGTTAAAAAGTTAATTATTTTAATAAAAATGAAACTTCAATTAGCTTAAAATTTTTTCTGGTTGTAGGTTAAAAATTCAACTATTTTGATAAAGTCGTATTTTCTGGTAGAAAATGCAACTATTTTGTTAAAATTTCGTTCACTTGGACTTAAAATTCATTCTTATGGTAAAAAAATCATCTTGGTTAAAAATTAATCTTTCTTGATTAAAAATTAATTTTCTGTTTTTTAAAATTCTTCTTTTTGGGTTCAAAAATTCCTCCAGTTTGTCAGAAAATGTTTTTTGGTTGAAAGTTCAATTACTTTCTTGTAAATACATAAAATTAGTAACTTAGTTTATGAACGACCCCTGAGAATGATTCTCTCAGGGGACGAATTTCTATCAAATTTCCACAAAATGCATTGATTTATTTAAAAAATTTAGAGAATAATTCAGTTTAAAAATCTCTTTAAATGCCAAAGTACTTAAATGCCTTTAAAAAGTGAAAACAAATTTAGACTTATCGGGTCAGTAACCTAATAATTGCCTACAATTTATTCTCAAGGTAATGTCGAATGGACAAGGAATTCTGAACTTTGATGTAATCTTTGAATACTTAACCAGTACTTTGAACTGATAATTCTTGGATAAAATTAGGAAATCACTCCTGAGAGAATGCGCACATCGCCGAGGATAAACTTGTGGTGTTTTGAATAAATTGAAATAAATATGTCCAAATTGTAAATTATAAAATAAAATTGAAACGGTTCTTATAAAATTCAATTTTGCACATCATAAGATAGTCAATTTTCTACATTCATTGTCATCGTTGTTCATAATTTGAAGAATAAATTTTGCAATAGAATTATTCTAGAAAAGTTAGGAACCTTTTAGTGCATTCTGGAACCAACTGTGTAATTTACATTTTTGGAAATTATTTTCCTCTTTCCATTTTTTTCTTAGAATTTTAAGGGATTTTAATTATATTAAAGGTTTTACGAAACTGAATGTGGTTGTAAAGAGTTTCTTAGAATTTGGCTGATAAGGAAAGATTTTACAGGACCTTTAAGGTTTTACGATATGTTAAAAGATTCGAAAGGATTTGATCAGATTTCCTAGGATTTCAATGATTTTATTTGATTTTAAAATCTCTCAAGGCACTTTGATACATTTTTCAGGATTCCAGGATTACATGGTGACTTTGTGAAGCTCTTTGCCTGGAGTGCTTGCTAGAGAGATTCATCAGCGACCTGGGTCAGAGCAGTGTCGCAAAACGAACGTGTTATCTAAATAAACAACACGGAAATTCTAGAATAATTTAACAATCTAAACCAGTTTTTACCAGGTCCATCATGGAAAATCAGGTTGGATATGGATGTCAGCAAAGTAAGGAGCAAGTTGGGTCGATTGACTCAGTAATAGAACGAGAAGGCTGATACACCATGTTACTAAAATGATTCACCCTTGGAACATCAAGACATTGACACCAGTATTATTGGATGACATTATAGACATTATAGGCAGCATAATCAAACCTTTCAGGCAGATGAAAGAAGGTTCTACCGTGAACTGAATGTAACGCAAAATAACTAGCAAGACAGCGAAGTCCCTGAATTGGAAGACATGACTAGATGTTTTAGCGGTTTTGAAAAGGGCAAGTGAAGCTTCAGGTCCAGACATGGTGCACAATTTCTGGTACAAATAACTGACGTGTATGCATCCTGCGTTGGAAAGGTGTTTTCAGAAGATCTTTGAACACCCAGATGTGATGCCAGGCTTTATGCTCAAAGGTACTATGTTGTCTAAAAAACCAGACGCTAAAAATCCATCTGAATTTCGACTGATAGCCTGTCTTCCAACCATTTATAAGTGACTTACGGCTATCGTTGCAGATAAGGCATATTCTTACTGCGACAAGAATGACATCCTTACAGAAGAACACAAAGTATATTGTAAAAATTCGCTGGGCGGTGAAGATCTAGTCACCATAGACGCTGTTGCCATGACGCAAGTTCGTAAACATCAAAGAAACTTGCACACGGCATACATTGACTACAAGCAAGCTTTTCCTTCCAAACTACATGACTCAAAATTTACCAAATCTGCCCACGCATCATCGACTTCTGAAATCGTGTGATGATAGTTTGGAGTACAAGAATCAAGTATTTTGATGATGGACAACCAAGGATAACTTGTATTCTGTTTAGCGTTGAACACATTGAGCAGAACACTAAATAACATGTTTCGTGGGTTCAGAATACATGATAATAAGGATGATCATCAACTAACCCATCTTCTATACATGGATGACCAGAAGCTGTATGCTAGTTTAGACCAGAAACTGCAGCAAGCGATCAATGTCACTAAACAGTATCTATCTAAATGATATCCACATGGTTCAGAAAAGCCTAACGACTGCCTTCACTACAAGACTCAGATTGGTTTTGAAGAGTTCTCTCAACTCGACAAACAAGATCGGGGCAATCAATACCTATGTCATCCCTGTCCTCACGTACTCCTTTGGGCTCATAAAATGGTTGAACACCGATCTTGAAAGGTTAAACAGAACCATCAGGGTAGAGATGACGAAGCACCGAATGCACCATAGTAATCACGTGATTGGAAGGGCTTTCTCCAACGACATAGCAAGTGTAGGTGCGTTATGGATGTCAGGAAACTGGCTTAGTCACAAGTTTTACAGTTGCGAGACTGTTTTAACAGTAAGCAGGATGTTGCGCTTTACAACACTATCTGTAAAGCGGATCTCCATTACACGACCTTGAATTTGTCCTCAGAGAAGGCTCTGAATATCAGGACAGAAATCAAAGAGAATCAAAAAAACAATAGAGATAAAAAGCCATTCACAGCGAGCATCCCAAAATATTAGATCAACATGAAGAGGATCGTGAGGCATCCAATATTTGGCTGAGAAAGGGTGTCCTGTATCCGGAAACCGAAGGATTCGTTATTGCGATATAGAACAGGGTTATCAGCACCAGAAATTTTTGCAAACACGTGTTACATCAAGACATAATCATTTGGCGGGCATTATACATCAACAACTTGCTCTAAACCTAGGACTGTTAACAGAACGGATGCCCTTCTATAGATAGGTTCCAGAGCCCGTTTTAGAAAACTAAGATTACATCTTATATTGGCATGTTACTATCCAGAGGGATTCTTATATCCGAGCCAATCGACCCGACATCGTGATGCAAAAGAAAAAAGGTGGAAGAGTCATCATCGACATTGCTTGTTTACTGAACAGAAATTTTCAGGCAACCTAAATAACCAAGATCTTTAAGTATACCGAGCTAAGGTTAAGTAAAGACACGATGGAGGAATGTGAAACATGCATCTATTCATCCTATTATGATTTCGGCTACAGGCAATGTTCACGCAAGGTGCACTGAACATCTTGAACATTAAGGAGTCCACTCAGAAGCAGCTCAGAAGGCGGTTTTATTGAATACCTGCCACATTGTAATAAACTTCCTGGACCATCAGGAAGCAGGCGACTAAAAACCTATGGACTGGCAGATGGTAGCTCTAAGAAAACATTCATCATGCGCCTAATTTTGTGCCTAGTATAACATCATTGCAAAAGATTTCAAACATTGTTTTAAATTAATTCATAACATCATCAATGCATTCTTATTGATTTATCCCGAACTCTTTTAACTTGAATTGTTTTGATGTTTTATGAATCGAATTCTTTTCAATTTAAAATAACATTAGTCACATTATTAATGCACGTTAGACATGAGGCACTTTTTCTAACTTTCTCGGTTTTGGATTAGACTGATTTTAACGAGATTGATTAGAATTGGGGAAATGTAATTGATATAATTTGGGGGGTCGGTTAGAAATATAAGGGAGGTTTATTTAATTAACAAAACAAAAATGGGAATCAACTAATTTGGTTAAATTGTATCTTTATTCTTGTTGTAATAAAGAATTTTTATACGTTTATCAATTTTTACCAATAAATAAAAACGAAGTACCTCGTTGTCCCGAAATTTATGATATCTAGTCCATCCCCTTATCCAACTTCCCCAATTTTTTGAGATGACTAGGCACAATAAAATAAAAAATTTGACAAAGTAATTTTTTATATAAACACGCTATTAAAGAAAATTAAAAATATCTCTCCAGGTAAGTTTTTGTTAATTAAAAATAGGGACAATCAAAAGTACAAAGATCAAACAAAATTTTGGCAAAATTTGACACAAGAATATTCTTAAATATTTGAAATATCATTAATCAAAGTGTAACTTTTTATTTCGTATCACACTTAACCCTATCGAACATGTATAAAAATTTCAGATTGTCATTTTCCCAGGTAAAAAAATTTGTACAAAAAAGTACAAGTTAAATCATTTTTACAAAAACCAACAAATAAATTCAATACATTACAATAAAAATCAAACTAAAGTACAACATTGATCTATTATTCGGATGGATTTTGTATTCTTTTTTGTATATTGTTGTATTTTATTGTAGTTTTAATTTCCTACAAGAATGTAAAAAAGCACAGCTACAAGAATCTACAGAAATTTACAGGTTTTGTAATCATAAAGTTTTTTTTTCGACCTAGGATGACAAATATTCAGAATATTTCAATGATATGATTTCAAATTAAAATGTTTCTAGGTTTAAACTTTAAAGGAATAGCAGAAAAGTAAAAGATAATAATCGTTATTGAAGGAAAAAAAACTTGAGCTTTGACCTTTTTTTGAATATACACTTAAACATTTCGCTTGGAGCTTTTTTATGTATATTTTTAAGAAAGCTTTAAATGTAAATTCAAACATAAAAGGTTTTTTTATAACATAGGGATGGTTTGTATATCTTAATTTAAAATGATCTACTTGCAATATTCTTGAAATTTGTCATCCTAAGTCAAAAAAGAACAACTTTTTGGGTGTTTTAAATTTGTTTTCTCTGTTGACTGAAAAGTATTTTTAAATTGAAAATTCAACTACTCTTGAAGATTTGTCTTTTTTGGTTGAATTCAACTGTTTATTATTTACAATTACAATCTTTTTTGGTTGAAATTTCAATTATATAACATTGTCTGCAGAGAATTTATCTTTTTAGGTTGAAAATTCAACTCCTTGGTTAAAAGTTAAACTCTTTTGTTGAAAATTAATTTTTTTCGTTGAAGATTCATAATTTAACTATTTCAGTTTGAAATTTAACTATTGTGTTGAAAATTCGTTTTTTTATTGTTGTTAGAAATTAGTTTTTTAAAACAGAAAATTTGAATGTTCTATTTTTGGTTACAAATTTATCATTTCCAGATGCGAATTCCACAACTTGGTTGCAAACTGATATATCGTGTTGAAAATTCATATTTTTTTTGTAGAAAATTAATCTTCATGGTTGAATATTCATCTTTTTGGTTCAAAATTCAACCATTACAGTTTAAGATTCATCATTTTAGTTGAAAGTGATGAATTCTGAAATTGTGAATTCTGGTACGAAATTAAAACTACAATAAAACACAACAATACACAAAAAAGTACCAAATTCATCCGAATAGTAGACAAAAAACATCATCCTTCGCCCACTTTTTCAATATCTCAACTTCTGTGAAATCTTTTATTGTGTGGTAAAGATTTGTAATTTTCAACAAAAATTTACGTGAAATTAAAAGTTTTTTTATGACATCAAATAAATAAAAAGATATACAAATATTCGTATTGTAGAAGTTTGTACTCTATTTGTATCTTTTTTTGCTTTTCCACAAGAAAATAAAAGACAAAATTACCTAATTGTATTCAATTGTATTTCTTGTTCAATTTGTAGATCTTTGTACAAGTTTAAAAAAAAAATTACAGCTGTAGAAATTTTGTAAGGGAATTTTGAAAACGAAGTGTTGCGGCTACCCCGATCTAGTCCCACTTTACCCCGGTCTCACTCTCGATCAGTCAGTCGGTCCCCTACTACCATTACACTTGCCATTAAGTATCGTGTAGTTCGTCGAACCCTGAGGATTTCTCGAGCGATAGATCAATGTAAATTTCGTTCCTACTTTAACGGCCGATCACGCCGTGCCCGCGGCCGGACCGAACCGGAGCAGAATAGAACGGCCGGCGCGGCGATGGCGACGGATTTGTACGTACGTAAGTACGTGTAAACCTACTTACAAGTACGTAAGAGCGTATGTACATGCAGTATGCAGTATGCAAGGTGCAGCGCGCTGCCTTGCGTTGAGGTGGAGCCCCGGGAATGTAACCTGTAAGGTAAGCGGCATCCGGGCAATGCCCTCGCATGTAAACAATCATCAGAAGTAATGTATTGCACTTGCGGTACGAGACCATCATCATAATTCCCACCACCACCACCACCACCACCGCCACCACCACCATCTTCATCAGCATCATAATTGTAGCTGAAGATAATCTGCATATGGTAGCATCAAATTTGGTACCAAACAAGCTGGATTTTTTCAGAAAGCTGCCAAGTGAATTTGTTAGCATCAAATTTGGTACTAAAGTAGCTGTATTTTTTAATAAAACTGATAAATTAATTTGGTAGAATCAATTTCGGTACCAACCCAGCTGGATTTTTTCAAAAAGCTGCGAAATTAATTTGATAGCATCAAATTTGATAACTAAGCTAGATTTTTTAAGAAAGCTGCCAAAGAAGTTGGTAGCATCAATTTTGGTACCAAGCATGCTTGATTTTTTCAGAAAGTAGCAGAACTAATTTGATAGCATTATATTTGATACCAACCAAGCTGGATTTTTTCAAAAAGCTGTCAAATGAATTTGGTCGCATCAAATTTTATACGAAGCATGCTGGATTTTTTCAGAAAGTTGCCGAATGAATTTTTAGCATCAAATTTGGTAACAGCTAAGCTGGATTTTGTAAGAAAGCTGTCAAATGATATTAGTAGAATTAATTTTGATACCATCCAAGCTGGATTTCTTCAGAAAGCTGCCAAATTAATTGTATGACATCAAATCTGGAGAAGCGAGCTGGGTTTTTTGAGAAAGCTGCCAAATGAATTTGTTAGCATCAAATTTGGTACTAAAATAGTTGGATTTTTTAATAAAACTGACAAATTAAGTTGGTTGAATCAATTTCGGTACCAACCAAGCTGGATTTTTTTAAAAAGCTGCCAAATTAATTTGATAGCATCAAATTTGATAACTAACCTGGATTTCTTAAGAAAGCTGCCAAAAGAATTTGGTAGCATCAATGTTGGTACCAAGCATGCTGGATTTTTTCGGAAACTAGCGAAATTAATTTAATAGCATTACAGTTGGTATCCACCAAGCTGGATTTTTAAAGGAAGCCACTAAATGAATTGCAGCATCAAATTTGATAACAGCTATGCTGAATTTTTTCAGAAAGTCGCCAAATGAATTTATAGCATCAAATTTGGAATCAACTAAACCAGATTTTTCAAGAAAGCTGCCAAATGATATTAGTAGAATCAATTCTGATACCATCCAAGCTGGGTTTTTTGAGAAAGCTGCTACATGAAGTTGGCAGCATCAAATTCGGTAGCAAAATAGCTGGATTTTTTAAGAAAGCTGCAAAAGAATTTGGTAGCATCAATTTTAGTACCAAGTATGCGGGATTTTTTCATAATGTAGCGGAATTAATTTAATAGCATTATATTTGGTGCCAACCAAGCTGGATTTTTTCAGAAAGCTGCAAAATGAATTTGTTGCATCAAATTTGATAACAGCTAAGCTGGATTTTTTCAAAAAGCTGTCAAATTAATTTAATGGCATCAGATCTGAAGAAGCAAGCTGGGGTTTTTGAGAAAGCTGCCAAATGAATTCGGTAATATCAAATTTGGTACGAACCATGCTGTATTTTTTTCAGAAAGCTGCTGAATGAATTTTTAGCATCAAATTTGATAACAGCCAAGCTAGATTTTATCAGAAAGTTGCCAAATGAATTTGAAGCATCAAATTTGGAATCAGCTAAGTAAGATTTTTCAAGAAAGCTGCCAAATGATATTAGTAGAATTAATTTTGATACCATCTAAGCTGGGTTTTTTGAGAAAGCTGCTACATGAAGTTGGTAGCATCAAATTCGGTACCAAAATAGCTGGATTTTTCAAGAAAGCTACAAAAGAATTTGGTAGCATCAATTTTAGTACCAAGTATGCGGGATTTTCTCATAAAGTAGCGGAATTAATTTAATAGCATTATATTTGGTGCCAACCAAGCTGCATTTTTTCAAAAAGCTGCCCAATGAATTTGGTAGCATCAAATTGGATATGAAGCATGCTGGATTTTTTCAGAAAGCTGCCAAATGAATTTGTTGCATCAAATTTGATAATAGCTAAGCTGGATTTTTTCAAAAAGCTGTCAAATTAATTTAATGGCATCAAATCTGCAGAAGCAAGCTGGCGTTTTTGAAAAAGCTGCCAAATGAATTCGGTAATATCAAATTCGGTACGAAGCATGCTAGATTTTTTCAGAAAGCTGCGAAATGAATTTTTAGCATCAAATTTGATAACAGCCAAGCTGGATTTTTTCAAAAAGCTGCCAAATAAATTGAATGGCATCAAATCTGAAGAAGCAAGCTGGGGGTTTTGAGAAAGCTGCCAAATGAATTCGGTAATATCACATT
This sequence comes from Andricus grossulariae, assembly GCA_011634705.1. Taxonomy (NCBI): domain Eukaryota; kingdom Metazoa; phylum Arthropoda; class Insecta; order Hymenoptera; family Cynipidae; genus Andricus; species Andricus grossulariae. The sequence goes on along the minus strand of JAABKJ010007545.1, from coordinate 93,018,429 downwards.
TGGTACGAAGCATGCTGGATTTTTTTCAGAAAGCTGCCAAATGAATTTTTAGCATCAAATTTGATAACATCCAAGCTGGATTTTTTAAAAAAGCTGCCAAATTAATTTAATGGCATCAAATCTGGTGAAGCAAGCTAGGTTTTTTGAGAAAGCTGCCAAATGAATTTGGTAGCATCAAATTTAGTAGCGAAGTAGCTGGATTTTTTAATAAAACTGCCAATTGAATTTGGTAGAATGAATTTTGATACCAACCAAACTGGATTTTTTAAAAAAACTGCCAGATGAATTCTATAGCATCGAATTTGATAACTAAGCTGGATTTTTCAAGAAAGCTGACAAAAGAATTTGGTTGCATCAATTTTGGTACCAAGCATGCTGGATTTTTTTAGAAATTAGCGGAATGCATTTGATAGCAATATATTTGGTACCGAACAAGCTCGATTTTTAAAGGAAGCTACTAAATGAATTTTTGGTATTAAATTTGATAACAGCTAAGCTAGATTTTTGCAGAAAGTTGCCAAATGAATGTGTAGAATCAAATTTGGTAACAGCTAAGCTGTATTTTTGAAGAAACCTGCCAAATGATATTAGTAGAATCAATTTTGGTACTATCCAAGCTGGATTTTTTCAAAAAGCTGCCAAATTAATTGGATGGCATCAAATCTGGTGAGGCAAGCTGGTTTCTTTTTTGAGAAAGCTGCTAAATGAATTTGGTAGTATCAAATTTGGTACGAGACATGCTAGATTTTTTCATAAAGCTGTCAAATGAATTTGTAGCATCAAATTTGATAACAGCTCAGCTGAATTTTCAAAGAAAGCTGTCAAATGAATTTGTAACATCAAATTTGATAACAAATGAGCTGGATTGTTTCCGAAAGCTGCTGAATGAATTTGGTGGAATCAATCTTGGTACCAACCAAGCTGAATTTTTTCAGAGAGCTGCCAAATTAATTGGATAGCATCAAATCTGGTGAAACAAGCTGGATTTTTTGAGAAAGCTACTAAATGAATTTGGTAGCATCAAATTTGGTACGAAGCGTGCTGGATTCTTTCAGAAAGCTGCCAAATGAATATGTAGCATCAAATTTGATAACAGCTGAGCTGAATTTTCAAAGAAAGCTGCCAAATGAATTTGTAGCATCAAATTTGATAACAAATAAGCTGGATTTTTTCCGAAAGCTGCTAAATGAATTTGGTAGAATCAATTTTGGTACCAACCAAGCTGAATTTTTTCAGAGAGCTGCCAAATTAATTGGATAGCATCAAATCTGGTGAAACAAGCTGTTTTTTATATGGAACAGGAAATTTGAACAATAAGTTCAATTATGATATAAAAAAAGGAAAATGATCAAAAATCCATTATCCAATTCAGAATTCGTCAGATTTTGAAAATTCCTTGTTCCAAATCAGAATTTGCTTCAATTTAAAAATTCTTCTGTTTTCGAAAAGAAAAATTGTTCAGAATTTAAAACTTCCCTCATCCAAATCTTAGAAAAAGTGAATAACTATATTTCTGAATTATAATAGAAACTTTTCTAAATAAGTATAATTCTCACTTCGAACAGGTAATTTTTAGAAATAAAATTAATTGCTACTTGAAACATGCAATTTCCGTAATAAATTATAATTTTTACTCTGGAACAGGTAATTTTCATAAAGAATTACAATTTTCACTTTGGAACAGAGGATTTCCGTAAAGAATTGTAATTGTACTTGTAAATTATAATTAGGAACAGTGATATTGAAAAATAATTTTAATTCCGATTTAGAAGAAGGGAATTAAAAAAATCCTTTTTTATATTCAGAATTACAATTCTTTTACAAAAGTTTCTGTTCCAAATCCGAATTGAAATTCTCATGACCAATCATTATCTGGTTTACAAATCCGCAGAATTATAATTCTTTTTCAAAATTCCCTGTTCCAAATTAGAAATCCTTAAAGTCTCAAAATTTTTAGAAATCTCTTGAAATCTTTAAAAATCATATGAAATAATCCAAATTTTTTGAACTTTTTTAAATGGTCCAGAAAAAATTATCCAGAATTTTAAAAATTAACATTAAGGTTGTACGGCTTAATATTTATAGATAGCTGTCCCAAAATGTAAAATCCAAGATCATGAACATCACCATAATTGAGGAAATGTTTGAATAATAAAATTTAAAAAAAATTTAATATTCGTATGTCATGTCTGTTAACATAAATCCAATTTAGGAATTTTTCAGAAATGAAAATATATATTTTAAGATGATTAGTTTCCCTATTTGAAAAATATAATAATCTGGATAGATTGGTTGTATTTGTATTTTTTTTTTACTTTATTGCAACAGCCCAACAGTTAAAACCAATTGCAGGGTTGTATTCATATTTTCGAACGCTAAAGATAACATTAGATGTCTCTCCTGTGAGAGGATGATAGGCTCCATATATCTTCTTTGAAAATTGAAAGTGAGCACCTTTAAGGAGCCTTTTTGAATTTTTTAAAATTCAGAGATCGCATTTTTAGTTTAAGGACTACAAATTACTGACGCATATTCCAGGTTTGATCTTACAAACGCACTGAATAGAATCCTTAGGGTCTAGATCTTTATTGTCTAGATTTGGATGTTTAAAATATCTGAGTATGAAGTAGAGGTAGCAATGTATTCCAAATGGTTTCTGAAATTAAGTTGTGAATTCATTCTAACACCTACATCATTCGGCTGAAAAATTCCTTTTATCGGTATATAACATTACTTGACATTGCGCTATGTTAAGATACAAACCTTTCCCTTTACAGTCGTACACCATTTTAGGAATTTCAGTAATTCGATTTGTACTTTTACACTATTTCGTATAGAGATTGTTCCCAAATATAATTTTGTATCATCAGCAAAGCATATTAAATTAGCTGTGGAGGAGCTTCCTACATCATAAAAAAATGCTTTCTAGCTTGCAGGAAATCTTTTAGTAGCAGGATCACATTTCCCGGCAGGTCATTTGACTTGAGTTTCTCTAAAATAATTTGATGGGGAAGTTTATCAAAGCATTTTGCTATATCATGATATATGACATCTGATTATCTGTATTCAGAAACTTTGATACGAATTGCGTAAAAATTGTTCAATGAGTAATCGTAGGGCAGTCCTTGACGAATCCATGTTGATACTTCACGATATGTGAACTAATTGTAAATGTAAAGTCTGCTAGCCAATATTCAAAAACTTTCTGGAAATTATTTGTAATATAAATAGGTATCTAGTTTTTATCGGTGCTTTTTCGCCTGCTTTATAAACTGACAAACTCTAGACTCTTTCCACATTTTTGAATAAGTACCATTTTCAAGAGCTAGGTTGTAGATATAGCACAATGCGGGTTCGCCAAAGTGTCTGGGCATAGCTTTACTAGAAAGCTTGGAATGAGATCAGTACCTGACTTTAATTTATCTGAAAAGGGTTTTTTTTTAATTCAGATGAGTTATATTTCAGTTTAATACCCATGTAGTTCGATATCTGAACTCCAGGTATCATAGGTTCCACGTGTGTGGGGTAAGTTGTTTCATTGACGCTATTGAAACATAAAGCAAATTGGTTTACACTGTTGTCTTACTTGTCAAGTTTCCTTATACCATTGAAGTCCATAGCGCCTGGAATTCTAAATTTCTTTGGGAAGTTACCCATGATGGACCAAAAATTTGACTCTTTTATTAGAGCTTCCTCCGTCCTTACCGTATAAGCATCATTATCACTATGAATTTTCTTTTATTTCTGAACAGAGTACGGAGAAAGCCCATAAACGGGGTAGTAAGCTGCTATCTTTAATATTCTGTCTTAAGTTCTCTTTGTTTCTTATTTTACAAATTAATTTATGTGGTTGGTTGATTGGTCCAGAATCAACAATAAAAAAACGTTTTAAAGCAGGGTCTGTTAATCATTTCTTTTGCTAATCATTATATCCTTATGATGGTATTTTGGCAAGTTTCTCTACATCATTTTCATGCAATACATAACTTGTATTTTCGTCAAACGAAAAATCGATGGACAAAAGTTTCTAAACAAAGAAGGAGTATTAGCACGTGATTTGAGGCCGACCCCGCGGATCGAAGGACCCTCTCGTCTCAATCATAGAAACGTGTATGCCCAATAATGTAAACCCGTTGCCCATTTGAACAGCACTCGTGGACCTTTAAAACAAACACTGCACCATGATGAACAAAGATCGTCGAGAGTTAGGGGTGCAAAAAAATGAGTCGAGTGAAAGAAACGAAGCAGCGAAGGAGCTTTGCGAGCTTAAGTTTCGTGATAAGTGCAATGGTAGAAGCACAGCTGCACAACAATGCAGACCCATTATCGGCCAGAGTGTAGATTTGTGATTGTTGATCAAGTTTTTGAGTGGGACCACCATTATTATCCTCTTTGCACGACCTGAACTCAATTCGACGATTGCCACTTTGTTTTTATTTAATCGCTACTTAATATTTTCGTGCTGGGGTTGGCACTAATATACAGGATTGTAAATTTCTAATTGAGTGAGTCCGTGTTCCTCTTGATGGTCGTTAGGGAAGGTTTACGGATGAAATGATTTTATAAAACGATTTTTACTAATGGGGCTATTCAAAAACTACGACGCGCTATTTTTAACACTTTTTTCACCCCTCCCCTTCTTCGTCACGGGTGATCACACAAAGCTTGAACCCCCAGGATTTTTCGATTTAGTTTGATAAGCGCCTAAAATATAACACAAAACTGATAAATAAATATAAAACTATAAAATAGAATACAAAAATAAGGGGGAATAAAGAGGAATACTATCTTATAAATAAAATTAGTATGTAGGTACCATATTTAAGTCAAGAAGAATCGAAATATATTGCGTCTTCAACAAAATAGTTGAATTTGCAAACAAAAAAATAATAATTTTCAAGCAAAAAAGTCGAATGTTTTAGAAAACAGTTAAGAAAGATGATTTTGCAACCAAATAGTTGAATTTTCAACAAAGAAAAAAATTAACTTCAGGCAAAAAAAGGTTGCATACACAACCTAATAGTTGAAATTTCGAGCAAAAGAGACAAATTTTTAACGAAATTAACGAATTTTCAAACAAGATAGAATTAACTTGAACCACAAACAGTTTTTAGAAAATATTTGAATGTACAACCCGCAAATATGATTGTTTAGCGAAAAAGTAAAATTTTCAATAAAATAGATCAATTTCAAACTAAAAGCAATCAGTTTTCAACTGAAAATTAATTAGTTGAATTTTTAATTCAAATAACTGATATTCAACCTGATAAAACGAATTCTCAACAAAGATGTTCTTCAAATTTTAACCAAATAAATGAATTTTCAATAAAAATATTAATTCTCATGGAATATTTATGATGTTTCATACAAACTTTTTCTTAAATTCTAAATCTAAAGCAGATAAATTCAACTAGAAACTCAAATTTTCAAAAAAAAAAACATGAATTTTTAATCAGGAAAGATTTTTCAGTCGGAAGAGAAAAAAAATTGTAACCAAATTGTGAAACTTTTCAACCAAAAAGGCAGAATCTCTAGGAAATAGTTCAATTTTTAACCATAAACATAATTTTCAAATGAATGGTAGAATTTTCTACGAAAATAATAGAATTTTCGACCTCAAAAGATGAATTTTCAACAAAATAGTTAAACCTTTAACCAAAGAGATGGATCTTCAACTAATAAAATGAATTTTTGACAAATTAGTCTAATTTTGAAACTAGTGGTTAAATTGTCAATTAGGAAAATAAATGTTCTCCAAACAAGACGAATTTGCAACAAAATATGTAAAATTTCAAGTAAATTGTTGAATTTTTAACCAGAAGCGAATAATTTTTAACATCAGGTATTCAAATCGAAATACATTGCATTTTCCAAAAAAAAAAATTAATTTTCTACAAACAAAAAATGAATTTCCAACAAGAATTTTGTTTCCAAGCCATACAATAATAGAATTGTCAACCCATAAGGACAATTTTTCAACAAAACAGTTTAATTTTAAGCAGTTGAAAAATCGATTTGGCAACAACAATAAAACTCGAATTTTCAACAGAATATTTAAATTTTCAACATAAGTGATGGATCTTTAAATAATAAAATGAATTTTCAACAAAATAGTTTAACTTTCTACCAAATAGTTGAATTTTCAATCCAGAAGATTCATTTTTTAAATAATATACTACACTAAATATAATAATTTACCATAAAATGCATACATTTTCGACCAAATGGTTGAATTTTTAACTAAAAACGAGCAATCCTCAGCCAATAATGCGAAATGGTTAAATTTTCTGTGGAAAAAATTAATTTCTAAACAACGCCAAAAATAAATTTTGAATAAAATAGTTAAATTTTCAAACAAAGAGATAATTTTTCTAACTGATAATATAAATTCTTAACAAAGTATAAACAACCAGTTTTCGTCCAAAAATTGATTAATTGAATTTGTAGTTGAGAAAATTTATTTTCAACTGAAGAAAAATAGAATTTTCAACAATGTAGTTAAACTTTCAACCAAAGAGGTCTTTAACAAACAAACCAAATTTTAACAAATTAATTTCATGTTTACCCAAGTAAATAAATTTTTAATAAAAAATATGTAAAATGAGACTACTAATTTTAATTTTTTCAAGCATTTCAAAAAATTATTATTCACGTTTATCTTTTTCATGTGTGATTTTTGGAAGTAAAGAAAATAATTAAATTAATTTTTTTTATTGAATTATTTTTAACATCGATTTTAAACTGGTGGTCACCATTAAAAATAACTGAAGACCCACCGAAAAAAATGACTAAAATAAAGGTCTGCTTTTTCTGATTGTATAAATTTCCTTAATTTTTACCATTATTATTATTTTCAGAAAAGACCTAATGAAATATATTAGTTTTTGTTTGAAAATATTCTTTGGATGCCAAAAGAAAATAATTAACCTTTACTCTAATTTCTAGATAAGGGATAGATTTTCTCTAAAACTATATAAAATATTTATAAAATATAATTTTTGAATTCGAAAGAACTCTTTAACTCCTTAACTCAATTTCAGTTCGAATGGAAACATTTGAGAAAAAAATTTTTTGTAAAAAAATGCTGTGTCTCAATTTTGGGTCAATATTTGACTAAAAAAGCCTAGATTTTGTTTGTGTAATTTTCAAATCAGTTTCTAATAAATTTTTTGTCTATATATGTATGTTATTTTTTAGAAACTATTCCTTTTAACTTAAAATGTAATTATTTCATTTTTTGTTGAAAATTGATCTGTGTTGGTTGAGGACTTAACTATTTTGTTGAAAATTTGTCTTTTTGGTCGAATTAAACTATTTTTTCTCCAAAATACTACTATTTTTTTCTTAAAATACCAAGTTCTACATGTTTCGTTAAGGGTTCATCTTTTTAAGATGAAAATCCAAATACTTAGGAAAAAATTCAATTAATTAGTTGAAAGTTGAACAACTTTAGAAAAAAAAATTTATTTTCTTTCAGTTGCAAATTTATATCTTCGTTAAAACTTCAGGTTTTTGTTGAAAATTAAATTTTTAAACTGTAAATTGAACTACTCAATTTCTTTGGGTAAAATTATCGGTGTTAGTTGAAGATTCAACTATATGGTTGAAATTTTATCGCTTTGGTTGATACTTTTTTTTCTGGAAAATTAGGTTTTTTAATTAAGAATCTAAGTGTCCCATTTTTGGTTGAAAATGGACCTTTTTTTAATGAAAATTCAACTATTTGGTTCAAAATTCAATTTCTTTGTACAAAAAGTCCTCTTTTTAGCTTGAAAATTAAACTATTTAGTTTAAAATTCATCTATTATATTGAAAATGCGTCGTTTGATAGAAAATTAAGCTTTTTGGCTGGAAATTCATCTTTGTAGGTTGAAAATTAAACTGTATTGTTAAAAATTTATCTCTGAAAGTTTCAATATTGTGTTGAAAATTGGTGTTTCTTGTTTTAATTTAACTCTTTCTTCTTTAAAATTGAAATATTTTCTATTTAAAATGTCAACTACAACATCTTTGCATGCGAATTTAGCTTGTTTGTTTGAAAATTCAACTATTTGGTTGGAAATGCATGTATTTTGTTACAAATCCATATTTTTTGGTATCAAATCAATCTTCTTCGTTGGAAGTTAATCTTCCTCAGTCGAAAATGCATCTTTTGGAAGAAAATTAATTTGTTTGGTTGAAGGTTCATCTTTCTAGATTGAAAATTCAATTGTTTTATTGAATATTCATCTTTTTGGTTGAAAGTTGAACTATTATATTGAAAACTCGTTATTTTTTTGTTGAAAATTAATTTTGTTTTACTTAAAGTTTGAAATTTCCATTTTTGTTTCAAATTTTATATTTTTTAGTTGAAAATCCATATTTTTTATATCAAAATAATCTTCTTGGTTGAAAGTTAATCTTTCTTGGTCGCAAATGAACTTCTTTATTAAAAATTCAAGTTTTTGGGTTGGAAATTACATTTTTTTTTAAATCATCTCAACTTGACAATTGAGATATTTAGTTGAAAATTTTGTTAGAAAATTAATCTTTTGGGTTGAAGATTGATGCTTTTAGATTGAAAATCCAACTATTTTGCTAAAAACTCTTCTCTTTCATTGAAAGTTGAGCTATTATGTTGAACACTCTTTTTTTTCAAATAAATTTTTTCAACTGCAAATTTAACATTTGTTGTCAAAAAATGCTACGTCTCAATTTTGGGTCAATATTCGACTTAAAATAAGCAGAAATTTTTGCTGTGTAGTTTCTAAATCAGTTTCTGATAAATTCTTTATCGATACCATTGAAGTCAAAAATGCCCTTAACCAAAACAGTTTTTTACAACCCTATCCTATTGCAAATATTTTAAATGTTTTATTCTAAAAGAAAATACATTTTTGAAATGTTATTCATTTACGTTTTCTTTTATTGGCTTCATCCTCTTATTTAAAAAAAAATCATTCATATCTATAATAATAGAAATTATTTTAAAAATGGAAAATGAGTGCAAAAAAAATGCGAGGAGCTATTGCAAGGAGGCTATTGGCTTTTATTGGCAAAATCTTTCAAAAAGAATAAGCAATATATTAGAAAATTTTAATGTCTCTAATCAGGCTATAATCTGAAGATAAGAGGAATTTTGGGAAAACCCGATATTCATATGGTCACGCGTAATTATACAGCTTAACGCCGATAATGAACAATTAGTCAGGTTGAAGACAAGATAAAGATAAGTGAGAAAACCCGAACTTTACGCCCGGCCCCTAGATTTTTGGAATCCTTTTCTAATTTGGCTACACGTCTAGACTTGACTTTAGTAGATAAGCCAACATTGGAAATTGTAAACTGCAGTAATTAATATTCAATGTCTTAATCCTTTATTCATTTTTCTAAAAGGAGAAAACTCATTTTATCGGGATAAATGTAAATATTTTAGAAGGCAAATTGGTAGTATCTAAAAACATACAAAAGAAGGTAATAATAAAATTATTTTAGGGTCATTCCATTTTATTTCCCCGAAGTCGGTTACGACCAAATTAAAAAAAAATGTTGATACTTAACTAAAATAAAATCTAATGTTTTTTCAAACTTATTTATCACATAAATTTATTGAATTAAAGTAACATTTTCTGATGCTGCATATATGTTAAAAAATTTTGAATAAAATTAAATTCAAGTCAATTTCTAAATCAAAATAAATTATTAGTAAATTTATCTGCTAAATATGTTCAAAAAAGATTAAATTTTAATATAGTTATGTGTCAATGTTTTTTTAATTAGTTCACAATCGGCCAAAAAAGATGAATGTTCAACAATAACAAATATATTTTCAACAAAAGTGTTGCATTTACAATAAAATAGTAGAACTCTTAAGCACAGAAGACAAATAAAAAAAAAGATTGAAGTTTTAACCATGTAGTTAATTTTTCTAACTACAAAGATGAGTTTTTAACAAAATGGTCGAAGTTTTAAACAAAAAAGATTGAACTGCAACAAAGCAGTCACATTTTCCATAAAATAGTTTGATTTTTAAGCTAAAAAGGCAAATTTTTTAGACAAAAATTGAATTTTTAACAAAGAAATTCATTTGCAACTAAGAAAGATTAATTTTCAACTAAAAAAGATTGATTTTTCTCCAAATAGTTGAAGTTACAACCTAATACAAAGGTTCATCTACCAATAAGATTAATCTTACACTAGAAGACGTATTTCAACAAAATACATAAATTTTCATTCAAATAGTTAAATTTTGATATAAATTTTCCACTGAAAAATATCAATTTTCAACTAAAAATGGAATACATCAATTTTCAGTTAAAACAATAAATTTCAAAAATAAACCGAAGTTTTCAAACAAAAATATAAATGTGTAATATAGTTGTTCAACTTTTAACTATGTAGTTGAATTTTCAACCAAAGAGGATGAATTCTGAACGAGAAATGTAAGAGTTGATATTTCAACCAAAAAATATTTTTATTTTAAAGCAAGGAGAGTTGAATTGAACCAGAAAAGATCAAAAAAGAATTTTCAACCAAAAATGGAATAGTTACATTTTCAGTGAAAAAAAAATACATTTTCAACAAAAACAAACGAGTTTTCAACATAATAGTTCAACTTTTAACAAACAGATAAATTTTTAACGAAAAAGTTGAATTTTCAACCCGAAACGTTGAATTTTCAATAAATACATTCATTTGCACTTAAGAAAGATTAACTTCTAACCAAGAAGATTAATTTGATACCAAAAAAGATGGATTTTCAAAAAAATACATGAATTTTCAACCAAATAGGTAGATTTTCAACTGAAAAAGATCAAATTTTAACAAAAAAGTGGTATTGTTAAATTTTTGGTTTGAAAAATTCATTTTTATGAAATAAAAACTAGTTTTCAACATAATCGTTCAACTTTTAACCGAAAATATGAATTTTTAATAAAATAGCTGAATTTTCAACCTACAAAGATGAATCTTCAACCAAAAAGATTGATTTTCTATCAAAAGATGCATTTTCAACAAAATATATGAATTTTCAACAAAATAGTTCAATTTTCAAGTTAAAAAGACGATTTTTTCAAAGAAAGAAATTGAATTTTTAACAAAGAAGATCATTTTCAACTAAAAAAAGATAATTTTTAAGCAGGAAGGCTAATTTTTCCAAAAAGACGGATTTTTAACAAACTACATGAATTTTCAACGAAATGGTTCAATTCTGAACCAACAAATATAAATTCACATGGAAAAATGTTGTAGTTGACATTTTAAATAAAAAATATTTCAATTTTAGAGAAGAAACAAGTAAATTCAAACAAAAAAGACCAATTTTCAAAAAAATAGTTAAATTTTTAACTAAAGAGATAAATTTTTAACTTTAAAGTTTAAACGTTTCTCTATTTTATAATGTACATAAATGTGACATTTTTCTGCACATTTGTATTTTGAGAGTCAAATTTCTGAATAAAAATAAAGTAATTTGATAAGTAAGTTCAAAAAACATTGAATCTGATTATACTTAAGTATCTAAGGTAAAATGAAATGGCCCTTTAAAAATTATGTCTGTTATAATGCATTGTGCACTGAGAAAAAATACTACATTAAAGTAACGTTATTTTGTTATCTGTGTTTAAAAATTTTTTCAAATAAGGAAATTTCATGCTGGAAACTATACTTAGTCTGATATTTTTCAGGGATGGTTCAAATTGAACATCTTGAAATGTGGATGTACGTTACAAAATGAAATTTGCTAGATCATAGTATTGTTTTTTTTGTTATCAGTGGATAAAAATGAGAAGAATGGACAAATTTCATTTCTGGCCTACTATCCTAGAAGTTTTTCTTTTAGTCCAATTTTCTTCGGGCATGTCTCGAAAGGAAGGCCTTATCATGTAATTGTAGATGTTCACTAAAAAGTATAATTTGCTACGTAATGGTATTGCTTTTTCTTTATCAGTGTGTAAAAAATTGATAAAATAAGGATATTTTGTTTTTTTAGATCACTATGTGATCCATTAAAAATTGAAATTTGCTTTCTTATAGTGATCTTTTTTTTTATTAGTGGGTAATAAGTTAGAAATGTTCGTTTTTTGTATCACTATGCTGAATTGGTTTCTAGTGGTTTGATTGTCTTCGAAGATGGCTAAAATGTTAGGCTTTGCATGTAGATGTGAATTAAAAAATGAAATTTTCTGTGTTTATGTGTTGTTTTTCGTTATGAAAAAGCGTGAAATTTTTTTTTTTTTAGACTATTGTGCAGAAAGCTTTTCTTTCAGTTTAATTTTCTTTGGGTTCTTCCTGCCATCACCCATATCAAAATATTTCTCATGCATGAAAATGTGTTTAAATAAAAATATTTTTCAATTTAAGGCAGAACAATGCTGTATTCCAATCGAAATCCAATACATTGCATCTCTCTATTTTCCCTCTAACTCTTTTTCAAAGTTAAAATTTGGAAATTTTGAACATCTTGATCATCAGGAAAATGCACATAAATATTTGTAATGACTTGGTAAATCTAACATCTTTTATGTCAAACAATGTAGGAAAATTGTTTAGATTTTGCAACTGTAATGGAAGAAGCACGAGGGAAAAGAATTTTTTGCTTTTTATCACGAGCTGATGTTGTATGAGAATTTTTATATGCTTGTATCCATATAAATGGAAGAATTCATTGTGGTCCTTGTAGCCTCTCGTCATAGCCTTGGCTTTCCGGATTTCGCAGATTGGAAAGACAAACGCCCCCAAGTGAATAAAAAGAGCAAATAAGCAAAAAAAAAATGTCGCTAGTGGGTGGCACGCGCCTGATGCTTTAACTTTAATATAAATGGTTAACGGGCTCAGTGTAACACGAGACACACCGGAAGGGACGTCAACCGAGTGTCACTCAGTCATTCAGTCACTACACTCATTTTATGCGCGTACATTTCTCTGACTGACCACAGAAGTGCGTATACGCAATATAAGTACATCTCTTATCCTAAAATATTTTTAACAAATTTTATAGTCACCAAAATTCTTAAAAACAAATTTTCGAAGCTACAGAATATGTTTTTTATCCATTTTTTTTTTAAATTCAGTGTCACTTTTTATAAGCAAAATTTTAAATTCCGATAGGCACAGTTCTGTCTCCAATTTTTGCAGAAATTTTTATAGAGGATTTGAGAAAATAAAGTTTTCGAAAATATTTATTTTTATTTGGATTCTTTTGCAAGATATGTTGATGATTCTGCAGTTTGTGTGCATAATAATAATGGCGATACCATCTTAAATGCATTTAAGAGTATTCACATAAAATTACAATTTATACTGTTGGTTGGGATAGAAAAATGATCTATTCGAGAAGAATACTTAGTTTTCTTTCTATTCATTTGCCTCAAAACAAAATAGGTGTTCTTAAGAATTTGATTTACAGAGCGTCAAGATTTTCATGAAAAAAATTGAATTATGTAAACAAATTCTTCTCCTCAATCATTATCCAATTGATCATAAAATCATATCACAATAATCATATCACAACAGAATCAATCATATTAAAATTAAAAATAATAATCAGAAGAAAAATAATATTTAAGATTACCCCGAAAGAGAAACGGCTTAATGATATAATAATAATAATAATAATAATAATAATAATAATAGTAATAGATTTAACATGGCATTTTTACCTTATTTTGAAAAAATTTCAAAGATTTTGAAATCAACGTTAGGAAAATTTGGTTTACACACGATATGTGGAGTAAATGAACAAAACATGATAAATCCATTTTCTCAACAAATAGCATGTTTCTTGCATTTTCAGGACTCGAAGAATATGATTATTGTCTCTTGATTCATGAAAAGTATTCTATCCTTTAAACCTGTAAAATATATCAATTAAAATCCGTATATGTTGCAATAATTCAATAATATTGTATAACCAGCTAGATGGTTTCCTCTATATGACCCTATTTCAATTTTTCTTCTATCCCTGGTGTTTTTGAAAGCTACTATTTGTCCAATTATTGAGGAATCGTCTTGAAAGGATTTATCATTTTTTTTTCTTACGCCCCATATATGAAATTATCTTCAAAAGTATTATGATTGTAGAATTAAAATTGGAAAAAGATAGGTATGAGAACATATGCAGATAAATAATACGCAATTAAAAAATTTGAATGTATAGATGAGTAGGAAGAAGTTTATACAGGACAAACATGTAGGGCACTTAGACTAACTAAGGAGAGATGAACATCAAAATAATTTTCATAGAAGTCCCAAATATCACTCATTATCAGTTCTTTCAAAACATAGAATCACACATGGTCATAATGTTAATTGAATCGATGTCAAGATCCTTTATCATGAGAGAAATAAAAAAGAAAAAAATCATAGAGATGTTATTCATAAAAATAGAAGGTAACAAAGATATAAAAAAAGTTTGGGATGGGTTTATTAATTAGATAAATTGATCTTCCTTTCGACAATAATGTGACATTTTCCTGTATCTTTGCATTCTGAAAATCAAATTCCTGAATGTAAATAAAGTAATTTAATAAATAAGTTCAAAAAGCATTCAATTTCATTATAGTTAAGTGTCAAAGATAAAATGCTTAGGTTTCTATTTTTCATACCGGTGAGTTTCCTATAAATAATCCCTAATGAGGAAGTCTAAATTTGTTTTGAAACATGTTGGTCCCTAATAGTATAAAAAAGACGGAGAAAGAATACGGAAAGAATGAGAGTATTGTATATTTATCTCTAACTTTTTTCTGCATAAAATGGTCAATAAAAAAGTAGATTTTCTTTCGAACTTGAAAGAATTTTTTTTTTAATAGAGACGCTAAGATCAAGATTCGTTTGAATCTGCAGGGTTTCCTATGAATACCATTAAGATTTCTTTTAATTGAGGTATAAATGTTAACCTTAAGTTATCGAAAGATATATGTTTTTTGTTTGAATATTGCTTAAAGGAAATTTAATTAAATAAGCAATGTATAGAACAGACCGAATATTATCACTTTTCCTATTTGAAAAATGTAATATTCTGAATAGACTGGTACAGAATAAATCACAGAATTTTTTAATTAACCCTCTTTAGGTATCAAAAATCGTAGGATTGAATTCTTTATTTATTAACACTTTTTGAAGGTAAAATGAACAATTTTCAGAGTCATAAGGATTTATAGTCCAATATAGGAAAATTGGATTTTTTCGCCAACCCTGAAATTCAAAATTTTCTAAAACATTCCTTGTTGGTCCCAGGAATTTGAAAGTCTTTTAGAAGTGGAAGATGGAACGAGGTAAACCTGTAGAGACTTTTTTAGTACGAAAAATTTAACTTTCAGGGTTGGGTATTTGTTTTTTTTTTTTTCATTAGAGAATTACTTTTTTCAACTGAAAATTTAACTATTCCAGTTTTAGATTCATCATTTTAGTTGAAAATTCATCTCTTTCGTTGAAAATCCAACTATTTTAGGTTAAAAGTTGATTCTTTTTTTTTTAGAAAAGTCTACTATTATATTTCTGGTTCAGAATTCATCTTGTTTGATACAACATTTTATTATTTGGTAGAAAATTTAATTTCTTTGTCCAACTTTAATAATTGTTGTTTTATAAAAAATTCGCCTTTTTGGCTTGGAAATTCAACAATTTGTACAAAATTTGATTATCTCTTGACTGAAAATTTTTTCTTAGCTGAAAATTCATCTTTTGTTGAAAATTGAACTTTTTGGTTCGAAAATATATGTTTGTGGTAAAAATGTCCTCTCTTTTGTTAAAAATACAACTGTTTCGTTAAAAATTAATCTGTTTTGGCTAAAAATATTTAAAGATTTGGTTGAAAACTCAACTACATGGAATGAAGTTGAACTTCTTTGTTAAACATTGATTTTGTGGTTCAAAATTGAACTATGCGGATAAAAATTAGATTTTTTGGGCCGAAAATTAGTTCATTTAATGAAAATTTACCTGTTTAATTTTTGGTTGAAAGTTTATCTTATATAGTACAAAAATAAACTTTTTAGTTGCATAATTGATTTTTTTCTCACTTTAAAATTCAACTATTTGGTGACAAATTCATGCATTTTAATAAAATTGTATCTTTTTGGTGTAAAATTAATCTTCTTGCTTTAAAATTTATTTTTTTGGTTTCAACATTCAACAATTTCGCTAAAAATTGTTTTCCTTCTTTCCTGAAAAATCTTTCTGGGCGGTTAATTCCAATTTTTTTTTAAATTCGTCTTTTTGGTTGAATTTAACTGACTTTATCTAAAATTAAAATCTTTTTTTGTTGAAATATCAACTATTATATTTTTTGTCGAGAATTTGGGTTTTCAGTTAAAAATTTCTTTTATACTGGAAATTTAACAATACCATTTTTGGTTGGAAATTGATCTTTTTTTGGTGAAAATTCAACTATTTGATTGAAAATTTATCTTTTTCAATAAAAAATTAGTCTTCTTGGTTAAAAATAATATTTTTGTATTTTGATACAAATTTATCCTTTTTTGTTAAAAAACAATCTTCTTGGATTAAAATTTATCTTTTTGGGTTAAAAATTCATGAATGAGGTTGAAATTGTTTTGCCTTCTTGCCTGAAAAATCTTTCTGTGCTGAAAATTCAAATCCTTTTTTTTTAATTTGTCTTTTTGGTTGAAGAAAAATGATTCTGATTTAAAATTGAACTATTCCGTTTTCAATTCAAAATTAATCTTAATAAAGGAAAATTAGTCTATTTTTGGTTCATGATTAAACTATTTTGTTGAAATTTCGTCTCTTTGGGTTGAATTCAAGTGTTTTTTGTTTATAATTGAAATGTTTTCTAGTTGAAATATCAACTATTACATTTTTCGTTGAACATTTATTCTTTTTGGGTGAAAATTAA
This sequence comes from Andricus grossulariae, assembly GCA_011634705.1. Classification (NCBI taxonomy): domain Eukaryota; kingdom Metazoa; phylum Arthropoda; class Insecta; order Hymenoptera; family Cynipidae; genus Andricus; species Andricus grossulariae. The sequence goes on along the minus strand of JAABKJ010007545.1, from coordinate 93,001,595 downwards.
ACTATTTGGTTGAAAGTCACTCCTTTGTTGAAACAACCTTTGTTGAAGAATAATCTTTATGGTTGCAAATTAAACTTCTCGGCTGAAAATTCAAGTTCTTGCTTAAAATTTCGTTTTTAACTACTATTTTCTTAAAAATTTGGGTTCTTTTTTATTTGAATATTTATATTTTTGTTGAAAATGTACGTGTTTTGTTGAAAATGCAGTATTTCCTAAAAAAATTTCTGTTATTCCTAGGAAGTTGTAAATCTTTTGTAACTGGGATTTGCAACTATCTATGTGAATTTAAAGAAACACTTATACTCAATAAGAAATGAAGCTTCAGAGCCATAGAGATTTATAGCCCAATATAAGAAAATTGACATTTTTTTCCCAACATGAAATTAGAAATTTTCAAAAAAATTCCTTGCTTCAGAAATATTATATTGTAAAAACTAATTATGGATCTGCAAAAGTGGATAATTTTGATCTAAACTTTATTTTTTATTTTTTATTATTATAATACCATTAAACCAAATCCCTTCCAGGGTGAGGGTAACTCACTCGGTTCTAGCCTCGTTACACAAGTTCGTTCGTTGCGCAACACCGTTCCCACATAGGTCGCTAATCAATCTCTCCAGTAATCACCCCAGGCTAAGAGTTTCAAAAAGTGATCATGTATGACGTTATTCAGAAAAGAATGACATTGGTCGAATAAAAGGGGGATTTTGAAGCAATAGGTTTGAAGTTTAAACTTTGAGACTGGATATTGGATAATGTAACAATAAGAGAGATAGAAATGAAACGAATGTGCGCTGGACTACTCTGTTGCAATTCAATTCAGTGTCTATGCACGACACTCTCATTCTCATCCACGAAACGAATCAGTCAGTTAAGCAGGAAGTATACTCTGAGAGAACCTTAATGTTGATTGCCGAGAAAATTTTTGATCGAGTCGCTGACCACGTTTAAATAGCGGGACACATGTCATTAACTGCACGTGCATCGCCTACAATTCTAAAATCATTTATTGTCAACAATTCCGACACAAAAAAATTACAACAAAAAAGGATGAAATTGTGGAATATCAAACCGCGGCATATTATCCTAATTATCATTCTCAGATCCAAATGAACCACTTTTCCGGATCCAAAATTCATTTTTACATAACTTTATTTATTATAGTTAAATTTATACTTAATTTTTTTTTTTATTTAGTCTTTAATTTAGCCTTGAGCCTACAAAAAAGAGTTTCGTAATCTATTAAGACGTGAATAAGACGTTCAAACCTTCCACTCCTACACTTCCCCTCTCCTACTACCTCTACATTCCCCTACTTCCCCTATTCATCTCAACTTCCCCTCATCGCTCTTCAAACTTCTTCGTCCTCTACTAACCCCTCTCCTTATTTTCGCCCACGTTTCCCCACACTTTCTCTACACCCCTGATTTCCCCTCACTTCTCCGAGTACCTCTCCCCTCATTCTCCAACACTTCTCCCACTTCCCCTATCCTAATTTCCCTATACGACCCCTAATTCTCCCTTTATTTTTCCTTGCTACCTCTACTCCGCTTTCCCTTATTTCCCCTACTTCCCCACCTCTTGTGAGTTGTGAGTTCTGAGTTGTGAGTTGTGAGGTGTAAGTTTTGAGGTGTGAGTTGTTAGTTGTGAGGTGTAAGTTTTGAAGTGTGAGTAGTGAGTTGTGAGTTCCCCTCACTTCCCCTTATTGAAAAAAAGTATGACGGACGGATGGACGGACAAATCGATTTTTAACAAGCGGTAAAAAACGTGGTTTCGAGAAAGTGCCATTTAAATGTATATAGAGCGCATAAAGTAAACTAAAAAAATTGTTTTAACGTATTTTAAGGGTATATTTATTAAGCATAATAAACCCTACATCAATATCTTTCTTAATGTTAAAAAAAAATTACAAAAATAGCATTTTTTTCACGCGTTCTAAAGTAGAATCCTGCCTTGAAAAGAAGATAAATTTACTATCACAAAAGAAAAAGTTTCAACAATATACAGAAATTTGCAAGAAAATAGTTAAATTTTTCCCTGAAGAAGATAAATGATAAACAAAACATGGAATATTTAAACTTTCAGGTAAAAAAAAAAATAATTTACAAAGAAAAAATGTTAAGAAAATTGTTAAATTTTGAACAAAAACAAGGTTTTTCAAATAAAATGATGAAGCATCTCCAAAAAAAGTTTTTTTAAGAAAGGAGTTCCACTTTTAACTAGGTAGTTGAATTTTCAACCAAAAAATGTTTTTCAGTCTCTATTCACGAATAGCGGATCTCTTGTAAATAAAAAAAAATGGTGTCATTCATATTGAATTTACTGGATTTTTTTTTTGTATAATTGAAGCTTCGACCGTGATAAAGTCGGATAAAAAAAATTAGCTAGAATTTATATTTTTTTATTCATAAATGTCATAATTCTAATGTCTTTATTCATAATGTCAGTAGGTGACATATATGAGTGAGAGTCCTCTTGGAGAAAAAATAGCGTGCAGACATATATTTCTGTCTCACACAGTGAGCATGAACTTGCTCAGCATTGCATGTGTGCCGCTAAACATAGTGGAGGTGGTGGAGGGGGAATAGTTATTATTCAGAACTATTTATGAGTATCACATATATGTTGCAAAATGAACCTAGTTTTTTTTGGTAAAGAAATGGTAATTCGTAATTACTCAATGTTCTAGTATTTAAATGGGAAAATTACAAAAGAGCATATCTCCCCACTTGAGAATTAATATAACTAGTCACAATTTGTTCCTGAAACGAAATGTTGAACTTCAGTCGCGTTTAGTACTTCTACCGCTCGCAACATGAACTTTATCAAAGATTATTTTTCCCGTCGCTTAAAAAAATTTGATAATTCTATAAAGGAGAGCCCGCAAACTACTGATACTACTGATAGCATTGTGTGTTTTTAATATATTTTATTTATTTTTAAATGCAAATTGTGGGTCGAAGTGTGTGAAGAAAGCTTTTACATAAATGTGTTTTGTGATCAAGAATTTATTTATGTTATAATTTTTATGAGGGACCAGCAAATAGATTGCCAGACAAATAGATTTTTAGATTGATCTAGAATTCCCGTATAATTTATTTAAATAACACGTTCGTTCCGTAATACTGCTCCGACCCAGGTTGCTGATCAATCTCTCTAGCGATCAGCCCAAGTGAAGAGCCTCACAAAGTCATCATGTGAAGCTCCCCACTTTGGCGGCAGTAGATATATCTGAATTTTCGAAAGGGAAACGGCTTAATGGTATAATAATAATAGAATTGGGATATCTTGGGGACATCCTTGGCATATAAAATTGGGACATTAATGGGATATCCTCAGGATATTCTGAAATATCCTTGGGACATTCCAGGGATATCGAGATTACTGCTCTGTACGATATTATTCGCAATATTCCTAGGATCTCCTGGGATATGACCAGATTATCCTGGGAGAGAAATGGTATATCTCGCGGATATCTCCTGCTGTGAGGGATAAAAGAAAAAAATCAAAAATCCTTTAAAAATATATGCAGAAAAGATAAAAATATTTAAAAATATGGGAAACATTACTATTTTCACGATTTATTTAATTTTGACTTTGAGGTTTCAAAATATCCTCTCATTTCATAGTATGATAAAGTAACATTGGAGGGTTACCAGACATTTTTATCAAAAATATTGTGCAAAAATAGTTTTTACTATACTGAAATCTTCGTAAGTATAAAATTAACAATTTTATCGCGCATTATGAATAGTTTGAATAATTATTTTCGGGCTTGAAAGTGATTTTTAAAATCCTTATCTCTAAAATATTGAACTCTACTATTGATTTTGATCTTTTTCCATTCAATATAAGTGATATCTGTGAATTTCAAATATTTAAAAAATGGTGTTAATATTATTTAGCAATTTTTCATTTCAAATTTTCAGTACTTTTTTATTTATAATTTCTAAACGAAATCATATAAAATTTGGAAAATTTACTTAAATGTTCTTTGATGTAAGTACTTTACTGAGCCAATTTTAGAAATAAGTTATTAGTCAAAGAAAAAGTGGAAAATAACTGGGTCTTAAAGTGGTCAACATTTTGCCAATCGCAATTTTTTATTTTAAAATATAAAATTAGTATTAATATACAATTTTTGTGATTCATAGTATCTAATATCTATTATTTAAAATAATAGAAAAACAAGGGCAATATTTTTGATAATATTTATGAAAATTGATGTCTTAAATTTAGTACCTATTATTGGTCAAATAATGTAAATATTCTATGAAATACAATTATTTTTTATCAACAATAACAGTTTTAGATGAAAAACACCAACATAATATAAGAAAAAATGGTTTAACATTGTAAATCTTCTTTTCAATCTAATGTTTTTTGTTTTAAATCACCGATTTCCGGTGAACAATGTTAACATAACCGGAAATTGTTAAAAAGTTGTGAATATTCTTTAAAACATAATTTTTTTACATTAAAAATACCAAATTCCGACGGAAAACACTAACATAATCCAAAACTGTTAAAATATCCTAAATCTGATCTGAGTTATAATGATTTTTGTTTCAAAAAAACGATTTCCAGTGAATAACGTTATCATAATCTGAAACTGTTCAAAAATTGCAAATCTTGTTCAAACTATAATGAGTTTTGTTTTAAAATACAATTTTTTTATGCAAAACGCTATCAATCTTAAATTGTTATAAGTTGTGAATCTTTAATATATAATTTTATAATAATTAAAAGTACCAATTTCCGATGAAAAACACTAACATAATATAAAATTGTTAAAAGATTCTAAATCTTGTTTAAATTATAATGGTTTTTGTTTAAAATCCCAAGTTTTGGTGTAAAACGCTAACGTAACCCAAAATTGTTAAAAAATTGTTTATAACCATTAAAATTAAATGATTTTTGTTTAAAGAGACGTTAAACAGTACAAAACGATAACAAAACCGAAAAAAGTAATTTGTTGAACAATTTTTAATCTTTCAAATATAATACTTTGTGGTTAAAGATATCCATTTCCGTTGTAAAACGCTAACGTGACCTAAAATTATTGAAAATCGGGAATCTTGATTATGTTTGTTTCAGAATCCTCATTTCCAGTAAAAAAAAATTAACACAGCCAAAAACTTGAAATAATTTTAAGCCTTCGAAACTTTATAATTTTATATTAAAATAATTAATAATATTAATATTATCATAAAATTTAACAAATTATGTTTTTTTTTAATTTACTTTAATTTAAAATAAGTTCTTAGATAATTTGGAAGTTTTTAATTTAACTGCACAAGAGTATTTAAAGTGTATAAATATTTATCAATTCGCGTAAGGTTTTTTTAATAAATGGGATTATTTGTAGATTTAATTAAAAAAATTTTTAATTTAAGATAAAAAACAGCCTCAAGTAATGGAAAGCCAATCAAGTTTTCAATAACAATGATTGCGAGATTTTTTAGATATATCGTTACACCATTTTTTTAGGATATAATTAAAAAGATTTTTAACTTATCAAATTCGAAGTTCGAAATAAAAAAATGCCAGAAATAGTAGCTAAATTAAAAAAAATAAATGGATTTTATTAATACTTTATTAATTTAAAAAATAAAATAGAAGTGAATATTAATTAAGGCTTCGCATTTTTTTACAGAAAGAAGAGTACAAAAACAAAGCGAAAGCATTGTTAAATCGTTCTTCTGAATTACTGACGTCAGAAGAATGGATTGTAGACAAAACAACTCCTGATGGCGATGTTATTTCTTATATGCAATTTCCAAAAACTGGCAAAAAGATTTTAAGAATAACGGTAAGATTTAATTCAATTTTCATACGAGATAAAATGAACTTCAATGATTAATGATGAGATTTTTAATAATTATTTTATTGTTGTGTTTAAGGGAACTGTTAACGTTTCTGCCAGAATGCTCTCGGATAATTTGTTCGAGAACGTAGAAGCAGCCTCAAACTGGAATACACAGTTAACAGAATGTAAAAAAATTAACGTAAGTATCTTTATAATTTTCGCAATAGATATATAATTTATAATTTTCTACATCTACTGACTTTTGTTGGAACTATTTTATTTTGTTTTTATTTTCATTGCAGGAAATAGACGAGAATACGGATATTGTCTATCAGGCAACACCATCTTTTGGTAATGGAATAGTAACAGCAAGAGATTTTGTAATTCTACGACATCGGGGCAATTTTGGCCCGTATTTCGTCAGTTGCGGAATGTCGATTCCATTCGCAGAATATCCTTCTCGAAAGAATTACATCCGGTAAGTAATTTAAATTGAAATAATAATTTAAATTTGAAAAAACTTTTCTTTCTTTGTTCGTATTGAAAAATAAATAGTTCAGTAAATAATTTACTTAACTAAAATATCTGTGAAATCATTTTAAGGTAGTTGTGCAAAAAATCAGATCACTGGGAAAAAAAGTTTTGCATGATTTTAAGAAAGAGAAAATGAAAGAAAAAACATGTTTTTTTTATGGAAAATGTTGAAAACTTGCGAAAAATAATTATTTTAACATTAGTTTTGGCTTTTTTCGGCGAAAACATTTCCTATAACTCTACTGTTTCTAATTTAGAAACAAGTAAATAATCCTTAAATATAGTTATTTGTTAAAAAAAATATTCTTACAAAAAATGGTTTCAACAATTCCAGCCATAGAAAAATTTATTTTCGAAATTGGAAGCAAAGTTGTAGAGAATATTTTCCCTGAGAAAATAAGCCATAATTGATTAAAATTCAACCATTTTCTTTAAATGCAGGCCTCGGACATGCCACACTCTTGACACTATTTGACACTTTTTTGAGCGACGACATATTTTACTACTATTTTATACTAAACTTGGTTAATTTTTAGTTTATATTTCTTTCGTTTCTGAAAATTTCAAACCATATTGTAGTTGAATTTTCTAACTAAAAAAGGTCAATGAAATAGTTCAATATTAATTTTCAAATTGGAGTAGCTAAATTTTCATTCAAGATACTTAATTTTCATTTAAAAAAATGTATTTTCTACAAAACAGTTTAATTTTAGAACAAATAGTTGAATCTTCAAGCCAAAAAGATGAATTTCCCACAAAACAGATGAATTTTAAACCTAAGAATGTGAATTTTCAACAAAAACGTTAATTTTCAACCAATCAGTTGAATTTTTAACAAAATAGTTAAATTTTCAGTAAAAAAAATTAATTCTCAACCAAGAAAAAACGAATTTTCAACTACAATTGTGAATCTTCAACCGAAGAAATTAATTTTTAAGAAAATTAGTTCAACTTTTAACCAAGGAGTTGAATTTTCAACTTAAAAAGATGAATTTTTAATGAAAAATGTAATAATTAATATTTGAACAAAAAAGATTATGATTTAAAATTTAAAAAAAACAGTTGGATTTATCCAACAAAAACGAATTTTCAATAAAATACTTAAATACCAACCTAAAGCAGATTAATTTTCAACCAAACAGTTTCATTTTTAAACAAAAGTTGATATTCTACTAACAAAGAATAATTTTCAACAAAATACATCAACTTTCAACCCAATAGTTAAATTTTCTACCAAATGGTTGAATTTTCAACAAAAAGTTGATTTTCAACCGAAACAGATTAATTTTTAATCAAGCAGTTGTATTTTTAATCAAAAAGTGGATATTCTACCAAAAAAGAAGAATTTTCAATAAAATAGATAAATTTTTGATCAAATAGTTAAATTTTCGATCGAATGCATAGTTAAATTTGCTACCAAATAGTTGAATTTTCGAGCCCAAGATATGAACCTTCTACAAAATAGTTGAATTTTCAACAAAAAATTAATTTCCAACCAAAGCAGAATAATTTTTAACCAGTCAGTTGCATTTTTAATAAAAAAAGGTGAAATTTCTACAGAAAGAGATGAATTTTCAAACCAAAAAGATGAATGTTCGACAAGAAAAAATTGTTAGTCAAGAAAGAAAATAAGTTAATATCAAATTGTTGCATTTTCAAAACAAAAAGACGAATTTTCCATAAAACAGTTAAATTTTCAACCAAGAAGTATGGAATTAACAAAATTATTAACTTCTCAATAAATTGATTCAATTTTGAACCAAATAATAAAATCTTGAACCAAAAAAGATAAATTCTTGACCAAAAATTTAGTAGTAGACTTTTCAACCGAGAAGAATAAATTTTTAACCAAAAATAGATTTTCTTAACTTATAGTAAATAATATCATTTTAAATAAACATTGATGTTGATTTTTTATACTTTAAAAATTTAGGTTAGAAAACTGGATATTTTGCTTAATTTTTTTTCTCCATTATATACTTCTATATTATAGATTATAAACTTTTAAATTCGGATTACACATCAGTTTAATACTTGAAAAATGTGATGACACTATGTTGACATTACTTTTTCAAATTTGTTACACTATTTACACTATTCTTTATGCAAGTCAAAAATTTTTCAAATTAGAAATAATGATTTTTATTTGAAATTACATCAGTAATATTATTTTCATTCTTAAAATTGTAGAAGAGCTATTTTTTCAGAGATCTGATTTTTGGCACGACAACTTGAACTATTATTAACCTTAACTATTGTCAATATTAATTTATATGTAAAAAAGTATTTTAAAATGGAATAGTATTGGTGTATAATTGATATGTAAAGTGTGCATAATTGGCATACGGAATTCCACAGTTGTGAAGTTTAAATTGAGTATGCTAAATCTGAAAACGTCGAACACTTCTATGTACAGTTTCATTGTCCACTTTGTACATTTTGGTATGTCATTGAAAGCAGTGCAGTATTTCAATGATTCACGCTTGAGAGTAATTATTCAGTTCACTTGCTGAGCCTTTGTGCCTTTGTGCGCCTTGGTACATAAAGCATTGCTCGAGAAATAGGATCTCATGAGTAAATTCCATGTTTGATTTGGAATGAGAATACCCTAATTGGGTAGATAGTTATAGAAGACAAAAAAGACAGTTTTATACATTTAAGATCGAAATTAAATCTGCTTTCTTATGAATAATTTTATGCACCTAAATCAGAGTATGAACAAACACAAATTAAAATCAAATTTCAAAACTACCTCCTTTACTGCTCATTAGAGATTAGGGACCAAAATATTTCCTGGCCAATTTAGACCTCCTCATCCGGGATTACCCTGGTAGAAAAATGTTTACAAAAAAGTATAAAAAACTAAAACCATTTTTACAGGAATCTACAAATAAATACAATAAATTACAACCAAAATTATAGCAAAGTACAACTTTTTTCTATTATTCGGGCGAATTTTGTACATTTGTTGTATTTTTTGTATATTACTGTGTTTTATTGTAGTTTTAATTTTCTACACGAATTTACAGAACTTTAAAGGTTTTTCAGCCAAAAAGATTAAAAAAATTTTTAAATTCTTTTTCCACCTAGGATGACAAATATTTAGAATATTGCAATAAGATGATTTTAAATTAAGATGTGTACCTACGTGATTGCTATTACAAAAAAGCTGAACTATGTTTAAAGTTTATAAGAATAGTAGAATATTAAACGACAATAATAAATAATCCGTGTTAAACAACGAAAAACCTTACGTTTGAAGTTTTATTTTTCAAATATGCAGAAATCGTTTGAACACATTTAAAATTATGTCATTGCAATGTCATTGAAATAAAAAAATTGGCACTCTTGAAGATACAAATTTTTTCATTAATTTGAAACTTTATAAATTAAAGCTTAAAACTTTTTAAATTTAAACTCTGAATAATTTACGCGTATAAAATGGTAGCTTTTAACACTTTTCAATTGAACATTTTTCAACTAAACGCCGTTAAACTGCAAAGTAAAATTTTTTTAACTTTTATACATTGTACAGTTCAAAGATTAACAAAAAAATAAATCCACGCTATCATTTTCAATACTATAAATTGAAGAATGAATAAAAAAAATGTATAAATTTTCAAAATTATAACATTTTAAAATAATTTTAAGCCAGAAACATTAATTTATACATCATAATTGTTTTCTAAATCTTTTTAAATATTCTCTTAAAAATTGTTTGAAAAAAAAATCATTTAAAACTTTTGCAAGAATCTAATGAAAATTTTGTTATCATCTTGGAGCTCGACTTTTTCTTACATTTTTTGAAATCCTGCAATATAAATACAATTACATTAAAATCTTTCAGATTATTTTTTGAAAATTTTGAAAATCTTTTTAATATTCTTTTCAAATCAATTGAAAAAAAATTTGTTTTTCCAGGAATTTCGATCAAATCTTTTTATTCTTTCGAAAAACTTCAAAATGCTTAAAAAAATTCTAAATTTTTTCTCCAAAATCTTCAAAAATCTACATTTTTAAAAAAATGTTTTGAAATCTTTTCAAGTTTTAAATTATTTTGGAATCTTTTCGAAACTTCTAAATATATCTTAAACTTCGTCGATTTTTTCCAAATTAATACTTGTTCAATTGTTATTGATTAATAAAAATTTTTTAAATCTTTTGAAATATTCTCTTCAAATTAATTTTTGAACTTAAAAAATCATTTTAAATTTTCCCAGCAATCTTAAGAAAATTTATTTATTTTTTTAAAACCTCAAAATTTTCCAAAACAATTGCTCAATTTTTATTTATGCATCAAAATTTAGTAATTTGATTTACATATCAACAATTTGTTAAATAAAAAAATAAAAATGATAACGGTCAAAGTTTGAATACATTACCTTGATGAAATATAACTACTGAGATAGTTGCAACATGATGAATATTTTCAATGATGTTGATTGATTACTAATAATTAGTTTCCATTTTAAATACTACTCCTACGATATATTCAGGCATTTTAAATCAGGATAAAGTTTTTTTTGTTGCGGTCGAGCACCGTATGCAAATCATTGATTATGTAAATTATTTATAACAAATGTCATAAATCTTAAACTGAATATTTATATCCCTGAAGTGTATCTGCAATAATTCCGATACATAGCGACTTCTCTTAAGTCTTTTCTTCGGAGAGAAAAAATAATATTCGTAAAATGTCCAATTTTGACGTTCTATTTGTTTGAATGATAAATTATACAGAGAGAAATAAAAAAATTGGGTCTGAAGTCGTTTAAGTTTGTACATTTCTACAATAAACTACCAGTATTTACAAAATAATTTCAAGTATAATTTTCTAATATTTCAACTTTTGTGAAATATTGTAATTTTGGTAAAGATTTGTAATTTTCTACAATATATTACGTAAAATTAAAAGTTTTTTTGACGTCAAACGCTCAAATTAAAATGTAAAATCCTGTCGTTTTTTGTAATACCTTGCAGATTTTTGCAACAAAATAAAAAAATCGTAATAAAAAGTTATAGAAATTTTTGAATTGTAGAAACTTATACTTTACTATCAATTTTTTTATTTTTCCACAAGAAAATACGAGAAAAAAATCGGCTATTTTTATTTAATTGTATTTTTTGTTAAATTTGGTACATTCTTGTAAAAAAAAATACAGTTTTAGAAATGTACTATCTTGTAAAATTGTTGTCCTTCTTCCCTTGTTATTTAATTGTCTCTTATGAGCCGGAAAGGAGGTAGTTTGAAAATCTGATTCTGATTTCTGAATTTTGTTCATACTCTGATTTCTGGGCATAAAATTATTCCTAAGAAACCAGATTTCATTTTGATCTTAAATTAATTTTTCAATAGAGACATTATGTTCTTTTAATGAAGGCCAAACAATTTTTACCTCAATTTGTCGAAAGAAATCTTTTTATTTAAGTTTTGTACAAAGGATGTTTTTAAATGGGTAATTCTTAGAAATGTATGCAGTTTTGGATTATTTCTGTTCCTGTTTGGTAAATATAATAATCTGAATAGATTGGTTTAGAATCAACAACAAGCAGTTTTATTAATAACTTTGCTATTTCTTTTTCGAAAAAAAAAACTAAAAGATCAGGCTTGCTACAGGTCAGGTAATTTAAAACTGGTCAAGGAAATCAGGAAATCTCAGGGAAAATCTGAGTCAGGGAATTTTCGTTTTTTCTTTTAAATGCAAACTGACTTAATAGAACCCAATAAAGTAATCCAACTATTTTTGGTGAAAAGTTCCTTCTTTTAATTGAAAATTGTATTATTTTTTCCCTATTTTTGGTCGAAAATTCAGCTCACTGATTGAAACTACTATGTTAAAAATTAATGTTATTGATTTGAGATTTAACTGTTTTGTTGACAAGTAGCTTTTTTTGGTTGCTAATTATTAATTTTCTAACGGAAAATTGAACTATTCCATTTTTGGATGCAAATTGATTGTTTTAGTGGAAAATTCAGCTCTTTGGTTGAGATTGAACTATTTTCTTGAAAATTCTTTTTTTTCTGTCGAAAATTTTTTTGTTTAACTGAAAATTTAACTGTTCCATTTCCGATTAAAAATGGATAGTTTTTGGTGGAAAATTTAACTATTTGGTTGAAAGTTCATGTATTTGGTTGGAAATTCGTCTTGTTTGATATAAAATTAATCTTCTTGTTTGAAAATTCAACTAGTTGGTTGAAGGTTCAACTACTTTTCTGAAAATTAGATTTTTTGGTTGCTAATTAATTTTTTAACGGAAAATTTAACTATTCCATTTTTTGATGAAAATAGATAGTTTTTATTGAAAAATTCAACTATTTGGTTGAGATTTAACTATTTTTTTGAAAACTCTTTTTTTTTTGTCGAAAATTTGTTTGTTTAACTGAAAATTTAACTGTTCCATTTTTGGTTGGAAATTTATAGTTTTTGATAGAAAATTCAACTATTTGGCTGAAAGTTAATTTATTTGGATGAAAATTCGTCTCATTTGATAGAAAATTAATCTTCTTGATTGGAAATTTAACTAATTGGTTTAAAGTTGAACTACTTTGTTAAAAATTAATTTTGTTAGCTATAGATTCATCTCTTTGGTTGAAAATTCGTGTTTTTAGGTTGAACATAAATTTTTTTAACTGCAAATTTAACTGTTTTTTGCTTGAAATATCGACTATTACATTTTTTTGTTTAGAATTTATCTTTTTGGTTGAAAATTCAATTACTTAGCTAAAAGTTGAACTATTTTTTTAACAATTAATTTTTGTTATTGAAGATTCATCATTTTAGTTTAAATTTTTATCTATTTGTTTGAAAATGTTTTTTGTTGAAAATCCGTTTTTTGGTTGGTTGAAAATCAATATTTTGAACTGCAAATTTAACTATTACATTTTTAATTGAAAATTGTTTGTTCTTAGTAGAAAATTCAACAATTTGGTTGACATTTTTTCTTCTTTCTTGACTCAAAATTTTTTTCTGATTAAAAAAAAATGTTTTGTTCAAAATTCGTCTTTTTGAATGAATTCAACTCTTTTTTATTTAAAATACAAATATTTTTTGGTTGAAATATCAACTGTTATATTTTTGGTTGAGAATTCATTTTTTTGGTTGAAAATTTATCTTTCTTACTTAAAAATGTAACCAACTGTTTGTGAATACAACTTTGTAGGTTGAATGTTTAACTATTTGGTTAATAATTCCACTTTTTTGTTTAAAATATAATTATTGTTTTAAAAATTAAACTATTTTGTTAAAGAGTCATCTTTTTTTATCGAATATTTAACTGTTTTGTTGAACATCCGTCTTTTGGGAAGAATTCATCGTTTTTGATTGAAAATTCTAATGTTTTCTAAAAAATTCGTCTTTTCGGCTTGAAAATGTACCCCTGTTTCCCCTATTTTAGAGCATTTTGGGTTGAAGTAGAAACATTTTTTTATTAACATTATTTATCTCCTAGGTGTAAGGTTGTTTTATTTTTATACCTAAAAGGAAAATATATAACGGCCAGGGAAAATGAAAAATTGGTCAGGGGAAGTCAGGGAATTTTGAAATTGGGATTTTGTAGCTACCCTGAAGATCTATCAAAAAGTGATCCTTTAAATTAAAAACCTTGGATAGTTTTGACTCTTTAAATTAAAACCTAGGATATTTAGGCACTCAACTCTTGCTTATGGGTTTTCGCAAAAAATTATATTTCTGGGTGCGTTAATTTAGTGTTGTCCACTTTTGAGACATTATTGTTGTCATTTCTTAAAGATTGGAAATTGAACATTTTACATGAATAAATCTGAATGATAATTTTCCAATCTGTTTTTTTGAATGACCAGAGGAGACACCCTTCTGGGATGCTTTGCAGCTGTGGATCTTCCGGAAGTTGAAGGCGATGGCTGTCGTTTCACGTGGATCCTAAACACCGATTTGAAGTTATGGATGCCACAAAAAATTATAGATAACGTTTCAGTGACGGCTCTCGCTGAATTTATGGATCTTTTGAGAAATCACGCCCGAAACTTGCGATCATGACCAATCTCTAAAGGCCAAGTGAGCCTTCCGTGCAAAAGCGATATGAAAAACTCACGTGAAAGTGACTTTAGGAATAGCTCAAGAACTCTTGAACTGATTCTTGTGTGAAAAAGGACACTAGAGATCGATTTTTATTTGAGCTAAACACCAAACTCGAAGCTCGAAAAATAATAACGTTCACAATCTATGTACAACAGTCTACTAAATGTCGATATTTCGTCGATAGGGTTCGTGTATAAATAAATGTTTTCCATTCGTCTGTACTATTCAGTAATTAAATACGATACTATCGATATTTAGCAGATTCTTAGAGTAAAATTATAGTACCTATAATTTTTACTGCTTAGGTAAAGAAGCCCATTTTTTTATCAAACATGTAATGTATCTTCGATTTTGTGTGAATGCTGCAGTGTATTGACACGAAACAGATAATGAAAATAATTAGGCTGCTGCAAAACTATGAAAGTTTTTCGGAAATTTAATTGTTGATGGGGAAATTCTGGTGAAAGGTACTGACCGCGAGCTCTCAACTGTACAATGTATATTATCAATTTATTATAAAATCATGTTTATTATAGCTTTCTTTGTATAGAAAGTATATTGTTCTTCCATTCTGGAAAGAAGAGCATTCACAAATTTTCTGATAGAGTCTTTGAAAATAAAAGGAATAAGCAGAGCCAATTTGTTCCTTATAGAGGATGATTTTTTGTGTTAATTAAAATGTGAGTTTCAACAAATCTGCGTTTATGTTTGCATTTTCATACTGGAAAACTGTGACTACAAAGCATTTGATAAATATTGTGATGTTTTTGATATTACGCAAAAAGATATTCGTGAATGAGAGGTTGTATGTTTAATTATGTGATAACAAAGTTTTTAGAGCTCTTTTGTACATGAGAAATAATCCTTAATATTATTCGGAAAGTTTGATTGAAAATCAAACGAACCTAAATTGTTTTCTGTAAGGAAATTTCTTAAATATTACCAAGTCTCGAAAGATTTTCCATGATAATTATTTTTCATTGATAGTTCTGGATTGCCTTTTTTGGACGTAAGTTAGCCAATTTCTTTACTCATATTATGGATAATTTCAAAAACTCGTTAATAATCGACCGGCGAACGTGAAAAAGGGATTTTGAGTCAAGCCCAGTAGGACTTATTTTTAGACATTCCATGCTGCGTCTGGACAGAGTGAAAGTTCATAAGATCTCGATTACGCAGCTTCTGCCTAAAATAAAATCGCGTTCATTTTCATGTTCCACTACAGGCACTGTGTTAATAAACACAAGTAAAATTAGTACCATTCATTTACAAATCTGATTTTACAGAGGCCAGTCGGCCGATAAGAAAAATTTTATTTCTCGAAATTTTATCTGCACAAAAACGATTGTATATTTTTTAAATGGAAGCTTTAACTACAAAATGAATTTAGAATACTTTTTGACATTAATCGATCAAAATAATTTTAATTGTGTTTGCGAAGATTGAGGCTAACATGAATTTAGGATACGAATTATTTTATTTTAAATACTAATAATAAGACTGAAGACTAATTTTTTTGCATAGAGGATAGAAAAATTGAAGTAAATTATAATTCAGAATAGCAAAGCTAGACAACTGAAAATATTAAGTAATTAATTATTTTACTGAAATTGTGTCAATAGAGTATCCTATTTTTATTTAAAATTCTTAGAATTAATTAATCCTCACGGATTTTTGAAAAGTGTTCTAAATTCCGGTGCTCGTAAAATATCGACACAACAGCGAAACTAGTCGCTTAAGAGATAGCAGATATTGTCATAGATGTTTTATTACGTGTAAATAGTTTAATATAATAAATATAAATATTAAGGATATAGTTTATAGTTATCGTTTTAGAAATTAAGACTGTAAGTCAATGTAATATAATTCCAGTATGCAGCTTGCATTTATAAAAAAAAATATAATAGTCAAAGTAGAACTTTTAGTATACCCTATCATTTAAATTTCACCGGATGGCTTAAAACAGCTATTGATAATATTTTTGCGCAATAAGAGCACAGAAACTTATAAAATCCTGGGTTTTATAAGCCCAAGTTGAAACGAAAATGTTCATTTAAAAAAAAAATATTGCAAAAAACGTCAATTTTAGAGGTTTCTTAAACATGCCAATAACTCTAAAAATAATGAGTTTTAGATGTTTTCAGGTTAATTTTGAAGATAAATCTCCATAGTATTTTGTTGGCTTACTAAGATATTTTTAGAATTTTTTCCCTAGATTCTACCCAAAGGTTAAATTCTTGTACAAAAAAGTCGTACAGCTTCAAATCCAAACAGAAACCTATACATTATTTTTTTAAATTCAAAATATTAATATTTTTATAAATATTGCAACATTTTTGCAAATATATATAGATTTAAAAAAAAAATTTCTAAGTACTCACTTTTGAAAGTTTACGACTATTTTGTACCAAGTTTGTACCTGGGGTAGAATCTTGGAAGAAATTCTAAAGGTATCTTGATATGTTAGCAAGTACTATGGAACACCTTTAAAATGAGTTCAAGAACTTAAAATAACGTAAATTATTTGCATAGTTATTGAAAAATTGAAAAAAATCGAAATTTGACGTTTTTTTCAATAAGTTTTTATGTACAAAATTAACATTTTATCTTCAACTAGGAAAAACGTGTTACTATAAAAATTAAGCCACTTTAATAGCAGCTGAAAAACAGGGATTTCAATAAATTCCAATGCATTTAAAAATGCAACATTGCAAAGTGCAATTTATTTCTTTCATATGCAAGAACAATTTTCTTAATTTTAGATATACCTAGTCAGAAAAGCAATTTTAATGAAATTAAGTGTAAAGTCAAAGTAAGGCTTTAAAAAATAATTTCAAATTCTACTCTAATATTTGATTATGTTAATTTATCTATTAGATTTAAATTTTAAGAAAGAAGAACGGTTTTAATTTTAAGTATGTCTATTTTTTGTCTTAAATGAAGAGAAAAACAATAATTATGGCTTAGTTTTAAGCCAAAAATGGACTTGAATCTACTTTTCAGTAAAAATAGGCTTAATTTAAGGTGTAATCAAATTAAAATGTGACAACAAGAAGGATTATAAGAGGATATACATCTTATAATACTATTTAAAAAGAAAAAAAAAAAGGTTTAAAAAACAAAAAGGATTATAAAACTATATACATCTTATAATCATATTTGAAACACACGGAAAAAAATGTTTTGAATTAAAAAACTTGGTATTGTTTCAGACAAATAGATGTTGTTTTAAGCCAGAAAATAGGTCTTCTTTTAAGACAAAAATGGGCTTAAATGTTTCAATTTTTATATACCTAGTCATAAAAGTAATTTTAATGAAATCAAGTTTAAAATCAAAATAAGGCTTTAAAAAATAGTTTGAAATTTTACTTCAATATTTGATTACATCTATACGTTAGATTTCAATCTTGCACAGAACATTTTTTTAAAGCAAAAGAGTCTAATTATTTTAATTATGATTATTTTTTGTCTTAAATTTAGAGAAAAATAGACTTATGGCTTATTTTTAAGCCGAAAATGGACTTGAGTCTAGTTTTCAGCAAAAACAGGCTTAATTGAAGGTGTACCAAAATTAAGCCTTGACAACAAAAAGGTCTATAAACTTATATAAATGTTATAATTTTATTTTAAAACTCTGAAATACACCGAAAAAATTGTTTTGAAATAAGAAAATTAGTCTATTTTCAAGACAAATAGATATTGTTTTAAGCCAAAGAATAGGTCTTCTTTTAAGGCAAAACTGGGTTCAAATGCTTTAATTTTTGTATATACCTAGTCAGAAAAGTAATTTCAATGAAATTAAGTTTAAAATCCAATTATTAGGCTTTAGGAAATCTTTTAAATTCTATTTTAATATTTGATTATATCTATTAAATTTTAATGTTGCACAGAAAAAAAATGTATTACAAGCAAGAGAGTATAATTTTAAGAATGCCTATTTTTTGTCTTACATTTATAGAAAAAATAGACTTATGGCTTAGTTTTAAGCCGAAAATGGAATTGAATCTAGTTTTCAGCAAAAACAGGCTTAATTGAAGGTGTACCAAAATTAAGTCTTGACAACAAAAAGGGTTATAAAAATATATACATCTCATAATCCCATTTGAAAAATCTGAAATATACAGAAAAAAATGTTTTTAAATAAGGTCTTGTTTTAAGACAAATAGATCTTGTTTTAAGCCAAAAAATAGGCTTACGGTCTTCTTATAAGACAAAACTGAGCTTAAATGCTTTAATTTGTTATATACCTAGTAATAAATGTAATTTTAATGAAATCAAGTTTAAAATCAAAGTAAGGCTTTAAAAAATATTAAAAATTCTAGTTCAATATTTGATTACATCTATATATTAGAATTAAATCTAGTACAGAACATTTTTTTTAGAAAAAGAGTCTAATTATTTTAAGTATGATTATTTTTTGTCTGAAATTTAGAGAAAAATAGACTTATGGCTTAGTTTTAAGCCGAAAATGGACTTAGTCTAGTTTTCAGCAAAAACAGGCTTAATTGAAGGTGTTCCAAAATTAAGCCTTGACAACAAAAAGGATTATAAAAATATATATATCTTATAATCCCATTTGAAAAATCTGCAATACATAGAAATTTGTTTATTATATTTATTATATATATATATATATATATATGTCGCTTCCTCATCTTCGGCTGCAGCTTGATCAAGCAGCGGTTGGGGAAGCGCTCCGCGTACATATCCATTTTTCCAGAGGTAGGCACGTTGATTTCGCAATGACTGAATCGAAACATGCTGAAGCTCTGTATTTTCCTGGCACCACAGGATGTGCATACGCGCCATAAAGCCATGTCGGGTGCTCTGCGCGTTCAATCGTTTTGAACCGCATCTACAACTTTTCGGTGTTTTCGCGGTGTCATTGTTATTCCCACGAGCAGCTAGGGAAAGGGTTCGTCCGTCCTTGTAGGCCCCGCGTGCAAGGATAAGGCTGCATACTCTGAGAGGTCGCCCGGAATCCCAGAGTCGCCGTTTAAGATACCTCACTCAGGTGCCATTCAGCTTTCCGCACGGTTCTTACGCCTCCGCCTAGGGGTTATGCCTTCGGGACCATTCCTGGACAATAGTCCGGGACTGCTTATTAATTATTGTAACCATATCCAGCAGAAACTCTTGGTACAGGGACCCTTTATCCGTAACCCGAAGAAGCGTTTGGTGACTTTGTCATAAGCCTAGCATGGACCAAATGGAAGAATGTTCTGTGTCGCGCGTTCATGTTAAAGTGACAGATAATCATAAGAGTCACAAAATCGTAGATATTTTCAACTATTTCAAATTCAAAAATGGTTATTTCTGCCACTGGATGTGGACAATATGCATTTTTCACCGCTTTTGAGGATCAGAAGTTACCCTTTTTGAGCTTTTAATAGTTAAAATATCTATTATTTTGCTAATTTTGAGATTATCTGTCACTTTAACAAGAACGCGCGAACACAGGGCATTTTTCCATTGGGTCTGTACTAAGTAGCATTATATATATGTGGATACAATATTAATTACTTACCGTTCATCTGATTCAGAAATAACCCTTTTTGATCCTTTGGCGATGAAAAATTTATTAATCTCTTCTACCCAAAAACGACAGCAAAACATTTAATTTTTCCGATACGTCCTACTTTTCAGCTAACCTCGAACTCTTAGCAGATTTGTGTATTTCACAAAGAAAAAGAAAGACAAAAATCAGGAAACATCCGTACCCTTAATCTGTTCTTCAATTACCCTGTCATATTTTATCATTAAAAATAGGCACTGTCCATGGTTACGGAATGTTCCGTAACGTTAGCCCTGAACGAGCTGGGAAAGGAGTTAGAGTTACGAGAAATACCGTAACCATCGACAGTGCCTTACAAACAAAAAAATTTAAAACAAACAACCGATATTTCAGGATAAAATTATATCCTTCTTCATTCCGGGAAAAAGATGCAACAAGAGGTGCTTCATGTAAGAAAAATTGAAATCAACAGACCAGATAACGTAATGAATGATGTCGTAATGAAAAGTGAATAACTAATTTGCTTTCCATTGCTTAGGATTTTGAAACATTTATTTAGAAAGCAAAACGTTGGCGGACAGTTTCAATTGAAATTTTATCACTGGCTCTCAAGGGGGTCGTCTGTTGTAAAGGGCTAAAAATGACAGTGATAATATCAGATGATTTTGAAGACGAGGCAACAATGGATCTTTTGGACACATTTAGAACCCCCTTGAGGATCTGAATCTAAAAGAAGTGAACAATTTTGCATAATTTCTGGCGCAGTTTGTCCTGATTTGTGAGAAAATTAGTATGTGCTTTCTTTAATGATGTTTTATTCTATTTTTTATAATAAATAAATGATTTTATCTTAAATCATTGTAGTTCATAATTCTGTAATCTTGTTCAATTTCGCTATTTGCCCTAATAATAAATTTATAATGTGTAGAATGTGTATAATATGTATAATAATGTAAATGAATTCACATACCTGCTTTTTTATCGAAAGATAAGATCTTATCTGTATTCTGAATGATACAGATTTTTCGATTGCATAATAACTTTTTTTATTCTCCACTCAAATTGTACATAATAATGCCATAAATCTAAATTAATGCTACTTCAGCGTGAAAGAAACAGATTATTTCAACATAAATAATTTTGAGCGTATAATCAGATTGCCATCAGTGTATAATATAAACGGAATATTTGGAAGAATATTCATTAGTTACGCTTGTATCGATATTCCTCACATTTCAGAAAAATGAGGATCATACTTGTTATTCTTTGTTTCATCGTAGTCGATTTCCCTGATCCTATTGGTAAGAATAATAGTTTCTATGAGTTGAAGTGGATTTTTGATTACAGTATATTTCTTTTCTGTTTGAAATCATTGGAAGCATGAATAATAGAAAAGCTTTCTTAAAAGAACGCGATTATGTAATATGTTCAAGATTATTGGAACAATAATAAGGCAGTATTGATAAACTTGTAAATTGGTAACGTCACCTACTCTTACTTGACTTTTTCCACTTTATTGCTTCTAGATGGGCATATAAGAATTACTTACGCACTGAATCTGTTGTTCCTTACTTTACTGACGTTAAAAATAATCTCTTCAATAGCCTAGATAACGCGATTAGATTGTTTTGCTTTCAAACGGAAAAATAATAATTATTTATACACATAATCCATTTTACCTTACTTTATCTACGTTAAAAATAATGGTCCAATCCGTCAACCTGAATCATCGCTATTGGTAGAAGAAATAAGTTTTTTGAAGAAATTTTTCAATCAAATTAAGATTCTACCCGCGTGAAAAAAGTTTTCATGGCTCAGGCATAGTAATTGACTGGAAAATATCTGTCTAAAGAATATAGGTCAAGACTGAATGTAAGCATGGCCCAAGTATTGTTCTTGCCCGTCTTCCATGCCTTATTTGTCTTTTTTTATTTGTCTTCTTTCACGTTTATAACGAGTGAAGGAGAGTTGGTAGTTGAATTATATTTGGACACGTAAATTTCTGAATCTCTTTGTATTTCACAATACAAATACTGTGGATAAAAGATATCATTGATATTAGTTTACCTTGAGAATCTCAGATAATTAAAGATACACGTGTTTAAAAACGTCTGGAAACAAATTATTTTCGGTCTTCATACAGTTTTCATTCTCAAATTATTTCATATAAAATTCAAAGACAATTCTACTCTTTAAATCTGGACTAAGTACATGGATAAATATTAAGTTATTGTTGAGCATTCAGAACAAATTTTTATTCCTGGAACGGAAATTTCGACGAAGCTAAAAATACAAGATTACAAAATGCAAAGTCAGATCCGAAAGCAGGGCGCTCCATTCTATATTTAAAGTTTCAATGTGGCTGGATATTTCAATTTTGAAAATTCCTGGACTTTCCCTTGATTTTTTGCTGATCAGTTCTTCATTCTCCCTAACTCATAGTAGTAGTATTTATTATACTATCTTCCTTTTACGGGTTTGAGAGTTTTCAAAAGCCATTACAAAAAAATCTTCTCACAAAACTTGTAAACCTAACTTAACCTACTTATATTTACTCTCACACCGCCTTCTGTACTCCAAGCGGAAACGGAAGTCCTACATCTAAACCACTTCATCCTCTTTCCTTTCTTCTATAGTCATAAACTCTCCCTTTACTTTCCCTTTACCTTAACTGTCAGATTGTCCAATTACAAGTTACAAAACTCAGCTTATTGTCTCTAACCTCCTTTCCCTTTTCTCGCTTATTTCGCTTTACCTCACTCAACTAGTAATAACAAGTTCTCTTCCCTCCTAATCTGTCAAAATAACATTTTTCCTTCCTTACCGTTTTTTATTCTCTGATGTACATCACATACTAACCCAAATTGCGCACCATTCCTTTTGAACACATACACTCTCACGAAACACCAACCACCTTGCTCTGCTTTTCTTATTTTCCTAGTGGTCCTCTTCTTTCTCCTCCAGCCGAATTACCTCCATTCTGCCTTCCTTCTCGTTCCATTTCTAGATTGTCTCCCCTACTTTTGCTTTCATATACTTGATTCGCACCTTGACACCTGCCCGTTAAAACCTTTCATTCTGTCTTCGGAGCCAATCTTCCACTAACTCCTCTCGCTCTATCTAATCCTCCTCAATCCATAAGCCTGATTTCTTAAGCTTACCCCTTACCTCCAGCAACTCCGTTTTGCTCTCCATCGATTTCAGCTTGAGCATCAAATCTCCATCAATCTTCCAAGACTGCTCTACTTTCGCCACCCTCTAAGTGCATGCCGTTAGACTCCTCACTACACTCAGCACCTCGAAGTCGTCTCCACTGACCCCCAGGACCTTCAAGTTTCTCCTTTCTCCGCTCTGGCCTCCTTCTCTGCCACCCACTCTTCCTTTTCGAAAGTCCTTGGAGGATTCCTCCATGTGCTCTCATTCTCCTCAGTCTTCCAGCTCTCATGTTTCTTCTCTGTTTCACTTCCCCTTGGAGACCGCTCTCCCTTTTTAATCGGTTCCACTAACCTCAACTTCTTCATCAACCCTTCGACTTTCAGGTTGAGTCCCTGGATGCTCAGATGCATCTTTGCCATCTCCTCCATTAACTTCTCCCTTTCTCTCTTGTTCCACTTTTATCACCTCCCACCATACTTCCATCGTATTCTTCTTCTTCTTTTCATCATCACCAGTCATGACGCTATTCGGCTAATGCTAACAACTCGGTCTCTCCTCTAGCTTTCTCACTTTTCGCGCCCGCTGTGACTTCTCTCTTACTCTTTCTCCTTCTCCACCACTGTATACACCGCTGTAATATAGCTACCGTCTCGTCACAGCTGACGCTCTCTCCGCGCAAGCCTCAAGAAACTTTTCTCCTTGCCCTTCCGGTTCTATTCCTTACCTCAAAATTCACATGTGCTGATTTTTACTTCGCTGCTTACACCTTCTCCACAGATTCGGCTTCCACACATTCACTTCCACCTGTTTCTAATTACTGCCTCTTTTTTTTCTTGACATCACCAGTACACTTCTAATCTCATTACCGTCCTTCTCTTGCCAAAATGTTTCACCGATCTCACGCACGTCTACTCGTCTCCATACCCGAAATGGAAGCTTATTCTTCTTAACTCATAATATTTGAAGTTCGGCTTCTGGTAAAAACTAGAATTTTTCGATTTAGGTGTATAAAGGTCTAAAGCTTTTTTGAAGTTAATATTTCCATTCAGACCATTGTTTATTTAGACTTCAGATAGTAACCTTTCTCGTGAAAACAAAATTTTTGCCAGCCTGGGAACAGCTGGGAATTTTAAAGACCAGTTTAAGTTTTACGGTTAGATGAAAAATCGAATTTTCCGATGATGGCTAAGCTTATAGTTCTCAATAATATTATTGGAAATTAAAAATTATCGTTCGATTTTTTCAAAGTTCGAAAAGGAGTTGCGTGCAACAGACAAATCTCGAATTTTTATATTTTGCCTAGATTTAAAGGCTCACATTAGCTCTTAATTTTATGAATTTCACAAATTTGTTGGAGTAATGTTATAGATTTGGCGATGAGGTCAACCCAAGGTTTCCTAATTATGATTGTGAGGCGAAACTGGTGAAAATTTTAAGCGATTACTACAAGGAACATTTGTCTTTATTGCGGGATTATTTTTCTTATCTCAAGAAGATAAATAAATGTTAAAATGACAACTAACAATCGTATGAAATAGGAAAGCTGTATTGTAAATCATCAGATATTGCAAACAGTGATTTACTTGAAAAATGAATATGATTATAAATCTGAAAAAGGATCAAAAGAATCTTTTGATAATGAAGTCAATCACTCTGTTGGTACCTAAAAAATCAAACACTAGCTTGTGTTATATATAAAATAAAATTTAAATCAGAAAGAGAATTATTTAAATCGGTTCAGAGATTCGATCTCTGGAACTTTTGAACCAAAAATTCTATTGAGGGTCGTCTCGTGAGAAGAGGGGTCACCGTAGTGCATAGCTGCACCCCTATATAGTTTAAATCAATTGAATTAATTGTACATCGCAACGGAAAGAATAAAAAGATACTGGAGGAAACTTTACCTCATGACCAGCACATTATGACAAAAATACATTTTAGAATTTATAATATGCAAGATTAAATGAAACGTGGCATCTCATAATGAGATAGGGGATATTTTTGCGAAAACTTTTTTTTGCATACCAAATTCTTGAGAAATCTCATATTCATTGTGTTCAAACGATTTATTCGATATTGCTTCTTCTAATGTACTGAAAAATCGATGAGTTTACACAAATTTCAGAAATTTTATATTCTGTAAAATCGTATTCCAGGTGGTTTAAGACACTATCTTCGAGAACTTTTTATAAATTTAGTTTCTGCCAATAAAATAGGTTATGATTGCGCAGATTTTGCAGTTTTCTCACCCGCAGAGTACACTATGATTTAGAGTGGGGCAGGAAAAGCCCAATATTTCGAAGGCTTTGCGGTTTTGGGATAAATTTAATTCAAAATTATTATCCTAATCAATATTTTTATAACATTAGCAAAATAATAACATTTCTTCACTAAATTGGCTCTTGACACATTGTTACACCCGGGTCATCGAATTAACTTTTGAAGTTTTCTCGGCTATAGTGACAATTTAATTCTTTAAAAAAGTTTCTGTAGGTGACTTCTTGCATTACCAGGTGCACGATATGATACACCCGGATCGTCGACTTTCCATTCAGAGATGTATTTGCTATTGGCACACTTGAGATTTTAATTTCTATAGCTAGCTTATGTTTTTCAACACTTACATGCTGTTAAGAATAATTAATTTGTGTTCAGCGTTTTTTTTTGTGAGAGACGGGCAACAGTAAGGCATGAATGAGCCTTAGTGCCATTTTGCCGTGACCCATGCTTTAGCCAGATATTTTCAAGTTTATTTGTATACCTGTGCCATGGAAACTTTTTTTTACGCCGGTGGTTATTTTCAAAAACCTAATCTTCATTTTGACACTAATATCAAATCACAAAAACTATACAATACGTTGTTATTAATAATTTAGTTTTAGTTCATTCCATGCTATTCATTAAACAAATTGAATAACTAATGTATGAACTGATTTCATATTTAGTTTCTTTTTGCAGTAATAGCTCGGCCACTTAAAGAAGACGCAGTTCATCCTTCTCCTATAGTACTCCATAATGTTCATTATCACGAAGCTATGGCATTTATACATCCTAATCGCGTATTAACTCCAGGCTTACATTATGTAGGATTAGATGATGATCGTAGGTACATAATTGGAAAAATAGAATTAAGATGTTTGCTTGCATTTGTTGATCCTAATATACCAAGTCATGATAATAGATATAATGGAAGAGTCAAAATTCGCATAGATGGCAGTCATGCCAACGTGACTGTACCATTATTAAAAAAAGATCGTCTGAATCTTCTGTTCCGCGCCGTGTTCATGTCACCAAACATTATACCTGTGATTGTAAACGAATAATTCGACTGAAAAGCATATATTAGCATACCACTTATGGAACATTTCCTATATTTTCAAGAATTACGACTTCAGCGCTATCTACCGTCGTTTGATTTCATTAAACTAAAGCGAAATGGCGATTCCAATTGTGTTTGGTGCTTTTTACTAAGTGCTGTCCAATAAGTTGTAGTTCTTTCACAATAGCCTAATCTACTTTAGAGAAGTTTTGCAAGCAAGAACAATGGTTTCTGTGTATTTTTTGTTACCGATTCTAATTTCTACTCCACTTGGCTTACTATTTAAACTTTTGCCGAAATACGCTGATTCTTAAGCCGCTCGAAAATTTATCTGCAACTTATTTTATCTTATGATTGTTCTGTAAACTCTTTTTGAATAAAATTTGTTGGGCCTCACTAAAATTACTTTTTTTTTTATCCATAACTATTTATAATAATTGACAAAACATTCATTCTGTCAACCATAGCGGACAGCTTGAACGAAACGGTTACACTACATTGAGTGACCGTACCGGGTGTCACAAAAGTCCCGAGACAACTGAATATTTCCTCAGGTAAAATGTTGTTTGGGGAGGTCGAGGTCATTCTTGAAGTAACTTTCAACGAGGACTACAATGGTGACCTTTGTTTTAGTCTTGCCCATGATCTTTAAAGTTATTTCAAGGTCAACTTTTTTTTTTAGAAACTCCCTTTTTTTACGTCAGCAATCGATGGAGCGAGAATTTTTATGTTCAAATATATACCCAGGCCATACATAGGTACTTTGTAAACTCGAAGGTCAGTGTAAGGTCATTTAAACCTAAACAAGGTCTGCATACCTGTGGGAATAGAAGCTTTTCAAATGTTGTCGTAACGAGCCCTTTTTAAGTTTGTCAACACATTTTTTTGAGATTCCGAAATTAGCGCAGGCTAAATGCACTAGATTGCCACACTTAACACATGCGAGAACTTCTGATCCCCCTCTGCATATTAATATTTTACACTCCGAACATGCACCCATAGTTCTGCAGGCAAGATAACCGTTACAGTTACGTATGAACAAATGTGCAGAAACAAGAAAATAAGAAGACAAAAAAAATTAAGATGCGGCAAATTGACACGTCCGTATTCGATTGCTATGACAGGTTGTTGGAGCATAAAAAAGTTTAGGAGCAGAAAAATGTAGTTGGAAGGAGTTGTAATGGTCCAAAATCGATTTTTGAATCCGGAGTTTTTAGCCCTGTGGAACGACACTCAGTTTGATATTCTGTGGTAATAGAGTGAGCGACTGACATTCTTCGTTATGTTTGGTTTTGCTGCATTTTGTTTATTACAATGATCAGCATTAATGTTACCTTTATTTCTCAGTTGTTATGTGTACTATACCCCTGTGCATCATAAAAAATTCCTTATCGTACAAAGGTTACTGAATTTTCAGTTAACATCTGTCAATATAAGTATAGTGCGTATCGAATTTGTCAAAGCTTGTATAAATTTGTTTTGAAGAAACATATAACATAACAAAATTGAAGATATTTTTTTCCCAAATATAGGTTAGGTTCTCACACAAAGAATGTCCATACTGGTTTCTTTTGCAAATTTTTTATTAATCAATTTTATCATTCCATTTCGAAATTCGTATGAAGTTAAACATTAGAGAGTAGTATGCTCTGGTAGTATGATGAAAATCATTCTTCTTTACCAAATAATTTCTGCAATTAATGAAAACTTGAAACTTCTTTGATGTTAAGAAATTATGTGCAGTTAGTACGTACATATCATAACCTTTGTTTTTCACTATTTTATTGATATTATTGGCTCAGACCTAGGCCAATCAGAAATCGTTATTTTTAGTTTGTATTCTATTGGCCATTCCTAAGCTAATACTGAATTAGAAGTCATAGAATTAGTTAAAGTTCAATTGATCTCATATTTTGCCTGAAGGGCGCCAGATCGTTTACAAAAAGAAACCCTAAACGACCAAAAGGTCCAGAATTCATGTTCTCTTTAAATTCCTATTATTTCACGTTTTAATTAAATTCAACTCTACTCTGATAATAAAATATTACTCTCCATGGTAACCTCTGTTTCCCCCACTAGCACAACACAGAGAGGGGTGGGGGTAGGAAAAACCTGAGCAAGAATGAAACATTACAATCGGGCCATGGAAATAAATAATACTGGCATTACGGGTAACAAATAGAAAGTTCATTTTATTCAAATGGCCCTTGACGCTTCACATTTGATAAACAATTCCCGCAAAGAAAAATGCGACTCCAATATCGTTCCATACTTATATCTAATAACACATGAGAGATATCGACCATTTACATGTCCGTGGTCGATCGTACTTCAGAACCTTATTCATAATGTGTCAGTTACTCCCCCGACGACTCAACGACCAAAGTCTAATATCGATTGTTGGCTCATCTTGTACTTAACAATTAAATTAAATCACCTAGCTAATAGTAATTTTTATCCATGACAATGAATATCTATTACCAGCTGTAACGCGATTTGATCTACATGATAGGTTAGAAATATTCCATCATGGCGCCCCATTTGTGACATGAAAGGTCATACGAGGTCGACGCCATTTAGACTATTTAGCTTGTCGGTCTGAATCCAGACCACGTCTCGACACTAATTATGCTTACATCTATCTAGCTTATTTCCTAGTGTGCTAAATGCCTTTAAAAGTTACTTACTGAATTGGAGGTGCAATATTACTACGGCGTCGTACGTGCCAGACGGGCTAACATTAACGTAAGAGACGCCGACCCCCAACCCAACGGACTGCGTATTCAAAAGTAGGACCGATCATCTTAGATAATTTGAGAAACTATTTTAATTATAATTTCACTCCGACTCAATTGGAAAATTACTATGCTCTCGCCCGCCAGATTCATGGTTTGAATCCCCATAATAACGCGTAACAAAGAGAGCACATAATTTCGCGACCGCGCACTGATTTTAACCACCAATCTACACCCCATATTACCCATTAAATTTTAGGGAAGGTGAACTGTGAAGAACATACCTTTCAATAAAAAGAGGCTCACGCCTGAATCGAATTTTCCCCTCTGGTTCCTTTAATTAAGGCAACACGCCTTGGCAGACTTTAAATTGATGTGATAATTTTCGAGGTGATTGATATTACTAAAGTGCCTCCCAGGGCAAACCTTCAATTTGATTCAATGGCCGAACACAGAGTGAAGACCGACGCCGCAGAATATCGCTTTAGCGCGTAACACCTAGGTCCGTATACACGAAACGGTACCTTGCAGCAGTAGACGCCTGTAAAGGCGCGTTCGTAATAGCGTCCTCCAGTGACTCGTCATTTTCCACGGTCCGTTCTATCGCATAGTTTGTAGTCTATGGCGAGCTAATTTACCAAGGTGCGCTGCAGGTACGACGCGAGCACTCACAATGCACATATATTGTGCGCGATTCGAATCTCGGCGGCTAGCATCTTGACAGTTCGTATGCTAATCAGCCGGTCGCAACGCTCCCATGTGACCGTGTTGTTTTGATCGTGTGTCCTCCTTCCTTCTGGTTAATATGACTTAGAAATATTCCTGTATGTGTGATACTGATTCAAGACTGCTAAGTCGTGATCGTATAAACGTGTGGGTGGTGTAGGATGCAGTCACGACTGCATAGCCGTGTCTGGTAGTGCTGTAGGTGGCGTAGTGTGTGACAGCCGGCGCAGCCGGCTATAAGAATGTGATGGCTGGGCCAGCCGGCCCCGAGAGTGTCTAGTGAACAACATAAAATAAAATTTCGAAGGCATTAGTGGATGTCTTTTCTTTTACTATATAAGATGACCCCCCAGTCTGGCGACAGTTTGGAGCAGCAGAGTTAGAATCCCTAGGCCTCGAGAGGTTTGTTTATGGCAACAGGCTATCCCTCTCGAGGCTCTTGTTAGATGACGGCTCTTAAGTGGATTCTGTGCTCGACCAGGTAATAATTTCAAATTGATTTTAATTGAGTTCAAGTTAACTGGACGTGAATATTTGAAATTTGGGCGTGGTATAAAATACCACGTCACAATATGTAACTTTATAAGAAGAGGAGCGCAGCCACGCTGTTAGCTGATATCTCTGACTTACTTATGCAGTAACTGCCAGTGAGTGTTAGACGTTTCTCCGCAATCGCAAGGCAGTGACAAAGGATGTGAGTAGCTGCCTCATCATCCTTTCCGCACAGACGACAGAGGGGACTTTCCGCAAACCCTATCTTATGTCTGTGATATCCGAAGTTCCCATGTCCTATTAACATTTCTGTTAGGACTTTGATCCCTTTCATTTCGAGCTTGAGTATTTCCCTTGCTTCGTTAAAGTTAAGCTTTGAGCCCAAGAGTGTTTTGGCCTGTCTGCAACCAGAGACCCAATCCCACTTATTCTGATGTTCCCCAGTCAGCCAACTGTTAATGTCTTCAGTGACTGACCTACAGAAAATACCTACAACTGGGTCAAGTCGAGTAAAATTTCTCCTTGCTGCTAGTTTGGCTGGCCTATCTGATATCTCATTGCCCTTGATACCGCTGTGTCCAGGGATCCATAGCAGAGTAACTCGGTTTTCCGTCACTAGCATATTTAGTGCCTCAAAGCACTCCCATACTAATAGCCACGTGGTCGTTGTTCCATTCAAGGCCAACATAGCAGCCCTGCTGTCTGAGTAGATACGGATGTTCCTTGCGTTTCCATACTCCTTTGCCTTGTAGGTGCACTGGAGTATGGTCATGATCTTGTGACAATCTCGTTGACAAGCCGTCGCTTTGCGCCCAGTTGGGCCGCAGGTGACTTTGGTTGCCTCTGAGGTGCCTTTCCCACTTCTCTTAACCTTGAAAAGCCTGGAAAATGTCCCTTGATTAGGTGAGTCA
Organism: Andricus grossulariae; assembly: GCA_011634705.1. Classification (NCBI taxonomy): domain Eukaryota; kingdom Metazoa; phylum Arthropoda; class Insecta; order Hymenoptera; family Cynipidae; genus Andricus; species Andricus grossulariae. The sequence goes on along the minus strand of JAABKJ010007545.1, from coordinate 92,970,341 downwards.
AGGTGTCCTCGTCCGACACTGAGTAACCCCCGCTGGGCGATTCCAGCGTGCCGAGAATAGCGTTTGGATTTCGTGAAAGCAGCTTATTCAGTCTAGCCGCCTCAGCTCCCTTTTCGATGTCAGTGCAAAAGTTGATCCAGCTCTCTTGCTTTGCTTTACGTATTACACCCCTGTATTCATACCTCATCGTTGTGAATGAGTTCCATAGTTCCTACGTTTTGCCATTACTGGATCGTCTGAACCTCTCTCTGGTTTCCCTGCAAAGCTCTTCGAGTTTACATTCCACCAGGTCTCCCCAGACTTTCGGACTCTTGTAGGTCGACAACTACTTTTCAAAGTAGCTGTAATGGCTTCCGTGAAAGTGTTGGCTGCCATTTCCAGGGTATCCACCTCTCGAGTTGACCTGGGAAACTCTGAAAGTGCACATCTTAGCTCCGTGGAAAACTTATCCCAGTCCGTTCTTCTTGGACTTCTGATCCATTTGGGGCCAGCGGGTACAATGGATTTTAACACAAACTCTATCTGTGTGTGACCTGAGAGAGTGGATCCATCTAAGACTCTCCACCTCTTGATGTTGTCGCTGATACTACTTCTACAGAGAGTGATGTCAAAGACTTTCTCCCTGGCCGAGTTACGGAATTAGCATCGCATCCCAACAGCAGATATTCCACCAGTGAACATACCTCCACTGGTGGGTTAGTATCGCTGGCATACGGAAAGTAAGCCGATCCCAGAATTAGCCTTCCTATTCCCTTGAGATCCGTGGCTACCACCATCAGGTCTCTCGAAACATAGCTCAAGCAGCGGAACAGCGTTAACTCCCTTCGTCAGTTTTCAGGGCCTCGGTTTGGCCGCCTTGGGGTCCCAGTAAGAAAAAAGACCAGCCTCCCCTAATCTCCTTATGGTATCTCGAACTAACCACGGTTCTCGGATTAGCAAGATGCCTGTGTGCCGCGCAGCCATGCCCCTCTGCAAAAATGCAGAGGCGCCTTTGCTGAGATGCAAGTTATTATAGGTAATGATGAGACTCGGAGCAGACACTTAGGTCTGCTTCCGATTTTCCTGTGTCCCGAAAGGCTCTTTTTGTCCCTGGCCGGCAACCCTGAAGTTGACCTGTCCAAAGTGATAGAAAGGCTTGTTGTTGAGGGCCGCAAGAGCCCTCGTCTGGGACTCAGGAATCTGCACAACTAGGAGATGCCTGGTGCTTCCTGCTGTCCTTTTCCTAAGGCCCATCGTGTGTGACGAATCGCCAGGACGCAGTCTTAAGTGAGGATTTGAAAACTTCCCACGGCTTTCTCTCGACCACTGCTTTGAGAAGCCAAGCTTTAGACGCTAGGTCGTCTAACACAAATACAAAGACCCCTCGCCTGCAGAAGGATGTCACGAATCTTGGCCATTGATCTGGGGATACTCTTTTGAGCGCCCTCCAGGCAGCATCCCTGAAGGGCTCATACTGATCCGTAGTGAGCATTGATTCCGGGTAATTGCTATCAACCACCAGCATCGTCGGAAAGTTAGTCCTCTGAGCAGCCGTCAGTCCAGCTCCCGACAACTCTCTGTTCGTCGGCTGCTGGGCCGCTTTGTGCCTCTTCAGTGTCTCAGCCACCTCCCATGGGGTGTCCTCTAAGCCCTCAAATCTCTCCTGGGCCTAAGTGCTGGATGCCGGCCCTGTAGCTGCCGATTTTCCAGCTCCCGCAGATGCTCTGCTAGCCTGGTGCGCTTGCCTCTTCAGTCTCCTGTTCAGTGAACCGTTCAGCCGTTTGTTTTGTCGGGGGACTGAATAATCGGAGAGGTAGTTCGGTGTCCCCGAGAGGCCGTTAGGACACCTTCGTAACTCCTAGGTGCCAAAGTGTCACTAGCACGATTACTCTACGCCCATGGCTTAGGGGGTGGTCACATTGAGTGAGACACTCAATATTCAAATATCCGCTTGCAGACCACCATAACAAACGGAGGGCTGTTTCTTGATCGCTATGCGGGCCGTAATCACGCATACAAGGAGAGCCCGTTTATTGCAATCCTTTTCAACTCATCCAGGAGAGCCCGTTTATAGGGAACTTCTACTCATATCCATACGCATGCAGGCTGATGTCCTTTTGACCCCCATGTCCCACAAGCTTGAGCCACCCCACCAACTACAAAGTGTTACAGCCCATAGGGGAGGTTCACGGTCATACTCACTGGTCGAAATTTAAGAATATTGAATAGTTAATTCCAATATTTGTTTGAAGGTAGAGTATTTTGAAATTATGATCCTGAAACTAAGCCGTTATAATCAAATAATAATTCGAAAATCAATTATAAAGCAAGTCCATGCAAGCGGTATAACTGCTTGTAAGTTAGAAGCAAAAGCGATGTCAAACCTGACGTATGTTATAGTAATAATATAATATAACAATATGATAAGAAAAAGATAAGAAAATCTATACATCCTTCCTAAAACTACTACTATTCAACCGAGCGAGCCACGTTTACCTCGCGTGGGGGATATGGCTTAATGGTATAATAATAATAATTATTATGAATTCATTTATTTGAAGAATATGAATGTAGTACAATAAAAAGTGTACAATTTATTAATGCTCAAGAGTATAATGTAACGAAAAAAATTACAAACGACATGATCAACACTACATAAATGTTTTTTTACCAGTCAAGATGAACTATATCACAGCTGATTTCAAAATGAGATTATTGGTTCAAACTTAGAGCAAGCCATTTAAAAAAAAAAGTTCCAATCTTATTAAATAACGCGTCAATTGAAAAATATGGTAGCAATTTCAAATTTATGCTACTAAGTCTTTCAAGCCTTATCTTTAATTTGAGGAGATGAAGCTTTGAAGATCTAAACTGGTTCTCGAGATACGACTGAAAATGTCCAAGTTTGTCAACGCCAAATTTCATTCGCTTCAACAGCGAGTCTGACCGTCTGCGATGCTCGCCGACTGAGAGAACCCTCCAAGATTTTCCAGGTTCTATTGGCTTATATTGAACATCAGACTTCAAAGACTATGTAGTATCGATTTGAGATTCTTCGTACAAACTTTCCTAAGTCACGTCGTAAGTTGAAGCAGTATAGGGTAAGTGTACCAAATGCCGTCTAGGTTCGCAATGCCGCCTACTCGGGGTTTGAAGAGCTCGACGGCGCTATCTGTGAGTCTAAGGCTGTAACATTGAATAATTGAATTTTCGTAAGTTTGTTTTTCGACTGAAATACTCGGTAAGTTTTGGTTCTCAATTTTTTCTCTCGAACCACGTTAAAGCTTGTAAAATGCTGATTCAAAAGGAGTACAGAATTTTGATAGTCACCGTACCACCGTAGCTTCTTATGAAGCTGCAGATTTGAAAAAGGCAGTAGATATGGTACGGAATAATGCGATCGAAAAAATACTACAAGTTCTCATGCAGGTTCACGTATAGGATCCTGAACAAGTTCCTGTACATGAACCGAATCCTAAATCACTCTACGAAGGAACTTCTACACGATCATTCAAAAGTTAGCTTGAATACTGGTTCCTTTGCAGGATGAATGTAGAATTTCCTTCGCCAAATTCCTGTACGGAATTCTTTAAGATTACGTGTACAGGTTTATGTGCAGGTTCGTGTCCAGAAACATGTCCAGGATCCTCCGAGGTTCCTGTACCGGAATTTTCATCTGGTCTTAGTCCGGTCTTTTTGTACAAATTTTCTTGGCCTGTGTTATTTTCTTGAATAAAAAGTAATTAGAAACGTGACTACTTGTTCAAAATGTGGCGGCACAAGGAAAGGAAATGTTGAGACAATGTATTTTGCTTGAATTCGAGATACTTTGAAAAAGACACTTATTGCAATCAGATTTAGAGATTTATTCTCATGCGACGGTTGATTGGACTAGCTTTTGTCCGAAAGTAGGTATTATGTGAAGGCGTGACCTGCAATTTCGATACAATTCTTCATATTTTTAGAAGATGCGCATTGCTACACAAAGTTGTCAATATTACAGAAGAAGGTTCCCCTGTCTATTGTCCAATCGTTAAACATTCACATTTTCATTTAAATTACCATATTTTATTGCTAGTAATATATGTATCATGTGAAATTTTAATATTGTTTCATATTCAGAAACTCAAATAATTTTGTTAATAATTAATCACTCCTCAGAATCTAAATAATAAGATTGGTATTTTATCTGAAAGACTATATTTGTTTTTAAGCCAAAGTAAGTTTCCGGTAAAATTCTTACTGTTGCTAAGTTCGGTTTGAAACTGTAGACGAGGTTACAAAATCCCTATAAAATCTTTTTGAATTCACTGAAATCTCGTGGGATCCAGCAAAGTCATAGATATTCTACGAAATCCCATTGAATTTTATGAAATCCTTTAAAATTTAGTCGAATCTGTGCGAGCATTTCGAAATTCCTCAAAACAGTTGTTCCGCTTTTTCTTTTAAATTTTATTTCGATCGTATAATTTTGATTGGAAATTCTGGCCTATAGATATGTTATTGTAGTCAAGATATTCAAAATATATACTTTCATCAAATCTAGAATATTCTTGATTACTACGTAGTCAATTTTTTATTCCTTGAAAATAACTCTTATCAAATGTAAATATCTCAGAAGCACAAACTTGGCACGTACATTCTATTAGACAGCGACTGTAGTATGGATTAGGAAATCTGATGAAGCACTATTATATTCATTGATCACATTGTTAGGCATATTCATCTATAATACAACATTCCGTTTTTTTTTAATTTGGAAAGATGAAGATTGTCTATAATCTGATCTTTTACTTCATCGCTATTCTCAATTCTATTGGTAAATATAACAAGATACGATATATTTATAATTCTAAGTGAATCTGTTTTTAGCCTTACGAAAATCAGAATTTTTCCAAGAGCACAACCGTGTACAACCAGCCGGGTTCTATCCGGCATCGTACAGTATTTTAGAAATCAAACTTGCTGATGATTCGAACCCTACATAAAACAACGTAACCTTATACCTAACTGCTGGGAATTTGAAGACAAAATCCCAGCCATCTATTTCAAGTCAACGTCGATTCGAAAATATTTCTGTGCCTTATTTAATTCGTAATTCTTGCACAGAGAGCTGATAATTAATTAATCACTCAATAATAATTACTACGCAGTAATCTATTACCTAATCTGATACTCACTCTGAGGTCGAATCTGCTTATTTATTTATTATGTTTAGTTTATAGATTAAATTATAAGTTTAATCAAGTATACTGCCGATCAGTGCTTGCACAAATTTGAAATGACCCTGTAATATCCAAAGGACCTTTAACTGAAGAGAATTCACAATCACGAATTATAGTTGTCGATGGTTTGACCTATAATTTTCAAAGGTCTATGATAAAATGTGGAAGATGAACAAATAACGAGCGCAAAGCACGTGATATATACGTTACCGAGGGCAAAGCGCGATGTCTCAAAGACACACAGGCAATATCTAATGATTTTTTTTCTATGTGAGCACATCTACGTTCTATTTTTGTGAGAGCTTCACACTTTCATATGTGATTATTGCATTTTCTTCTAGGAAAACTGCTCCTAATCTATTTTGAAAGGCAAGTTCATACTTGGATGTTAACACATTTTGTTAAATTCAAATTGTCTTCTCCCAAAGATTGCTTTTTTAAATCTGCCGCAGATAGGGCCGCAGAGGAGCTTGGTCTCTTATTTGGTTCCAGCGATACTGCACGTGGTCTAGCATCACTAACACCTTTCGCGCTCGAAAGTCGTGTACAGGAAGCGAAACATACGCTTCTACTAAGAGAAAATACTGAAAAGCCCCTTCATGGTGAATTCTAAGGCATTATACGTAGTCAAGAGCTATCAGCGGGTATGTGCAACATGTTTCTCTAGTCTGCTTGATTGAGATCAGAGATTGAGGGATTTTTTTGCTTGTGAATACGCCGCTATAGACACCTTAGTTTACCGCAAGCACATGATGAATGTTCCTGTAGGTGATACCAACTGCCGAGCGTTCAAGCAAGAGCCAGAAACACTTGGACATGGTCTCAGTGGACGCTCAAAGTCTGCACCCTACGAATACATATAGAGACACTATGCAGCTCTAAAAGTGTTATATCACCATCTTAGGCACTTATATGGTGTTGATCTATTGAACGTCTTGCCATACGCCCAGGGGGAACTCGATTTCGTTGTGGAGAATGATAAGTGTTTCGGCACCAGCCGATGGTACGTAATGTAATATCACGGCAAAGGTGGAAGAAAAACGGGTGAAATATCAAACACTTCTTTCCGAGCTGAGCAGGCTGTACCAAGGCTACAAAGTCCATTTTGTAGTTCTGATAATGGGCTGCCTTGGAGGTACGAAGGCGTCATTTCTTAGCCAAGTCAACAAGATTCCGGCTCGCCAACGTCAGGCTAATTCCATTGCGAACCGAATGCAAAAGGCTTTTCTTCGGCTATCACTTCTTCAGGTGCTTTTTCACGTTCACGATGCGTAACTTCGTTAAAGATTATCCATTCGGACTTTTATTATAGTGTTTTGGAAAGCTCTTTTTATGTTCTTCAATGCTATTATGGCAACTTTTTTTCATAATGAATTTTTTTTGTTAATCAAGATTAAAATTGATTTTTTGAAGAAAAAAAAAACATATTTGAAAAAAAATCTTTTTTGAAAAGTAGCTTTTTCATACTTTTCAAAGACATGTAGAAGAAAAGTGGGCTGGAAATAATTTCGTGGGCAAATTGAGATCTTTACGCTCGAGGGGACAACGGTCAACTTTTACTGCGCCTGTGAACGAATACTGTTAAGTCTAACTTGCCTCTGGACTTACATTTGACTATTCTGAGATTTTTTTGTGTGTGTATTATGACGGGGTAATTTGTACCCCGCAAAAATACATCTAAAAACTATATAATTCAGTTTTAAAAATCATTTTACTGGGGATATGAGTTTGGAATCACGAATCCGATCCACGGGCTGTCTGCAAACAGTACTATACTAGCCGATAATATATGAGTTCTGCGGCTAGTACTCAAAAGAATTTTAGTCTTTCTGGGAATTTTGTTTACTATATTAAATGATAAAGATTGCTAACGTCAATAGCAACCTAAAACTCTAGATGAGATATTATTCTAGAATATGGGAGTTCGAAGACTAATATCACATCACAATTATTATTAGTAATTGTCATAAACTCACCTTGATATTTTTATTAAAGTAAACCAGTTTCAAAAATAGAAATAATGCATCACCTGTCAAAAACTAGGGAGGTTAAGTCATCTGACCGGAACCACAAATTGTGATACCACGGAGTTCCAATTATATGATTCGCCGCAATTATTCTAATTTCTTCCTATTTTGTTTGTTTATTCCATATTCAACTAGGGTGGAAGAGTGGATCAATCACCCCCACACAACAATAACAACAATTGTCAGATCCTGTGAGGCTAGCTGCATTGGATGTCTGCTATCACCAGGGACTACGAAGAGGAGATTTTTCTGGCGCATGCGTAGTGGATGTAATTTCCACACATTCAAGAGCGCTCCGAAAAACAGGAGCCAGCGACCGTGAATCATCTGCGTGCTGACCCAAGTCAGCCCCACCCCTGGACCATCGACTAGCGGCAGGCGAGGAAGACTTGCGTGGCAGCTAGCGCATGCTGACTGTGTGCCACCACGCTGCGGGAAACTGAACTTGGCAGTTTTCCTTCACTTTCGACCGTCCTCTCACTCAGCAGTTCTACCCTCTAGATGCGAGTTGCACTCCGACTCTGATGAGAGGGAGAACGGAGAAGCCACTCTAAGAAATGTCATTCGTGATTCTAGAGTCGCTGTGAGCAGCTCGGCGATTTTCGCCAAGCGATTAATTGAGAGCACGGACTCAGGAAATTGAGAATTTAACTCGAAATCATGATGAAAGGATGGTCACGCGAAGGAAGGATTCTGCCAGGTTGGTTTCATCTTATTTATCTCTGTTAACTTTTCGCGTTACAACGTCGTGTGTCAAATTGGTAAGCACAAGCCGTTGAAATTTGTTGATTGCTGACCTCGGTTAAGGTCATATTCGTTGACTCGCGTTCGGGATATTGAAATCAAATTTTAATGTATTTTCTGGTTCATCCTGGAACCACACTAGAGCGGTATAAATCGATACCGTGAGGTGTAAGATGCGAACAGGTCAAGTGGTCACTCGGACCACTCAACATAAAGGAAGTTTCTCGCGATCCAAAATGGCGGTACTTGTCACGCGGTGCGAGATTTTGGCGTTTCCAGACAGTATCTCTTGTTGAGTGGGGCGAAGGCCCACTCTTTATAATTTTTGGTTGTTAAATATTGTCTTGAATTCTAACGTAATCTAATTATATTTAAAGTGAATAGAAAACAGTGTGATTTAAATTTGTTCTAACCATCTGTGTTATTCCTTACCGGCCCTCTCTGCTGGAGCTAACGGGCAAGCTAGTGATAGAGGGAATTAAAATACCATTGAAGTTTCGAAGAGAATTAAAGGTCATTTTCGCATTTTGATAGTTTTAAGGTAGGAAAACTATCTGCCGCCCTTCAGGCAATTCATAGAATCATTCTGAGTCCATCATGAAGTAGAAATCAGAGTTGAATGATTAGAAATAAAATAATCGGCAAAATGCAGGTTATAGTATGTATATTATATAATTTAAAAAAAATTGTTTTGATAGTCTTGAAGTACATGAAGATAGGTTTCCAAAACACGCTGATAAAAGTCCAATCGGATAACCCTAAATGAAGTTACACTAATGTGGATGTGAAAAAGTGAATACTTTGGACCCCTGTATATTGACAACCGTTTGATAAATGGACCTATGGTTTGGTGAATTGATAAAGGTCCAATAGCCAAGGTTTAGCCAAGTTTTAACTCGATAAAAAAAAATAATAATAAATTTAGGTGTGAACGCTTGACGTGCTCTGTCCCATTTATTAAACACCAGTCGCATTGTAAGAAAATTTCTCGACCAGCAGGAAGCAGGCGACTTGAAGCCTGAGAAGTGGTAGAGGGTAGCTCTAAAAAAGTATCCAGAGGCAATCAATTTGATCTTCAACTCTCGCGATCGATTTGTAAGGACAATAGTGATAAAAGACGAACTCTAAGGTACACCATGCTCCTAATTTTGTACCTACTACAGCATCATTACAAAAGATTTCGAACATAGAATTAAATTAATTCATAATAGCCTCTCCTCACAAGGCACTTGACTTGGTCGAGTCAAGACTTGGTCATTCCATAAAGTTCTCTATAAACCTTTTGAAATTTATAGAATCTTAGGTCTGATGGAAAGACCAAAGTACTAAAAAAATATAATCCTCTTTTTCTTGTTGCAGAGTTAAGTTTGCAATTTGAGTGTTTACCTAATGGCGAACTAATCCCTGGTGTTCTTTGTGGCGGACCATCTTCGTCTCCTTCTTCTGAAATAAGTCATTCGCCTGATAGGTCTCTTTCTCCTGCCGAGCCTTCTCTTCGTGCTAAGTCTAGGTCTCCTGTAAGTGCTAATTCTTCTTCCAGGTGTATAGCTGCATCTATACGGCTTCCTTCTCCTGAAGGAAATGGATGTGGACTTGAACAACATAGACTCATTTGGCTTATACCCCATTTGAACTTGCACTGGATATTTGAACTGGATATTCAAACCAGAAAGAAACGAATGAAATTCCAGTGGGTGAGCGCCGCTCAATCGTAAGGAGTTTTAAAGTAGAGGATATAAACCCTAGAGTGTACAACAATCTTTTACACTATTCATTAAATTAAGAAAATGTATAGCTATGAAATATAGGGTGCGTAATCCGGAGTCGGATCCAAATCTCAAATGTAACTATTCCGAAAGCAGATAATAAAACTTTATTTCATTCCCTTACGGAAATATCTTTGGAAGAAAATTACACTGCAGCACAATATGGAAAACCGGGGATTTGCTATTCGTAAGCCTCTGCAAAATCTGTTTCTTGACTCATGATTGATTCACAAATACGTACCTATCATAAATAATTCATTTATGTACAATTTAATTGTTCTAAATAATTTATTAAAACAAATTATTCAGCATATCAGCTTGAGGTAAAAAAAATAATTTTGTTTTAAAATCTTTGTAATTTATCAGTAGAATGACAAAAACTCACGGAGGGAAGTTTTCATTCAATCTGAAGATTTCTTTTTGCTTTCAAGAGATCTAATCTCGATATGTAGACAATTTACGATTTTCAAATTTTTCTGATCAATCGATTTTGAAGTATAATTGTGCAAATATGTCAGTTTTGTTTAAAAAATCATTACTTTCTCACGCTGCGAATATCCAACGTTTCATCCTACAAAAATAGTGCAAGAGGCGAAACAGATGTTCTCTGCACAGAGATGCTCACAATGATTTTATAAAATTTGTTTATAATTAAAGAAGAAAATAGTTTTGAAAATTGTATTTGAACTCATTGGACTTTCGAACATAAACCAAGATGTTCGTAATCAGGGGACTGCTTTTTAACCTTCAAACGACAGTTATCGGGGAAAGTTATTAGTGCATATGAAGTACTAGCGGTGACCCGATTATCCCTAGTAGAGATATTTTTGACTTCTTGAAGAGTATATATCACGTGAGAAGTTTTTTTTCAGGTCAGAAATTCATCGCATTTTGTACCTTAATTTTAACGAATTTAGTAAGTAAATTTTTATCTTAAAAGCTTACTCTAATCTATCAGATAACGAATATAGGCCATATTACTCATTATACATACATTATTCAGTTTTTCTTCTTCTCGGAAAAAATGAGGATCGTTTGTACTCTGGTTCTTTCTAACTTAGCAATTGTCTTCAATTCAATTGGTGAGTTTAATATTATAATAATATATCTATTATTTTCAAAATATTCTCAAGCTTTTCGCCACCATCAATTTTTCTGTCGTAATAATTCCATCCGGTGAATTATAAAAGCTAAGCAAACATAAATTGTTACACAATTCAAAAATTGTGCTCAAACAAATCTGTGACTCTCCTGCGAAAAAAATGTATATGTATCTTCTTAGCATTTGCATTTCCCCGTCCTTACAAGTTTCTTTTTTTCAAACATTCTTTTTATCTGATGTAATAGGTAATATTTTATTATTATGATACCATCAGGCCATAACTTTTTTGGATTAAGCGTTACTCACTCGTTGACGAAGGAAGTAATGTAAAGCTCCCCACTCGGACGCATGAGTGTCGAAGGTCTTTTGTTTCATGGCTTCATTAGTCCACTGACCCTCTTTTTATAAACTACTTGTCGCCTCACTTTTCTGTCTCGGCATACCTCTCTTGCTTCCATCGCGTCCATGTATTTTCACGTACAAGATCTTGTCTTTCTGTGGCTTCTTATATCATATCGAAATAGGGTCTCATTCACACAATCTAACCATTCTTTCTGCGGTCTGTCTCTGAACGCACTGCCATTTACTTCACCTTAATATACTTGTTTCGACAGTAATTCATCATTCATTCTCTTCTCTTAACATTCTTTCCCAGATGTCAACCAGTATCTCCTCTACACGACATTCTTTGAGGATTATCTGATTACTCACTCTGTCAATCAGTACTTTGCCGCACATCATGCGCAGGAAGTTTATATCAATTGCGTCAATTTCACTCTTATCCTTTTCGTGATAGGTCCAGGTCTTGCTACCGTACGGTACAGTCTGTATAAGTATAAAATTATGTATTGCCCTTTTTGCTTTACTTGATATATTTTCACTTTTGATGAGGGGTCCTGCTCTACCGATCACCTTCTTCGCCTCGTGCATACGCCTATCTAATTTGCCATCTATCTGTGGGTCATTAGTGAATAGACTACCAAGCTATACGTACTCATCAACTTGTGTTATCCTCTTTTAATATGGGGCTGAGTCGCATACTGTTTTTTTCACCCTTTCCTTTGAATATCATAATTTTAATTTTATTCACGTTAATATTAAGGCCCATGTTCTTCATGCTGGTATTCAGTCTGCTTAGCGTTCTCTGCCTGCCTTCGTTTGAATTTGCGATGACAACCTCATCATCTGCAAATCCTAAGTCACGTGCCCTTACTGTACCAAGATCCACACCTTCTTCGTCGATTAGGGCCATTCTTAGACACTTTTCCATAAATAAAATAAACAGCCATGAGTACATAACGCATCTTTGCCCAACACCCTGCATAATATAGAACCAGACATTCCGTTTCTCATTCACCGATACACTCGCTTTGCTACCAGCTTATATTATTCTTATTGCTTGTAGGGACCATCCATTGACTCCATACTCTTTTTGGAATTCCAAGTGTTTGCTTCTATACACCTTGTCAAATTCTTCGTCTGGGTCAACAAATGCACACACATTTTTTTTCTTCACTCTCAAACTTTTTTCTGTGAGCTGTCTTAAGCTAAATATTTGATCTGTGCACGATCTTTCTAGTATACATCCACTTCAAGCCTTACATATCTTTTCTTCTGCTATTAACATTATCCTACGAATGAGTATTTCTGAATATATTTTACTAACGGTACTTGATAAGCTGATACCTCTGTAATTATTGTAGTCGCTTCTATCTACCTTTCCTTTATATTTTGGTGCGATAATCGCCTTTTTCAATCAACTGAAACTTCTCCTGTCTCAATACATAAATTCATAAATTCGCACAGTCTCTGAGATATGTTGTCGCCACCATAGTCGCCTTACCATTTTTCAAGTTCTTCATTGAAGCCCTAACCGCAGAGGCACATAATCTCTCAATCAGGTTTTCCAACGTATCGTGTTCTATATCGCAGTTGTGATGTCCTACAGCTTTATCTCATGATTCGTTATGGGCAAAATTTTTCTGGAAAATGAATTTTTAATTTTTTCAGAACAGTCAGCACTATTAAAAAAAAAAATTTCGGTTTGAAAAAAAGGTTTGAAGTACATTTGCAGATTCGTTCGGGATTAATCATTTTTCTTCTCAACAATTTTTCTCGTATCTCATATACTTTTTCTGGATAGTAGAATTTAGGATTGTTGGAAAGAGATTATCTATGGATGAAACCATAACTGTTGTGCACAAATCACTGGTTTACAAACTTATTCTTTCTTTTAGACGTTGAATAAGTGTGCGAAAGCTCAATCCAATCTGATCATTGTTTCGAAAGTTATCGTAGCTACAGGATACAACTCACTACAAACAGACTACAGACTGAAAAATCTGTATCTATACCTTCGTAAAAATAGTTTTTTTTTCTAACTAAAGAAGTGCCAAGTCACTTCAAAGTCTATCCACAAGTTTTTTGTCTGATTAAGCTGCATTGCTATTTTGTGATAAAACTCGAAAAAATTTATTCAAACTATTCTTGATGCATGCTAACATCGAGGCTAAAATTGATAATTTTATACATACGAAGATTTTCGTATAGCTAAAAATCGATTTATCACATTCATCAACATCATATCATATAATAAAATCATGATTATCGATTAACATATTAATTCAGCATACTATAAAATAAGATAATTTCTTTGATTTTCATCATAGCTGCATGTCTCGATTTGTCTAATATATTCATACTCTCTAGAGTTTCTGGCAACCACCGAAATTCATGCAAAACCGCAAACGGCCCGTGCGAAAAAATATTATAGGATAATTCATATTGAAATAAATAATACAAAATTATTGAAAAAATTTATTTAAAAATTAGAAAAACTGCAAAGGAACGATTTACTTGACACAACTCATAATCTCATATGCAATTACACAAAAATAGTGATTCTGCACAAATATTCTTTACACACCAGAAATCTGTCTTGATATCTTTCGAATTCGTTTAAAATTTCAATGAAATGATTCGATACCTTTTGAAATACTTTTATGTGCATCAAAATCTTTTGAAATATATATTTTCTGAAACTATATTAAATTTATTACATAACGTTCCCTAGAAATCCTGGAAAATTTTTTTAATGTCAGCATTTGTGGAAATACCAACGTGTTTATCAAAATGTAATCCTCTCTTTCTTGCTGCAGAGTTAACTCTACAGTCCAAAAGTTCACCTGTTGACAACCCTATTCCTGGCGTTTCTCGTGGCAGACCTTCTCCATCTTCTTTATCTGAAAGAAATCTTTCACCTCAGAGATCTCATCTTCCTGCCAGGTCCAGGTCTTCAACTACAAGTGCTCATCCTCCTTCCAGGTCAATAGCTCTACCTATAAGGCTTCCTTCTCCTGATGGAAATGGATGTGGCATTGAACAACTGAGATTTATTCGGCTTATACCTCATTTTAATTGGCACATAACATTCGAACTTAAAAGATACACTTTTCCTGGCGACAAATCAATTAAAATAAAAGCAGGTCCTTCTACGTTTAGGCCTGTTCCAACTGAAGAACAAATTGTATTATCTACATCCGATGGTGACGTCTTTGCCATATTAAAGACTCATGATGTTCTAGCTGGAATTTATAAATATTATAGCCAGACTATTAAACGTGTGAAAATAAACATGGAAAACCACATGATTACTCAATTAAACCGAAAAGAAATGAGTTTATATCCAGTAGGTGCCCACCGCTCAATCATGGGGAGTTTCAAAGTACACAATATAAACCCTAGCGTGAAGAACGACCTCGTACATCATTCATTCAATTAAGAAATCGTAAAACTATAAAATATATTATTTGGGATCCGAAGTCGGATCCAAGTCTTACAAGCAACTAGTAATTAAATTAAAAATTCAATGTCTCATGGTTCTCGAGGCTTCAATCTTTTATCAATGTTAAGCCACTCTTTTTCGGAAACAGATAAAAAAAGTTGATTTTTATTCGCTAAAGAAAATATTTCAGGAACAAAATTACAGTGACACAAACTTGTTGGAACCATGAATTCAATGTTCATAAACGTCTAAAGGCTTTATTCTTGACAGATTGAAGTTTTTTTTTGAAATTCTCAAAATTAAATTTTTAGGATCCTTAAACTCTTCCATTTGAAATTTAATTTTACGTGCAACAAAATATAAACAAATTTAATGATGAAATTGTTTTAATGTCATCGCTTTTCATCATCAGAATAGTATTAGTAACGTAGAATGAAAATAATTTGAAAAACTATGAACATCTTTTAAAGTCATAAACAATCGTGTAACCTATTTAGTTTCATGGGTAGACCGGTTCACACCCAGGCGAAAGTAGTGGATGAAAATCAATTCCAAATCATTCTGAATTATTCTGGAATTTGTATTCAAACCAATCCGAATCAATCCAATCCAATCTTAAAACAGTTCCTCAATTTGTTCGATTCAAATCGGGTGAAAATTAATCCGACTCAATCCAGTTCAATCCGAACTTCCAATCCGAACCAATCCGAACCCAATTTTTAATCCTAATGAATTCGAATGAATCCGAGTTCAGATTGAATTGGATTTATTCGGATTAAAAATCGCTTTAGGTCAATCCGAGTTCGGATTCATTCGCATTGAAAATGTTTTTCGGATTGAACCGGATTACGTCGAATTAATTTTTAACCGATTTCGATCAAACATAATGTAAACATTTTTCGGATTGGCTCGAATTAACTCGGATTGGTTCGGATGCTGATTCATAAATGATTCGGATGACTTCGGAATGTGTTCGGAATAAATTCCCATCCGTAACTTTCACCAGGGCATATGTTTACGTAGTTTGTTTATCAAATTAGCAAATGATATTGAATGACAAATTTTAATATAAATATACATAGTTGAAAACGTGAATTTCGAATGAATAAAAAAACTAGTTTTTTCTTTCTATAAAATTCATAATGTGTATTTATTTGTTCAAATTGTTTTCAAACTTAACAAGTCATATCAAGTGACACCTTCGCGGGAGGACGGTTTTCTCGCGCTTTTGAAGGAAAGAATCGATTTTGTGCCGAAAAATAAGCAGTAAATTTTGTATAAAGAAAAAGCCTACATTTAATCAAAAAACGGCTACGTACTTCGATACAGAATGTAATTGCAAAGCCACTATAATAATTTAAAATCGATCCATGGAACGGTGTTCATGTAATACGTCCTCCCAGTTTGAAAAAAGTGGTTTCCAGAAAAACGCATTTGAAGTTTTACGAGCACTTAAATCCTTGCAATTTTTCCCCCTTAAATCTGCGATACCTCGTCCTCTTCCTTTCTGGACAATTTTAAATCCAATCGAGCTGTTTTTCCAGCATCGGTGAGCTATCGGAAAAAACAAAACAAAAAAACGAAACTATGTTCAGCGCGCGCTCCGAGGCGCTGCGGTAGAATCGCTAATTCAACACATTCTAATACAAAATAGTAAACAGTAGCTATTGTGTGTTCTTATAGTAATAAAATGAATCTTTAAAAGAAAAGAGGGTAAAAAAATGCCGCCAAATAATACATTCTTACTAGGATTGAGAAACTTATATTCACTTATATTCATATTCATTATTTAATTTTCTGAAATACATAACCCTGGACAATCTGAAAATGGGTGGGTCTGACATAATATTTCGTAATATAGAAGAAAGTATATATAGACAGTATGCTTTCTCATAGATTGTTTGTTGTGATTATACGCGACCCATTATTAGTATTAATTTTTGTTTTATAAAGCAGAAACATATGACAAAAAACGAATTTTAAAAATTCGAAATTTTTTAGAATTCTCGACGCATCATTGACAGTACTGCCAGGCCCTGTAAACCCAATCTTTTCAAATACAGGGTTTTGAGTAGTTAATATAATTTTAAAGGCTGTTTATAGCTATCCAGATACATAAATTTTCATCTTCTGCCATTGTTAACAATAATAAATATGATATGCAAAAATTTTAGATTTAATAAAATCGTTTCTTATCATTAAGCTATTTAAATTAGACAGTGATATTTCAAGCAAATGTCATTTCTGCCTAGATTAAAATTTAGAAGGTCAAGTGAGATAAGAATTGAAATATGCAGAAAAATCATTCAGAATATTCATGAGATATGCTGTTAACGAATTATTTCGTAATTAAATATAATGTACAAATGAGGATCGCCGTACAGACAGACATATAGATACCATCGCCAAAACTTATTCTTCGGCTTCCGCAGGTGTTGAAACGTGAATTTGGGGGCCTTCAGAAAACCTATTATTTGAAAAAAATTAAAAAATAGAAAAATGCTAGACTCAATGTATCGAGCTAGAAGGAGATTATGTTGAAAAGTAAAATGCTCATTTGCCGAAAAAAAATCTTTTAGTCGAAAAGTCACAGACATGAAATTACCTGTAGTGAGTTACATGTTATTGTGTGTATAGTTATCAAATTATGTTGGAAATATTGGAAAGAAGGCCAAATTTTGTGTGAAGACAGTTTTAAAGTTCTAAAACTCTCTATTCGTATTTTCAATTCAGCCTCTTACATTCCCCCGAAATGAGGTGCAGAAGGCGGAATGAAATGCCAAGTACTTCTTCCGATGGCGAGTTGATTCTGCAAATTTGAATCTGCACGTAGATTTAAAAGGCAATAACGCAACTCTCCTTCAGCTCCATGAAATGTGGAACCATTGTCACTGAAAATGTGAGCTGGTAATCCACGACGATTTGAAAAGCAGTGGCAGGCTGCCAGAAAAGCTTCATATCAGTAACTTGAAAAAAATTCAAAATATATCTGTCGAATCACACAGCAGACGAATGAGGCCACGTAACCCTTGTAAGTTTTTTACTCTCTGCCCGATGATACGCGTGAGTTCAGAGGACCCACGCTTCGAACACAGACATGAATCAATTTGCTAACAAGTGTTTGAGGTCCCAAAACTTAAAATCCCTGTCGCTACTTACGTAAAGTAAGTTGTGTACCGCCATGGAATGATCTAATGTGATCATGATGAATAATGAGCTCACTTATTCGATGACGTTGTATGAAAATAGGATGTTTTTTACCCTAATGATTCAGTGCATTAGTTAACGTCCTCCCAAACGTAGTACACCGGATGCATCTAAAAATTGCTGTAATGTTTTTGAAGACGAACTCTCTTTTATCTTATTTTCATGCTGAAGTGCGAACAACTCAGGTTCGAAGGCCTCTTTTTGGATTGGACAGACCCAATACAGGGAAGCTTACTGAATCTCGCTGGCAATAGAGCCAATGTCTCATGCCAGGAAGTAGACTTCTGTAACCTACCCACCTTGATCATGAAAGCTGTAAAGAATCGAGTACAAGAGGCGGTAACTCTTAGCAATTTTAGCCAAGATGGAGACCTTTTAGCCAAATCGAGGTTATGTTCAGCTCGCTTCATTGTATGATGAGCAGCTATTTTACTTCACTCAAAGTCAACATGTGGAAACAAGACAGGCGGTGATTCGGGCAAACTTGCAGAATTTGTGAGCAGCCACTGCGGACCATGCCACCATAAGGGATGATCCTTCAACTCTTCTGGGAGAAGACCCCTGAAAACTCGATCAACGTGATTGTCGTTAGTGGAAACCAGCTAAGTCAATGAATGCTTGGTTAGCCAAGCTGAAACCACTAAGGCATCAGTGTGACAGTAAAATTGAATACTTTCAAACCCCATTGTTTGAATTGAAAATTGTAGAGTCTCAGCTTATAATTGTGCTTCGCATAATTCGAGTCTAGGTACGGTCACAGATATGGTAGAAGCCACTCTCGATTTAGCAATCAGTGAAGTAACTTGTACAGTTACATCCTCCTGAATAATGCGGATATATACGACAGCAGCATAAGATCTACTCGTTGCGTCAGAAAATCCATGCAGCTCGCAACTTACATTGTCAGCGCTTCGTCCAGTTCATCGCGGTACCTGGATTGCCTGAAGTTGGGTGAGACCCTTAAAATATATTTGAATCAATCGTCCTCCGAATCAGTGGGAAGTAGCTCATTCCAATGCAGTTTTTGAAACCATTGCTGCTGCATTAAACGCTTAGCAACTGTTACTACAGTAGGACAGTAGGACAGTCTGATAATAATAATTTATTATGACTTGTCCTTTTTTTTGTACATGAAAACAACTTTTTTCGAATAGATGAATGACTTGCGTTCCTAATTTTCAAGCATTGTCTTTTTTATCAGCCCCAAAAAGAACATCATCTACATAAACATTATTTTCAAGGACTGATTTGGCTGCATGAAAATGAAACTTTATCAGTTACTAACTGTTTAATGATTCTGTTTATTGCATTACAAGCCTCAACCTCTTGTTCAGAGAAATACCAAACTATACGTTGATATATTCTATCACGTGGGTCCATCAAAATCTGTCGAAACATTTTTGCCACGTCGACGACAAACAGAAAGTGATGGAATCGCCAGCGTCATAAAATGGAGACTAGATCCGTGAGACTTGTAGAGCCTGTTCAAAGATGTGAATTCAAGGATGTGTTATGCGATGTCAAACTTGAGTCATTGAATACTTCTCTTGAAAGAGTGGTAGAACTATCATCCTTAAGAATAGGCTAATACGGCATATAAACTGTTTGAGGAGAATCAACTTTAGAAAACTTCTGAACGCGTTCTATATAATCTAATTGTTTATATTCGGTTAAAAAATCAGCGTATTGAGGATACAAATCTGAGTACTTGCGCAAACGAGCATGTACCATATTCCTACCTGAAGCTAAGCGTTGATAATTCGAGACAAAATGCTGCTCACAACTCATCTCATCAGCAGTCGAAAGGAATCTGGTTGTATCCGTCACGACGCATGTTCAATGAGTAAACTAAACCCCTTTGGGCCCGGTCCATATGGGTTCGGCCCCGATTCAGAGTAAGCAAACATATATTTCCATTGAGTTCTCGATGCCGCCAATCACGTGATTTAGTTTTTTTTAATTCCGCGATCATGCTAATGTTGAGACAAATTGATTTTTCAATCATTTACAAAAGACAGTGGATTCAGGATTTACTTCGTTCGTTATTACCCTAAATGCAAACTATCATTCCTAGTTTTTTTATCAATGTCCGCGGTGACGCAAGGCCCAGTGTCGCTGGCTCTCCAACTATAAACTGTTCTTTGACAGCATAGCAATTTTCAAATCCTTGGATTGAAAGACGATTTTTCTGGATGTATGACAAAATGGCGCAAGTGTCCGTACTACAATATAAGAGTTCATATAAAGTTATTCGTTACGAAATTGTTTGTCTTCCTGTACGTTCAAACCGATTGAATAGAACATTACAAACTATGACTATAGATGAATAGTTTCATAAAAAAAATGTTATGCAATAATTGATTCACATCGATACAATCAGTCTTTATATGAACTTGCACGTGGATCATTAATGTTCTAAGGTTCTTAACGTAAACTAATATTAATGATATCTATTATCTGCAGTATCTGTATTGTGAAATATGGAGACACACAGCAGTTGACGCGTCTAAATTTTTTTTAACGATCAACTCGCCTTCACTCGTTTTGAACTTGAGAGAAGGCAAACAATTTCTTAACTTATTATATCAATTGTCAGAAGAGAAAAAAAAATTACCCTCTTCATTATACTTTATTTGTATTCAATGAGAATTTTCATATTCATTATTTGTGTGTAAGTAATATACATTTTTTAATTATACAAAAAATATGGCTGACTAGCCACGACCTTTTTTAAATGATCGGATCAGTAACAAAAAAATGTCCTTATATTCACGCTTTCCTAAAGCATTACAAACAGCGATCAAATGCTTTTATAGTTTCGGAGGTATTTTTCTATCATATAGTCTAGAAAAAAAATTATTGTTGTTTTTTATACAGTTGCTATTCTCAAATAATTTTATATAATCTTTTTTATTTGATAGGAGCATCTATCGCCTTCTTTCATACATACTGACAAAAAATTTCTTTGAATCAAATGAATTTTAGCATTGTTACGCGGTCAAAGAAATTTTTTTTTCATTCGAATAAATTACTTGCGCACATTTTTCTTATTGAAAATTTGAGATATATTTTGTTGTTACAACAAGAATCTTTTTTAAAATAAAAGAAGTATTCTTTATATTCGACCTATTCTATTCGCTCCATTTAATATTAAAATATCCAAACATTCACTTTTTATTAAAAATATTTTTCCTTCATTAAAATGAGATAATTTAAGGGTTGCCGAAAATATTAATTTTCAGAATTCCTAGAGCTTTCCTTAATTTTTCTCTGACCAGTTTTTAATTTCCCCTGACTAATAATACTCAAAATTCGGCTTCAAGCGGAAACTCGTAGTTTCCGATTTTGACCTAAAAATGTCTACAGCTTATTCAGAATTTATTTTCCTATTTAGACCAGAGCTTTCTTAGAATTCAGATAGTAATTTCAAAAAAAAAAATATGTTGGCCAGCCTGGAAACAACCGCAAATTTGTAAGTATAGTTTAAATTTCACGATCAGATGAAAAATCGAATTTTCCGATGGTGGCCTCTAAATGGCTATAGAGAGCTTCCAGGTCAGGAATATCAGAGTTGTTAGCCCGAAGAGCGATTTTTTCTAATCTCGAAGAAATAATAGTATTAGGTAGGTGAGACATTGTGATAGAATATTTTTGAAACAATTTTAAAGATGTAGGAATAACTTCACATTGAATTTTTTTTTAAATACTACATCTGAGACAACTTTAAAACTTGCGCGGCTTACAAGTTTGAGCGCGCCTAGGGCGTGTACCTGTTGGATCTCGCGCTTTGCGCTCGATTTTGTATTCATCTCGCGCTTCGCGCTCGATAATATATTCACCTTGCGCTACGTGCTCGGACACATTTCCCTGACGGTTTAAGCTCAGTTCCTCTAGGTTTTCGCACTTCGTGTACTCGCTATTGCGCGCTTAGCCGGCAAATCCTCTCTTATCAAGCTTCATCGTTATGACCTGCTTCTATTTTAATTATGCCAATTCTACGTGAAAAGAAGGACTTATTTACTTGAGGTTCTATCGACCTTGAGGAACACATTCTCATCAAGACACTCGCGCTTCGCACTCGATATTTGGTTTAAAAATCATGAAAGCCTCGCGCTCCACGCTCGTTTCTGTTCATCGTATAATAGAAATCCAAAAGTTTGTGTGTGCTTACGCAACGAGCATATGTTATGTTCTATGTACTTCAGATAAAAATGGCTGAATTTGCATTTAATTTAAGATGAAGAAGGAAATTCCTTTACTTCAGCGTATATTTCCGTATCTTTCTGATAAATCGTACAATCAGAAAGATCTTTTCTAACTATCTGAAAAGGAGAGAAAAAAATTATCTAAGTCGTTTTGGAAACATATATATGATACATTTTTAAAATAATTTTTAAATTAATCGGTTGGAAAATAGTAGTGTTGGGAAGGAGGTATAGATTTTTTAGATTGATCTAGAATTTTTGTGTTATTTATTTGAATAACACGTTCGTTCCGCAACACGGCTCCGACCCAGGTTGCTGATCAATCTCTCTAGCGATCTATTCAATTACTGATGTATAAATTTCAGAAAGTTTAATTTTTATCTAGTTTTATTTTAAACTCAATTTTTAATTTTTCAATTTCAAATCTTCCTTTAGAATTATTATACATTCTTGAAATTTTCTAATAAGATATTTTTCAATTCGAAATTGATGCTTGTTTAAATCTTTAACTAAAAATCGGTCCATGTTAAGATATTACGTTAAAAATAAAAAAAGAATAAAAAACAAGATTGCTGTAATATGAATTCAATTTTTGAAATCATATAATTTTAAGCTTTTTAATTCGAAATTGCTTTATATTTAGATTAAAAATGACTAAGTTCCAAACTATCACGGCTTTTAATATGCAATTTTGAAGTATTTAATTGCGAAATTGTCCTGACATTTTGAATATTTGACTTAGAAACTAAAATATTGTGAAATTCAAAATTCCAAAGTTACAAAAATTAATCTAGAAATTAATTTAAGAAAAATCTTTAGTTTGGAGGACGTAAAGATTCAACTTTTAGAATCGCGCATTCAATAACATGAATTTAAATTAAAATTATAGACATTTTAAAGACGATAAATATATTATTGATAAGTATCATTTTTACTCAAAACTTACAAAACGTGCGAATTACGAAATATGGGAAATCTCCCGGTTTTCTCCCGGTGCAAGCTTCTCCCGGCTTTTTCCTGGTTGAGTGGCCATCCTGTTTACCTATAGAGAAAAAGTGGAGGAAGGTAGTACGGAGAGGGCAGTAGCTACGCACCGCACGGAAGTAGTTGTTATATATGTTATTCCCCCACTCCGCTGCCACTTGCCACATCTAGTATATAATATCTTTGCCACTAGACCACAACAGTGCTCCAAAAGATGGCCCGGTGTACTACTGCGCATGCGTTAAGCAGAGCCTTGTCATTGGTACAGAATACAGATTGAAGGGATCATGTTTCTCTTCTCTCTACCAGTGGAAAGCTATTCTTCACACATGCGCAGTACTTGCTGCGGTCCCTCGTTGGGAGCACTGGACTACATTACCGGTTTATATATTTAATATTAAATAAGTTTTCCTTATATAAACAAAGCAGGCGATTTCATCAATAGATCATTCGAAGCGACTCGAAAATGCTAACAATTACTTGAGTATTTGAATTTTTAAGGTTTAAAAAAAACATGACATTTTTCTTTAATCGATATAACATTTGATTTATTTAAGATATTTAAGTTTTCTTTCTCAAAAATCGCACATTTTTTGCTCCACTTTTTTTGCTAACTTGGTGATCATATGGCAAATAAATCATATGAGCTTCATGCGGGACAACCCATTTTTGTAGTCCAGAGAATTTTTGTCGAGAAATCTAATTTTTTCATTTTTCTTATAAACGACAGATTCAACATAATTCTAAGAAAAAAGTTGACTAATTTTAAAAACTTCTTCAAGAGAATTCTTCTTATTCGTTTATGATAGCTCGCACCGTTTGCGAGAAAATTCGATTTTCAAACAAAAAATTCCCGTGCCCACCAAAATGATTTGGTTCATGCTTATATAAAGACGGCATTCGGTGAGATTTATCCAGGCCAAATCATTTTTGTAGCATCAATTTTTTCTTCTTCAAAAATTGAATTTTTTAATGTTTCTCGCGAACGATGCAAGATATCATAAGATACCAGGAGGTATTTTTTGTAGAACACTTTAAAATTAAAAAAGTTTTTTCTTAGCATTTGAATGAATCTTTCATTGGTTGTAAGAAAAATGCGATACATAATTAAATTTTTGGAAAAAAATTCTCTTGGCCACAAATAAGGTTTGGCCCGCATGAAACTTATCTGATTTTTTGTTCATATGAGTACCAAGTTATGAAAAAAATGAGCCAAGAAATAAAAATTAAATCTTTATTAGATCGAAAGTCGTAACGATTTAAAGAAAATGTTGGTCCTTTGGAAAACAACATGTTTCATGGGAGGCTGATTCTGTGAATTTAAATTGCACTGTCTTTTTGGTTTGACATGAATTCCATCACAAGGTAACGTTTTTTTCAAATTGCTAAACGCAAAAAGAAATTACTTCAGGGTGTCTACTAAATTTTGCCGACGAAATTCCCGGACAATTCCCGCATTTTTTTCGCTTATAAATATAAGCCCCTCTTACGATAGAAGCATACATACATATAATGCATAGTGGGTTGCGATATGCGTAATTTGCTCGATTGCAATATTACAATTGATTTGAAAAATATTTTTTTAAGGAATTCAATTGTTTTTTTAAATTTCAAGTCAGAAAAAAGTAGCGCAAGTAGCTCAAAGGGATGATGCAAAATTATAAATTATAACGAATTTAAATGCTCTTTCTGCATCAAAAATAAAATCCAGGGCAATTTCCAGATTTTTTCAATTCCCTGACAATTCCCTGATTTCCTTAAATTCACGCACAGTAGACACCCTGCACTTCTGCTTGGCCGAACTACCTCAAAATCTTAACAGACATGATTATCAATTGGAGCTACAATTCGTCCAAATTTCATGGTCATAATAGCTCTTTTACTTTTCGAAATAGGGTAAACATAAAAGTTCCACACAATGACATTTTTTTGAATTGCATTTTTTAATTCCTGAGGTCAAATGCTACCGAAATATATTTTCAAAAAAGTAAATTTGAAAATTGACATCATAACAAACCTTCCTCTATGACGAAGCAAAACTAATAATAATCATAAGAACAAAAAAAAAACTACGTTTTTAATAATATTTCTACAATCTAATGCTTGTATTCAATGGATTACTACCCTTTACTGTTTTTTGTATCACATCGTTCTATTTATACAAAAGAATTGACCTCTTTATCAAATTCCATTAATTACTATTAATCATAATAATATTGAGCCGATAAGACTCTTAAAAAAATTGAATTTTCATGTTTTCATTCCTTGAATTACTGCCATTTTAATAAAATGCTACTTAATATTTAATCCTGAGTTAATCTAAGGATAAAAGTTAACTTGAAAAATAAATGAAATTTTTGAAAGTCGCTCTAGAAAATACTAGTAATTTGTCGGTATTTTTTAATTCTATCGAATATAATTAGCATGCCGCATTTAGAACAGGATGCCGGGCATATTTAATTATTTTCGCACGATAGACTGTCTTAATAGGACGAAAGAATAAAATAAGAATACCATCTAAAATATTATTCAACTTGTATGCAAACAGGTCAATCAAGAAGACATTAAAATTGTTTTAATTACACAATTTTATAAATATAGACAGATTAATTTAATTGTACTATTCTGTACTATACATAGTATATACAGGGCATAATGCATCAAGTGTTCTCAACTGAAATTGTTTTTTTTATCGGGTTGAAACTTGGCTAAATTATATTCTTGGTGTATCTATTTTAATTCACCAAACCATAGGTGAAATGATCAACCGTTTGTCAATATACAGGGGAATGAAGTTTTCACTTTTTCAGGTGCTTTTTTACCGTCACGTTAGTGTAACTTCTTTTAGTATTATCCGATTGGACTTTTATTATAGTGTTTTAGAAAGCATACTTTTAAACAAAAATTTCCTTCATTAAAAATAGCTTTGTTACACTCTTTAAAGTCATGTAGAAGAAAAAGTGAACTAAAAATAATTTCATGGTCAAATTGAGATTTTCACGCTCGAGGGGACCAATTTCAACTTACGCAGCACCTGGGAATGAACACTGTTAGGTCTAACTTGCCCCTAAGCTTACATATAACTATCTTGAGATGTTTTTTTGTGTGTATGCACATTATATAATCATAAAGTGATACCTTAAGCGTAAAAATCTCAATTTGACTAAGAAATCATTTCCAGCCCACTTTTTCTTCTGCCTGACTTTAAAAAGTGTAAAAAAGCTATTTTTTAATCAAGGACAAATCTTTTAAAAGTACGTTTTCCAAAATACTATAATAAAAGTCCAATCGGATAATCCTAAAAGAAGTTACACTAACCTGAAGGTGAAAAAGCGCCTGAAAAAGTGAAAACTTCAGGACCCTGTATATTGAAAAACGGTTGATAAATAGATCTATGGGAGGGTGAAGTAACATAGGTCCAGTAGGACTATAATTCAGCCAAGTTTTAACCCGATAAAAAAAAAATTAATAATAATAATTTTATGTGGGAGCACTTGACGTTTTCTGTCCACATGTATGCTTACAATTGCACATTTGTGATGCAAAAATATGTGTATGAGGGGGGGGGGGGGCTCAAGTATAGGGAAAATTAGGCTTACATACTACTTAATGAACCCCTGAGACCAAATTTTCATTTTTAGACTGGAATAAATATTCCAACTTTTACTTCTTTTTTGCAAAAGCTTCGAGTTTTCCTGGAAAAGAGGACATTCACAAAATACGTGATACGTTCAGGGGAGGGGGAGCTACGTCAGAGTATAATTCTTCATGTTAAGCACAATGGCAAAAGCATTACACAGGAGGAGGGGGGGGGGGGGGTAAAGTTCCTGATAAATATATCACGTATTTTGAGAATGATCAAAATCAGATTTCACACTTTTTTCCCTTGATTTTCAGGTATTCCCTCTCCCAAGCAACTTCGGACAATACACGTGCTTTTACACGCGTAAAATACGTGTTTGAAATAGACTACTCGTAAAAACCGCAAGTATTTTTATACCTGGCGTATATTGTATGAAATTACGAAGTATTTTTACACATGCATAACCACGTGTATTTCTTTACTAAGGTGTCCTTCGCATATCCTTGTTTTAATTAAACATGTAAAATCGTAAAGTATAAATAATAAATACAGTAAAGTTTCCTTTATTTCAGGACCCCCTATTTCAAGTCCTCCGTACACGGCTTTTTCAAATTGCGCAGTTCCGTCAACTCCAACCACGGTTCTTGTAAACTCTCCCCCGCGTCAGTGGCTGACCAATAAAAAAAAGAGGCCCAAAGAGCGCCCTCGTTGGTTTAAATTGAGTATTTTAGGATGACGTCATGGAAATGCATACTTTTACGAAAAAATATTCTAAACGTAAAAGTCATAAATGTACAAAGAGTATTATTTCTAAAGTGTAGAATGTACTTTCTCAGTCAGGTTCCATTCTTTTGTCGATTGACGACCTTTCAGTTTCACTGAATAAAATAAAATATCCTAAATTTCAGGTTAGTGGCATCTGAAATTAGTAACCTCAAATTTCGTAAAGTTGCTTGTATTTCGTGACACTGAAAGGTCGCCACTCGAGAAAAGAATGGGACATGACGGAGAAAAAAGATTTTACACTTTAGAAATATTACTATTCAGACCTTTATCACTTACCTTTATTTACCTTTAGAAATGTTCTCCAAAAACTCGTGTGCAGTTGCAGTCCTATAATATGCTAACCTTGCTGACGGCTGACATTTCCCCCTAGCCTTGCTGCGAAATATTTGTGCCGCTTTTTGATTCTATTATATTGATTTTTAGCCGGAAACTTGTACTATTTCCAAGAAATTTTAAATTTTTTACTTCATTCGTCAACAAAAACACTGGACAACGGACAGCGACATTTTCAACTGCGCAAATCGGGGCCGTCTGAAACGTTTCCAATTCGAATACATAATATCGCGCAATCTCCGCTTGTAAGAACTGTGTCTTTGTTCCTACGCTGCTAGTGTTTTTCATGCAAGAGTTGCAACCGTCTCCAGCCCCTTGAGCTGAGAAACTGCGTGGGGAAACAGCAGTTCTAGGAATGCCGGGTGTATTTATCTGTATATTATTACTGATAGTATTTATTGATCTAAAATCGACCGCGCTTTTTCGGTACATGCGTGGTTGAAAAAGCTGTTTGCAGGGGGCGCATCGATGCAAGGCCGGAGCAGCCATTGAACGTCGCTTGATAAAAAGAACCTGCCCACTCGCGGTATAGGTGGCGGCCCCTCCAGCCTTGAAAATAACGAATCTTTACATTTCAAGCACGCGGAAATACGGGATACTTTACTGTATTATAAAGGTCTGCTAATGAGAAGAATGAGAGGATATCATTAAAATCTTAAATTTTTTAGTATGTAGCCGTGGTCAATCTTGCAAAAGGATTGGAGTTGGAAAAATGTTCGGCGGTCCATCAATCGTGTAGCAAGTGATTTCCATGGCAGGCCGGACTGATACACTGTAAAAAAATCTGGTTCAAAATTACGAAGGCAAACATAGTAAAAAATGACAGAAAGATACCAATGATCGCCGTGGCAATTTTAACAAAAAATGTATACATAATAGCTTCGCCGTGATAAATTTAATTTCACTCCTGCTTTTTCTCCTGTTTATTAGTAGTCACAACGTTCCACGTGGTAAAATTGCACTGATGAACGATTATAGTTTAATTTTACCACGGCGTTCATTGGTATCTTTCGGTCAGTTTTTGCTGAAAGGTTAGTAATATTCATTCGGGAATCGTTACAAGCTCACAATAAATTTGTAGAATTATCATGACAATCAGAGTAAAGCGTTTACTAAAACGAACATAATTTTCAACCAGATTTTTTACAGTGTAGACATTACCATAAAATATGCACGTAATGATTTTGTGACTATATCGTTTTGACTTACGAGATACTAGTTCTAGATAGAAAATTACATTCCAGGCCTTTTAGTTACAAGAAGTATATCGAATTGTCGGTTTTGAATACTTTTGACAACATAACCTACATAGTAAAGTTCAATCTTATACGAAGTAAAAAAGAATAGTAAAATACTAGCTTAAATAGTTATTCTAATACGAAAACATATGTATGCAAATACAGAACAAGTTTAGAATTATTATAAATTAAGTGCAAATTATTCTTGCACGTTTGAAATTTTGAAACATGCGTTCGAAACCTGAACACTACAATTTTAATCCATTCATTAGCTAATGGAATGGAATACAATCTACTTACTTGTCAGTATATGTGTTCGCAACTTCAAAAATTTAATTCAAATCGTATAGACGAAAATAGTTAATTTCTTCGATCATCAAATTTTTATGTGCAAATCGGCATATGTTCAAACGCTGCTTTATTCTGTTGCTGGAACCTTCTTCTTTGCTGGATGCTTGCTTGCTAGCATGATCCAATTATATCCAATACATGATCCAACAAACTATGAACTCGCGACGCGCATCTAAAAAAAAGTGAACCAATCAAATGGTCCGTAGGAATTCGTATCACGACTTCCATTTTGATAAGGACGTCGACCGGTAAATTTGAACGAATTGCAAAAATAACTCGAAAATAGTCTTATAAATAATAATCATCTAAGGTTGAAATTAAAATCATAAGTACGTGTTTAATATTTATAGCGAGTATGAAAATGTAAAAATGCATCATATTAGAAAATTTGAAGCGCTTTTTTAAGAAATATTTAAAGAATGATAACCTTGCATCCTATTGAGACTGCCGTTTTTTGAAAGAACAAGGAAAGTTTCGAACTTGGCTCATGTTACGCTTTCTATCATTTAAATTTTTTTAAATAAATTGTACTAATTCTACAAAACCAGTTAAAGTCATTTTTTATTGTTTCGATTATTATAAATTATATGAAAAAGAAAATTTTGAAACTTGAAGGATAATTTTTGGCTTACCTGGCGGCTCAGCTGACCCTTCCTATTGTAAGGCGCTCGAACTCGAGAGCGCTGCCCAGCGTGGAGATGTGATGCTCAACCGGAGGCTACTGTATTATGTTGCTTTGGTACGTTTTAATCAAGTCCCCATATAAGCCAGCCGACACTACAACTTTTTATGTAATTCTGTATACAATTTTTGGCTAATTTTATAACTTATGCCACTGGGTAGATATCTTAGCACAAAATCATGGCCAAAAAAGAATCTTAACGATTTTTAGGAAATTTTCGTAATTTTGCTGCATTTTTAAAAAGTTTTACGAAAAATTTGAATCATATGAAAATGTATTCAGCAGTTATTGAAAATTTCGAAAATTCTGAAAATTTCGAAATAAATTTTTGAAGTTTTTTCAAGGTTTTGAAAAGTTTTAGGAAATTTTAAATTAAATGTAATTTATTATTTTATTTTCAACAGTTGAAAATTTAATTTTCAATTTTCAGTGGTTAAAAGTGGTCCATTGCAAACAATTTTCTTCTTGAATAAAAGAATAAAAATGGTTACAAATTTCTTCCATTGAAAAAGAGAAAAAACGCATGTTTCTATGTGAAGTAAAAAGACCGTTTCGATTTTCAACAGATGAAATACTCAGCAGTTGCACATACAATGGTCGTAAATTAAAAAATATATATATAAACTGAATTTTCAACAGTTTGATAATTAACTGTGGAAAACTGAAGAAAATTAAAGTTTCAATTTATTTCAATTTTTAGCTGCTGAATTTTCAACTGTTTGAAATGCAATTTTTTCCATTTTTCACAGTTGAAGGTGTAACTGTTAAAATGTATTGAAAATTAAAAATTCAAATTTCACAGCTGGATTTTAAATAGTCGGAAGATAAATTTCGAATATTCTTCAATTTTCAACAGTTTAAAATGGCAATTATATTTTAAATTGTCTTTAATTGTATACAGTTGAAAATTGAATTTTTAATTTATTTCAGTATTCAACAGCTGAGAATTGAAACTTGAATGTTGAATTTATTTCCATTTTCAACCACTGGAAATTGAAAATTAAATTTTCAACATTTGAAAATGAAATGTCAAATAATCTTTAATTTCAAATTTCCACAAATTTTCAAAACCTTGATAAAACTTCAAAATTGTATTTCGAAATCTTCAGAATTTTCCAAATTTTCAAGAACTGATGAATACATTTTAAAATGATTCAAATATTTCCCAAAAATTTGAAAACATTCTGCAAAATTAAAAAAATTTCCTAAAAATCTTCCAGATTACTTTTTGATCCTGATCTTGAGAAGAAATGTGCATTTTTCAAAGACATTTTTCAGTATAATAGATGCTGTGATATCTACGCAGTAACATACGTTATAAAATTATCCAAAAATTGTATACAGAATTACATACAAGGTTGTAGTGTCTGTGACGGCATGCGTGTTGCCGTCGATAAAATCATTTTTATCTTATAGCCAACTCGATAGAGAAGAAATCTTTCTTACCATTGCTAGCATGGAAACGATTCAAAAAGAGGAATTGTTAAGTTACTTTAACAATTTCTATATTTAATAATTTTAGTATCATGAAACAAGAAGTTTTAATATATTTTGTCATAATTATATAAATTCATTAATATACTCTCCCTTTCTTTTCATTCGAAAAAGGATAATCCTGATTCAATTTACGAAACGGCATAAATTTGTATATGTGAGATGCAGCTCTCCTAAACGTCACGTATATCGGGCCTACGTGATAAACTCCACCCGCTACGACGTACGTGAGCTGTGCTCCTATTGGTCAGACTCAATGCTGGGGACTTGCGCTTGACTTCCCCCGCTCTAATGCTACCCTTGCACATAAGCCAAAAAACGCAAGGTTATAAATATATGTGGATCAGGGCGGAAGAGCAGATCTCTTTCACTCGCGAAACCCTTAACCTGCGACGCTCATAATCTAGTTTTAAATATTTTTTAAGTGGGACTTAGAAATATCTCAAAATATCTCAAGCTCCGCATAGCTTCGTGGCAAAATTCGAATAAGCTTTCATGTGCATTTTTTATATAAGAATCTTATATATGATGCGATTTAGATTAACAATAATTTTAAATTAGCTTTAAATTAAATCATGCGTTTTGTTCTTTAATTGGATTATTGTATTTAGTGAATGAAGTTTATATTATTTATAGAAAATACGAACAATTGTGAGTAAACCTTATATATTCTCCCTATTTTCCCTTTTAAACACGTTTGCCAGTTTCGCGATAGTCGATTTTTAAATCGACGTAAGCCAGCCGACGGACACAAGGATGCCAGCTAATCATCGCTGGGTTGATAATCATTTCTGCCAGATCCAACAGGCAGGACGTAACAGCAATATATCCTCTAAGTGCAGTGAGTATTATAGAGAGTGGAAGCTGAGTGTATACGCGACAGTAGCGCCTCTCTGTCTGGGTTGCAACACTATTATGATGAGTTTGGCCTGCGAGTACGTATGTTCGTATGCCAAGCAATAGTAATTGTAGTTAATTATATATGATTAGACAATTGAGGATTTTGTTCGCATGAATCGTGGAAAAAAACATTTAGGTTAGTACTGTACATTTTTTAGCCTTCTAATTTAGTTCTGAAATTAAGGATGGCAGTACAGAAGTCAGTAACATACAAATATGAATTTTTTTAAAGGCAAGAAAACCTTCTGTAAAATCGCAACCACTATTTGAAGATGAAATAAATTTCCACTCGCGAGCCGAAGTATTGTTGTTAAATTGACATCCAAAAAGCTTGATGAAAGAATGTTATCCAGTATCGAGGAAATGGATGTGGAAGTTGACAATCTGAAACTGACATTGACCACAAATCGGAGTACACCCCGCTACCGATTTCGATAGGGAATGCAATTTTCCTGTGTTCGTTTTTTTCACAATTATGGAAATTCATATTTTTCAGTCGCGCAAAATGGACCCAATTCGCTTTAGGAGTCAATGGAAAGTTGGCCATGCGTTCTCGGATCTGTTTCGATCATTTTGACAAGAAGTACATCTTGAAAACTTATCCTAGAGCGCTACTGAAAAAACTGCGCTTCCAATACTTCCAGAAAATAAAATAAATGCCGAAGAGCCTGCGGGAGGTGAGTAATTTTATTAACATGTATTAAAAAAATTCATATTTAGTATCTTTTTTTTCCACCAAAAATAAGGAGAATTTTCAGAAGACATTAGTTTTGACGTACAAAAGTCAAATTTTCAACCAAAAAATGAATCGAATTTTAATATAAAAAATTAATTTTCAATAAAAGAGATGAACATTGAACTACAATTTTGGGACATTAAACGGAATTAGTTAATTATCTAAATTAATTTAAAACCGCAGAAGTAATTCATTGGAAGTAAGAATATTGCATTTTTGCAGGATAGATGCATTTTCAAGTGAAAAACATCAATTTGCACCAGTTAATGGAACAGTTAATAGTTCATAGTTTAATTTTCGACCTTGTATGTCATCTTTAAGAATATAAAACTCATTAAGAAATGCATGAAATAAATATTTTTAGATTCTCCAGTTGAATTTTCTACCCTCTGGTTGAATTTCAATGCCAAAGGATGAATTTTCGACAAAAAAATCGACTTTTCAACCCAAATATATGAATTTTTAACAACAAACAATTGAATTTTCGACCAAGTAGTTGAATTTTCTACCGAATTGTTGAATTTCCGAGCCCTAAACATGAATTATCTAGCCAATAAACAAATATAAATTTTGAACAAGAAAGTGAATTTTCAAACAAACAGTTGAATTTTGAACTAAAATTATGAATCTTCAA
This sequence comes from Andricus grossulariae, assembly GCA_011634705.1. Lineage (NCBI taxonomy): Eukaryota > Metazoa > Arthropoda > Insecta > Hymenoptera > Cynipidae > Andricus > Andricus grossulariae. Next base: position 92,936,581 of record JAABKJ010007545.1, on the reverse strand, counting down.
CCAAAGAAACGAATTTTCAATAAATCAGTTCAACTTACAACCAAGGAGTTGAATTTTTAACCTAAAACGACGAATTTTCAACCAAAATTATAACCCATGTAAGACAGCATAGAAAATCGTTTCCATGCCCCCTCCCCCTCCCCCTACACCCTGAAGACCAAACAAGCACGTACTTTCAGGTTTTTCATCATTGTGAACACTGTAATTGAAAAATATAGATAATGTAGAATTTATCGTCTTATTATATTCAATCATAAAAATTCTCTTAAATAATTTGGGGAACCACTCCCCTAACTCCCTTTCACATTCATTCGTTGAAGAAAATTCACAGTCTGCCCCTCCGAAGAATTGTCTGGATCCGCCCTTGATCATTCAACTTATATTGCATCTTCTTTCATTAGAAAGATATGGTGTTGTAAATACCTATCCATAGCGAGGTTCGGCATATTATGAATCACGGACCTTAAGCAGGTGCAATAGTGCATTGTTCGACTATGAAGAAAGTTAGTAAGAATTTTCACTCTACCTGAAGTTAAGCAGTTTCAAAAAAATTATTTTTGCAAATTCAGGTACGCTGAATCCGAATTCATTTTCCAAATGAATGTATAGCCTGTCTTTTTTAATTTCGAATTTTCTTCGATGTTTCAAAATAAAGAAACATTTTGAAAACATTCATGAATTTTTTCTAAAAAATTATTGAATTTATTGAAAAATGTTGAATCAAAAATAGAGGTTTTTAAGATATTTAATATCATTATTATAAATTATCTTGTTTTTAATTGTAAAAGTTAATTTTGCTCTTAAAATATGAGTTACAAGATAAACAAATATTCTACAGAAAAATAAGTAATTTGTTAAGATCTACATTCTAATGAAAAATTAACATTATTTCCAGCGTCAAAGCTTAGTTGCAAATCTGTTATTATCACGCTTTATAAAACATGGTTTTCTCCTCTAACAAACGTTTTTTTCCCCGTACAGTACGTACAAAATCCCCTTTGAATAACGATTATAAAGTCAGGTAAATAAAAGTGTCCAAGCGTTAAGGTGACATGAAGCCTTTTTTATCTAGGTTGACTAAACTTATGTGTCCTGGTATATATTTTTTGGTAAGCCAACTATAACAATTATCATTTTTTTTTAAACTAATTAATATTAGTAAAAACTTTTTTCTCATGGCAATAATGTATACAAAAATAAAACTTTTAATAAACGATTTTGTTATGCTACAAAAAAACAAAGAATAAGATGCAATCTGATTTTTATACGTTAAATATACCTCCTTTTCTGGAAAAATTGGAGTGGAATGCAGTAAATTTTCCGGTATTCTTTTACAATTTTCACTAGAAAGTTAAAGTATATTTTAATTCTAATAGCAACGCCAAGTAAAACAGTTAATTAAACATATCATAATAGTATATTATACGCCGAGGTGCATAATGAGGGACTTTACGCGACGAGCAGCAATGCTCGCAGGACGATCGAGGCCGAGGCGAAGCCGAGGCGAGATAAGTCCTGCCTGCGATCATTGTAAGAGAGTCGCGTGAAGACCCGAATTGTGCGCATTGTCGCATATACTATTTTATGTGAAGACGCTGCATTTGCAAGTTTTGTGGCGACAGCGTAGAGTATCGTAATGTATAACATTACGTTAATGTTGTACATTACGATACTCTACGCTGTCGCATAAAAACGCGTTTATGCACCGGAGTCACATAAATATATTAACATCTTTTTTATGTCGGTTGAAGAAATGCGGCCTCCAAATCGTATCAAAAGACTTTATTTAAACGTGATAAACGCTTAATGATAAAAACTTTCAAATTTTTTATATATTCAATACGTAAATTTTATGCACTTCATATGTTTTTATACTGTTGAAGAAGTAAGTACATTTTTAATGATATTTCAACCACCTATATTTATTAAATTACAGTCCTGGAGAAAAAAATTTTTAGAGCGTATTTATTTTAAAACATGCGCGTATCGATAAAAATCAATTTTGGTGTATCCTTTCCCGTGGGCTGAAAGGCATCTAGTGGATGTCAAAATGACTTTCTGAAAGTTTGAGTAAAAAAAATTGGCACAGTTCGCAAAACGTGGGCAAAGGTGAAAATCACGAAATATGTCATTTTTCTTGTTATTTTCAAGCGAATAATTTTTTTCCTTGTCCGGGTGAACGATAAAAGTTGTATAAAATGATGATATAAGTGCCCATTTAATATTGACCTCATCAAAAATTATTTTATTCTCGTTGACTCAGTTAAAGTACCGAAAGATGATGAAAATCACGAAAAATTCTATTTTTCTCGTTACTATCAGGTCAAGAACTGTTTTTTTCTGAACCGGGTGAACCGGAAAAGTTGAAATTGTTAAAAATCATGCAAATGTTCAGCAACTTTCACCATTCGCCCAGATAAAAAATATATTGGCTTCAAAATCACGAGAAAAATTAAATTTGTCGTGATTTTTATCATTTTCGGTACTTTAAGTTGAGTGCGCAAACGTGAGATAATGTTCGAGATGGAAATAAAAAAATATAACAATTATTAACCTGAAAAAACCCATAATTGTATCGCTAAAATTGAAAATATGATAATAGTATGTAGTGCTGCATTTGGATACGAGAATTTTGAATTTCGATCGGTCTCAGTTGATTTCGAAACAAATTCTCAAGACAACTTATCGCGCTTTCATTTGTTTCGAAGCATAGCTTCTAATGACTATCTTACGATAATTTGTGAAAGATAATATTATAAATGTCATAATAAAAGTGACTTTCTAGAATTTTTAGAAATTAACTTAGAATTTTAACTCATTATGATAAAGTAAACTTTTTCCATTTTCTAATTGAATAAACTGCAAACTTAAAACTTTATCTATAAAGTAATATTTATAATCTAACAAAAAACATGAAAATTATAAAAACGATGCAAAAGATATCGCCTAGGTAAAAGTTACCAGTCGAATAAAAATATAAATTGATTGAAATTGAAACCATTCAAATCAAAGTTTGCCAAGTAATTCTGAATGACATATAAATAGTAAAATTTATTGAATTAAAAAAATTACGAAAACTTGGACAGTACATTAAAAGGGAAAAAGCTTATAACTTATCGAAATGATTATCATACAAAGAAAAGGAAATCACGACAATAAAATTAAAAATTTATATGTATTTTAGAATTACTTAGCGAACCTTTATTGTAATTATCTCAATTTCAATTAATGTATAGGTTGATTTAACTGATAACTTTTCGGTTGGAGAAAGTTTTTGCATCGTAAATGAGTTTTGTTGGCTTTCACTTCTTTTCGAATAATTCTTTTTCTTTTAAAAAATAAAATTTAAATCTATAAAACAGGATACAAATTTATTTTGGTTCTGGAAAACATGTGGTGACATATTTAGAGTGGTACGATTCACAGATGGAAAAATGATAACACAGCACTTTACTAAAATATAAAATAACTATATTGCACTTTGAGAAATCACTATTATTTAAATCATTGTTAAATGTTATAGTACTTTAACTGATCGCGACTTTAAGTTCTAATTACGAGGTACGCATGTGTTCAGTCGTTCACCATTAGTAAAGTATCTGCCCGAAAATCAGTCGCTCAAACGCAGTTCCAATTAATGAACTTAGGTTTTGTGGAACAATTAACAAAAGGAGGTAATTTTAAATGTGCAATCTGAACCCCGCATATATTTATAATATTTCAGTTTTTATTTCAAAAATATTTATGATAAATATGCAGACATGCGCAGTTTTCTATAGAAAAATAAATTTAAATAACATTGCTATTTCTAGTATTTGCATACTAATCAAGAATTTTTTATGAAATATATTATATGCACTAAAACTCAATTTTAGTTCTTAATTTGATTCAAAAAATCTCGTTACGATTGAACGTTTTATTAAGAATCTCGATCGACTGACACCAGATGATCTTAGAGTATCATATGGCAAACCGAGACGAAGTAAATTCTCGATTGATTCTCTTATCGTTTCGCTCAAATGCAGCACTATTTATGTATAAAATTATCTTCTGATTTCACAGGTAAACAAGAATTTGTTAATTTATATTATTAGAGCATATATAATCAGTCAAATATGCTGTTGCTGAATCAAAAGTGTATAAATCCATTTTATTTTATTGATAACTTCAAAACATGTTTTCAACAACATGTTTTCGCATTTCACGTATTCAATAGACTGAAAGATTATGATAGCCTATATAAAAAACTTTACATTGAAGTGGTTCGAAGAAACTATTTTTTTGAATGTTCAAAATTCACGGGACCTAAAAGTTTGTTTATGCTACAAGTATTTCATTCTGAAAATTTAGTATGATAAAGAAATAATTCAGATATCACAAGTGTATTTAAGTTCTAAACAGTGAATAGTGACAAAATTTTGTTGTGCCTGATAACTTTATAAATTTATGTAATTCTTTGAAAGAATTAATACAAGAGCATATATTAATTCACTAAAACTGATCAAAAATGTCTAAAATTAACGCTTTTTTTATTTCAAACGTCCATTAAAAACGTCAAAAATAGTGACAAAAATCTGATAAAAGTCTAGAGTACAAAAAACGAAAAAGGGGACAAAATCTAATAAATCTTTCGCATTTTAAGGGTTATATTTTACTGAAGAACATGTGATTTTTATAATTTTTGGTCATTTGTAGAGAAATTATGTATTCTTCTGAATTCCATAAACCACTTGCAGCTTAGACAAAATTGCAGGCATTGTGGATTTTTAAAATTCAACAAATTCATTTTTTTAACCCACTATACTATATAAACATACATACATACATACAATATATCTGTAAATATTGAGAAATAGACTCAAGTGGATATATCTCGGTTTTTTGCTTACTCTTAAATTAAATTGTAAATTTTTATTTTCTCCTGAAATTGCCCGAAATTTTAAAATATTTTATATGATTTTGCAAGAATTTTCCGAATACAAGTGAGGTCCATTATATCTTAACATATTTTGTAGAATGTAATGGTACTTTTGAGATTTTCACGGGATTTCGTACGTGATGCCATAATTTTGACAAAGAAAAAATAAAAAATTTACCAAAAATGATAGTTTTCGAAATTACTGAAATTAATAAAACTACCGAAAATGTTTATTAAGGAAATCCAAATATTACGGAATCGAAATTAAAAAAAGATTAGAAAAATTCGGTAATTCTAAATTCTCGAAATTCTACAATCGAAGAAATTTGAAATCCCGACGTTTCAGAATGTCGAAATTAGAATATTTTTGTTTGTATCTTTCCAGATAATTTTTACATCAGATTGGGGTTTAAAACAAATGTCTCTTGAAATCTCTTTTTTTCAAACATTTGAATAGAAACATTCCATAAATGACTTTGTTCCGTTCTTTTAAGTTCAATTCTTAGTCTACTTGACAAAAAAAATTATCTTTTCGAAAACCAAGGTGCAAGATACTCTCTTATAGTATATATTCTCTGTAATAGTACTAATTCAAAAAATGGCAAAAAAGCTCACCTTTTTGCAAAAATTAAATTTTCAAACATTCAGAAAAAAATCACTATTGTGTCAATTAAAAAAAAATCCATATCTTAAAATAGAATGAAAAGTTTTTTAAAATCACATAAAAAAAGTTGAATAATCTAAGTATTATTACGTAATAAACTGAATTATTATTAATTATTACAATTATATAAAAAAACATTTAACAAGAACTTACTGATTCTTTTTTTAATTTTAAAGTAATATAGGAATATTTTATTATATATATATATATACACACCTTATATACACACCATATATATTAGACACCTTCTGAGAGATGATCACGATTTCAGGACAAGAAGGAACATTAACATGCAAGTTCCTCCTAAGCCTCAAGATCTGGCTGAAATGGCTGCGACGGGCGAAGAGGAAGTATTCCTCTAAGTCCAGAGCGGGCGAATGACTGGAGAATTCGAAACAGAATTATTCCAGTCCAAAGTAGAACAATCATGATTCATATTTTTCCTGTTTCCTATCTCGTGGAAGGAAGTAATAGTTAGCCAAGATCTCGACGTGAGCAACATAGCCAATGACTGCGGCGTACTTCTCACAGAGCTGTAGGCTTGATGAGCCGAAATTGAAAAATAATTTTTAATCATGCTTTACGGTACCACTTCTCTTTAAGAAGGTGAGCCACAGTTAAATAACTCGTAACCTGCCCGGTCAGATTACGAAATTCAGATAAAATAAGAAGGGTATAATTCTGCTGACCCCTCAGTAGTCTCTTTGCTGGTCCATGCACGCTTTATGATAGAGCATCTTAACCTTCGTTATACGTAAGTTTCTCCCTTTTATTTGAAACCCGATCTTCCTATTGAATATTATTACAATATTTTGGGAACTCTAGACTCAAAAAAATTCCATATGAATACTACGCAGAGGTATATTGGCCCTCTGAAGTGCCAGGGAGATTCTCAGTACTATTTTGCTGAACTTTCCTTGAGAGCTTGATTCTGGCTTCTGCCTGGTTTAACAGATTTTCGAAAAAGGACGAGAATTCGTCGTGACTAGTTAATTTCTGGGTCCCAAAAACAACCAATTCGGGTTCAGATTCACGGACTTCAGTTTTTACTACGAGAGGGTTTTGTGCTAATTTCTCTCGTAGTTTCTTTCCTGCGCGGCGTCTTTGCTTATTCTTTATTTTTTATGTGGGACGTTTTCTCTATTCTTGGTCCGAGAATTGTTGTCCTGAAAATCTCAATTACGCAAGACAAGGGATTTGGTAAAACCAAAATAAATGATTTTCATGAGTCTAAAATTCACAAAAAAGATCAAATATATTTGGTGTAATCGTCAAACAAAACATTTCTGGATCACAAAAGGCATCAATACAAATGAGTAATTGAAACGATACAGTTAACCAATGATAGTTTCTTATACTACCAATGGTGGTCGAGCGAAAATCTCAAACAAGAAGGAAAAAATGCTCTTTCCTTTTGTTTTCGAATTTTCAGGCTTTTCACATTTGTGCCCCACACACACGAAACACACAACACTCTACCAAGTCGCTTTTATGAAGAAAAGAAAAATATCCATTTCCCATAAAAGGGAACTATAGTCGTTACGAGAAAATTGCTCCTTTTCGTTTTCAGATTCGAAAAAGTGCAGTTCGCCCCAGACTAATTTTTGAAAATTTCGTTCTTTCACAGGCCGAATTCAATCCTGCCTTCCGTCCACAGAAAGATGATTTTTATTTAACGTCCGAACGATTGTACGAGATCCCCCCCCCCTTTACACCTACATAGGCCGTTCACTCTCGTTACTGGTTAGACTAAATTTTCGGAACAAGGATAGGAGGTGTAGTGGACTCAACAATTTTTGACTAGCTCGAAATAAGGCAAAATAAATGTTCCGAACGCGGAGAGGCGAGATAGGGGTGTTTCCTCTAACTAAAGTAGTTCTGGTTGGTACCATGGTGCTCTAGTGACTGCGATGATGATTTTGATGAGATGAGGCTTGTCCGTTCATGAGAGGGGTAATTATCGTAGGGATTTTTGCAAGGTAAGGAGGGTCTTGGGCAGGAGTGGAAGGGATATCGTGGGACTCACAGTTGGGTTCTGATAACTTGCAGAAGCCATGTGCATTGTTTTCATATCTAAGTGCATATGAGACAGGAACTTCGTCAGTGCTCAGACTCTGGAGGCTCGAGTCTTTTATGGTGACACAATCGAATTTGTAATCAAGATGGATATGATTACAGGTTCGAGGTTTTCAACCAGAATATGATTTTGGTATTTACTATACTCGACCATAATTCTAAATTTTTCCAATGATTAATATGATGCAATTAATATAGTTAACCAATCATTAATATAATTATTGAATAATTGTCAGTGCATAATTATCACCAATTATTTTGAGTTCCATACTCTATGGATATGAAGAGGCTTTGTTGGTAGGTTGAATGAAACACGTGGCTTTGTTCTGACGTGTCTACCCATGCGTTGGTCTGTCAAAACGTACGAGAGTAGAATCGTGAGGCGGGGAGTGAGATGGATGTATTGGAAAGAGAGAGGAAGGGAATGGAAGGTAGCTTTGCTAGGCCGAGACATATCGCCTCGCAGCCGCACGTGCATTATCGAGTAAGAAAGAGACAGAGAACACCCGAAGCCTATACCTTGGCGTAGAAAGGAGTGAGTAAGTTGCTCGCTTGTGTGGCGTATACGAATGCTCATGTGTTGAGTATGTTTCCTTCTTCGTTGGGCGGATGAAATTGTGTCACTTGCTATTTTTAACTTATTCTCTACAACTTGCAATCCGCACTCATTTAAACTCTATGAACGCATTGTATAAAATTAGGTCATTCTTACATCCACGCATGCATACATTGTGTAGGGCTTCACGCATAATTTCATCCAAGTTTTTATTCAAGATTAAACAGAAATATATTTCATTGCTGAAACCTGTTTATTATGCGCATGCGGTATAATCTTAAAGTTACATGCGTTACATGGTTACATGCGTTGCGAGGTGCGACTTTGTATCTGCTTTGTAGTCATGATTTTAATACAGTGTGAAATAATATTTCACATTGAATCGAAATCAGACTTAAAACTAAATTTTACCCAGCATCGCTCTTAATAGAAAAAAATTGACCAAAAATAAAAAGCATGCAGATTTTGCATCATTTTGGTCAAAATACAGATGATACTTTAAAAAGTATGCATTTCAAAGAGAAATATTGTATGCGAAGAATGTAGGTCTCAATAAATTACATATTTGTTCTATGAAACATTTTTTCATGTTTTCAAGAGTTTAAGAGCAAAACTAGTTTTTACGATGAAAATTGTAACATGACAAAATTTGGAGCATCCTTATTTAAATAATTATTTGATGTTTAAAGCGACATCTTTTCTCTCGTCACGTGGCACGGCACTCCAAGGGCATATTTAGGTTGATTTTAAGAATTAGGATTAATTCAAAGGGTATTTTTGTTTGCTATTTGTGACCTTGCCTCTTCACTCTTCTCAATGAGGGACAAGAAAGGATTTCGGTATTCTGTGAGGCCTCTTTTGCGTCATGTTTCCAGGAGTTTTTCTATAGCTTTGCCATGAATTGTTGATCCCGACGCCATTATCGGTTGGGTACCCCTGAGGGAAAGGGAGTGCTGAAAAAGTTGGATGATAAGGATATTGATACGAAAGGTTAGGAGGGTACTGTGGTGGATAGGGATAAAGATATGGAGAGGGGTCTTGAGAGGGGTTAACCGTGACTTGTGCTGTCTCCAATAGTTTCGGAACCAGTCCTAGATTTGTTGTCGTGTGTGTGCCAATGCGGACACTCGCTCCAGAGTGAGGAGAGAGCTTCCTCATTTACCGGAAATGCTACGGATCTACTCTGTAGATATTTTGATTTATTTACAGATCATAATTTGAGCCGCTTCTGCATCTTCTACTAGAAGAGCACAACGATATAAAGATGAACGAGCTACATTCAAACTGACCAATTCCACGGCCGCACCGAACAAGCAGACAATCAGTGCCGCGCAATGGAAACTCGCCCAAAGGAGATGAGACGACTCACTCGACGACCGGCAAGCTGGGTCCCCTTTCTTTCGACAGACACGAGCGAAGAGACAGTCTCGACTTGCTACCTTCTTTTGATTTTTGCTATCACGCAGTACCGCGTTTAATGTAACTTAATTAGAGTCAGTTTAACTTGCTAGTTGAGGTAAGGTCCGCTGAAATATGTCTGCGAGGCCATGAATGATACTCGGAAGCATTTTCGCTTTTTATCGCTTTATTTTAGGACGCCATGTTGGTCTCGTGCTTGAATTTTGGATTAATTTTGAGATTAGCTTTCTTTCTAGCCTTTTTCTCTTTGCTGTCGAGAATTCAACCTCACTTTGAGAGATTTTTGCTTGAAATAAATATTTTGAGGTTAGCCTCGGTTTCGTCAGTAATTCCGTATAGTATGCTTTCAATCAAACCCTTGAAATGTCAGCCAAATGAATTGGCCTCCTCGTTAGTTAAATAAATTATTGTTTTTAGGAAGATTTAACGCGTAATAATAAAAATATTTGTACGGTTGAACAGGTTGAATAAATGTGAACACCCATTTTTTGTATAGTAGTCCCTGGCTTAGATTGATTTCCGAGTAAGAGTCGCGTTTGTGTTAAGAGTTTTCCATAAGTAAGTTGAACCACCCCCTCTACCCACAACTTTAACCAAAGGGCTGAAGCCAGCCCGGGCAACCACCTGGCCCACGCGCAGTCTATTGAGTTTTTGAGCGTCCGGTTGGCACATGTGTGCCTGCCGTCCAACTCCCCGAATAACGTATTTTCTTTTGCAGTAGGGAAATTTTAGGAAATGGGCGTGAGCTGAGTGACGGTAAATTTCTCGCAGAAATATATCGTTACAAATTACCGCAACAACGTGGGCCACCGGTAAAATAAATAGAAAAATTCTAGGCCAAATAACCTGTCAAATTAGAGAAAAAAAAACGATTTTTGCACAAAAATTTGAAAAATATATTGATACGATGAATTACTGATTTTATAACCATGATTGATTTCATAACCTGTATTTATTAGAACACGTATGTAATTTGATCTCCAAAATTTATTACTGACCTGATAACCTGTGTGATTTAACCTCGTACTGATTTTATTACCTGAATCTATTGTTTTCTTTGTTTAAATTGTTTAAAATTGAATAAAGCTGAGTCCCGATTGGACTATATTTATGGTGACTTGTGTACTTCCGGGCCACACGAGTGTTTTCGATAGTGCTTACAGAGTGACTCGATTCCGCGAGTGAGATTAAAATACGCGATCCCGTGAAAATGCCAGATCCAAAGGATGCTTGAATCTACGCGCTCTCGACCGATCAGCTGATCAGTGAACTCGAGGATAGAAAACTACCCACCGAGGGTACAGTCCCAACGTCGCGCGACCGCTTGTTAAGATTTTGCATTTTCAGAGGGAGGCTACCGGAAACGACAATCCCGGCAACGTGCAGAAGAATGACAGAAAGTTTCGGCCTATTAGCTTTCAGAATGTCAAGTGTCGATACAGCGGGTGCATGCTCGTTGAAAATGGAACCTTCGATTTCCAGGTAATCGCAGCAAGCACTTAGAAACCCTTTTAATGCGAATTGATCAATGTCGGAGTTTAGTCTCAATTAGAAGAACCCGTTGCGGATTATTTAACGTGCATTCGTACCCTGCTGCACAGATTGTTGCCTCCTTACTCGGAACAAGAGAAAATAAACTATGCTTACCAAAATATGTTACTGTAATTACAACTCACTATCCATCGAAGTGACATAATTAATTTCGACCACTCAGAGCAATCAGCGATCCGAGTCGAAAAATCGCTCCGAGTCCAAGGAACATTCAGGCCTCCATCCCCACCGGCAAAATCACTGCTAACGAGTCTAGCATACCGTGAACCAAAGCGAAATTCTTTTCCTCGTAGAGCTACTGCGATAAATTCACTCGAAATTTCAGACAAAGACACGACTGAAATTAAAGTCGATGATCTAAATTATACGGCCTTCGCTGCTACCAGAAACTCGCCTTGTGCTAAATCCGCCCCCGATAAGAACAATTATAACAAACAACAAGCTCTGACAAAGGGGGCACATCCTAAGGCTAGTATTATCAATGGAAATCAAAGCCCTACCGGTAAAACCAACCAACCACCAGCTGGTAAATCGGCCAACGGGCCGCGGGTGGCAACAACCCTACCGATGGGTGCCCCTCTTTGCAGCCAGCCTAGGCCGGCTTTTATGGAGCAATTTTGTTGGAATTGCCACCAACCAGGACACCTTTTCGGCGATTGTCGGGAACTGCGGGGTACCTTCTGCTACAAATGCGGCAAACCCGGTTTCACTAGAATAAATTGCACTAAGTGTCAGGGAAATGCCAGAAGGAGTCGTTAAACCGGACCATCGTGCCTCCTGGTTACTCCAATCCAGGTCCTGCAATAAATACGAGCAATTTGGAAAATTCAGATTCACTTTCAATAATAAAAGATCCGGAATACTACCAGCCCTAAATTTACAATGCGCGTTCGGCACTGATTTCTTGCATTATTTTGGAATAACAACAGATTTAATTGATTACCGATGGTGTTCTGCCACCGACCCCAACCATTTTTATGACTTTGAATAGAAGTACCCTCACAAATCAGCTACGTCTGCTTTCTGTACTTTATGGACTATGATGAATGAGCAATCCGAAAAATTAACCGCCCTGCTAGATAAACAAATTCCTCCGGTCCCGGATAATTTGCCCTCAACCCCTCTCACCCAACATAGCATCGACGTCGGCAATAGTCCCACGATTAAACAACGCTATCGCTTAACGTCTATGAAAATTAACGAGGCAACAGTGCAAGTGGCAAAAGAATATTTAAAATATGCTACAGTAGAACCATCCACCAGCAAACGTAGTCACCAATCGTAATGAGCCGGAAACCCAACGGAAGCTATCGATTTTGCATGGACTTTCGAAAATTAAATGCAGTAACGAAAAAAGATGCCTATCCGCTCCCTTACATGAGCGGAATACTGGATAAGCTAAGACGTGCGAGCTACATATCCACCCTCGACCTAAGTCAGGCCTACCACCAGCTCCCTGTCGATGCGAAAAGTCGCGAGCCCAAAGCTTTCACTGTACCGGACTTGGGCTTACTACAATTCACCCAGATGTCCTATGGCCTAACTAACGCCCCTGCCACCTTTCAGAGGTTGCTGGATCGTATAATTACCCTAGATATGGAACCCTTCGTGTTTGCATACCTGGACGATATTATCATAGCTACCGCAACCTTTGAGGAACACCTTGAGTAGTTAGGCCAAGTATTAACCAAACTCAAGGAGGTCAACCTTACTATCAATCGTGAAAAGTGTGAGTCTCGTCGCTCCCAGGTGAAATACCTAGGATTCTTGGTGAATACCGAAGGTCTCCAGGTGGACCCAGATAAGATTAATCCTATTTTGCAATTTCCGTTTCCGACCAACGTTCACAAAGTTAGACACTTCCTCGGTGTAGCCTCCTGGTACCGCCGTTTCATTCCTGATTTCGCTAATAGCGTTGCGCCTTTGACTCTGCTCCTTTGGAAAAACCAACCTTGGCTTTGGGACGAGGAGCAACAAATCGCTTTCGAAAATATACGCTCCTATCTGGCCACCAACCCCGTGTTAGCTCGCCCTGCTTTTTCTAAGGAGTTTGTACTACAAACCGACGCTTGTTCTACGGGTTTGTGAGCTGTTTTAACCCAAAATATAGAAGGGGTAGAAAGAGTTATCGCGTATGCCAGCCGAAGCCTCATACCAGCAGAATGCAACTACACTGCTACCGAGCGAGAGTGTCTGGAAGGTGGGCACTGGCTTGACAGGGCCACCAGTATACTATCGTTCATCATAAAGGGGCCAGTCACCACGTGACTGACGCCCTATCGCGTATGATTGAGGGAAACGTGGATAGAGTAACGTCATTGATTGCTGCAGATGACCCCTGGTACCACGATCGACGTCAGGCTATCGAAAAATTTCCAGCTAGGTTACCTAACTGGAAAATCGAAAATGACAAATTATTTTATCATCGACCGAACCCAACACTCGAATCAATCTGCGAGGACCCTAACGCCTGAATATTGGTCATACCAGTCAGCGTGCGAAACAAAGTGACCCAAGAAAATCATGATGACGCCCAAGCCGCTCATATGGGATCGACAAAACCGACGTGCGTGTCGCTACCGATTATGACTGGTCCGGGATGTTTCGCGACATCTCTGAATACGTGCGGAAATGCTCGGATTGTCAAAAGGGAAAAGTATAACAATTAGCTCCTTCCAGATTAATGGGTCGCCGAATAGTCGAAGAGCCCTGGACTGCAGAAGCTGCCGATATTCTGGGTCCCTATATAATATAACATCTACCATACCACCACCCCACCCTATTACGCAAAAGCCAATCCCGCTGAACGAGTAAATCGGGTTCTGAAAACCATTGTAATAATTTTCATCGAACATGACCATAGAACATGGAACATGGGACCGTAGGCACGCAAATTCCCCAACGTCGAAATATAGTGTCCGTCACCACACAGACCCCGACGTTTTGGGGAGCGAAGATGATTTTTTGATCAGAGGCCACCCAGATCGGATCCAGAAAGGAGGCCTGCACCACCCTCAGTCCACGGCCCAACCCAACCAGGGTAAAAGAACACCCGAGCCACCGTGGCTATACGGGGGCCACCCCAAAGCAACACTCTTGCTATCGACCAACTGAGGAGGAAAGCAGCCCAGGTTGGACTTCCGCACGGACACCTTAACCCAGCCTACCGACGCAGCGACGCACTCAGGGCAGTCCAACGAGAGGCGAGAAACCCTCGCGCCAACAATGTTCTACAGAGGCCATACCAAAGAGATCCGTGGGCCATTAATTCAGTTACGTGGGACTACAAGAGAGTCCAGACCAGCGCCAAAAACCAGGCGACAAGAAGCTCTACCGCCTAAAAAGATCGCCAAGCCCTGTTGGAATTGTGGATCCAGCCAGCACACTCACAGCCAGTGCCCACACACGCTGCTACATACTTACTGCTACCAATGCAGTAAGCCAGACCTAACAATTAAAGGCTGTACAAATTTCTACGCCCAGTGGAGATCCGAGGGACCCTATCGCCCAGACAAGGCGAAGAAATAAGGAGCCATCACGCGGGTCTGAGAAGACTTTCCGAGGCCGGGATCGTACACAGTTCACACCGGACTATCTTACCAATTGACCTCTTCGCTACTATTTCTTTGTTAACACCTAGATACCATAAAAATCTTTTATTATTCAAGCTTAAACTCATTCCGGACCTTAGTTTGGTTGCTGCCAAATTAACACAAATTCCGCTACCGTTATTTTAAACCTTGGTTAGTTTGTCGCCAAAGCCCTATAAATTTCCGCTAAGGTTATTTTAAAAGTCAGCTTGCTCAAATTAAGATAAATTCTTCTATCATTACCTTGAACGTGAGTTTCGCGGCGACAACCTATTGTGAACTCCGCTACCGTTATTCTAAATGCTGGATTTTCTTTTTATTTGTGATTTCACGCAAATTCGCCATCGTAACCAAATTTTTCTCCTTTTACTTTAGCCTCTAAATAACTGCTAACTATTTCTTGGAGTACCAGTTATCTTAACTTGCTCACACCTTGCTTCATTCCACTTTGCCTCCTCGTATCATCCAGAAAATTCTCCTACCCGTAAATATCCCAGCATATTTGTTTCATTTTTTTTTGTATCCCAACCCTCACCAGTTCACTTATTTACTTGACTTAGTCATCAGTTGAATCCCAGCTGTAAGAATTGGCATAACCGCCCTTAACATAACGATTGATTGGTTGATGCCATTGCTTGGAGACTCGTACCGTGACGATCTTACAGCTATTACTATCGCTTGATCGGTAGAGAAGTGGTCCTTACTGAGACGTTTATTTTGTTTCATATATAAAAAAGATTATAGAAATTTGAATGTCATTATTTTGCTGCGGACATTAAGTCCCTACTTGATTGCAATTTGGTTTTTTTTTTGTTATTTTGATTTGCTAAATTGTCAAAATAACTAAAATTAGAAATTATGTTCTATTCTGTTGTTTTTCCGGCCACGGTTGGCCTCTCCCTATTCGGAAAGTACGGCTATTCATAGTACTTGGAAAATCGAACAATTTATCCTGATGACTTTTTTTAATGAAAAGAAAATTATTTCTAAATTATCTTATGTACAATATTTTTCTCTGTACTGCATACTTTTCACGGTATAGTTCGTTATTTTACAAAAATCATAAAAAATGAACGTAATTTTCATTTTTTTTCGACTTTTTGGAAAAAATAATAATCTTACCAAAAAATGTTGTAAATACAAAGGTTGAATTTTTACGAAATACACAATTGCTCTTCAGAAGATTTTTATATAAATTGCTTCAAAAATTCACTGTACCTCCTCCGAAATTAAAATGCACAGAAAAGCCTTTGTGGGCGGCTTTTGTACAAGGTTGAAGATATGAATCTACAGATAGTATTTACGTATAAAGTTTGTAGTATAGTAATTAAATCGATGTGAAAATAGTAAATTTAATGAAAGTGGCCTTTTTAGCCTTCCTAATATTTAAATAAAAGCAAAACGAAGGCTTTACTAAAATTATTTACACAGAATTTTCATTGAGTATACTATACCTCATGATTTTATACAAAAGCGAGATTGCTCGACTTGAAAATCAAAAATTGGCACCTCTTATCATTTTTGTGAAATTTCGTGAATTTATAGACGAATTTGGAAATGGCCTCATTTTTTCAGTTTTTGACATACGTATATGGTAAATATTTGTCCTAAAATTAGAAAAAAAGTCATAAGACGCAAAAAAACAGGGTTTAGGACTTCAGCTACCTGACGCCTGAGTTTGCAGTAGGATAAAAAATGCAGTAAAACTCCGGCCGTAATTACTGCTTACTGCTTCTTCCGGCGGCCGGAGGGAGCAGTAGCCGAAGTTTAAAACTGGACTTTGGTAAGCAGGAGGTCCTGCCTGCCGGAGGGCAAGCAGTAGCCGAAGTACTGCTCGTCCCATCTATGATATCAGGCCTCGAGTGAGGCCTTCAGGAGTAAGTAATCGAGATGGATAAGATTTGATACATTCTGCTCACCCCTGATATTTAAGTCAAGGCCGAGTGTTTCAGCAGCATCCTCCGCTAGTTTGTACAGAAATGCTCCTTTGCACACTTCTTCGTGTCTTCTCCATTTGCGATTATATGTGCTGTACCGAGAATAATCCTATTATGAAGACATTCGAAATTCAGTATTTCGCGACCACCTTGATCACGTGAGATGTAAAGTCGCGAAACAGAAGACTTGTGGTGCATGCTTTTGTTCATGTGCATAAACTTTCGGAACCCGATATCGAGGGATCTGGGCTCGTCCTTCGTCCATGAAACCACTCCAAATGAATAGAGTCGTACTGGGACGGCGAGCATGTTCGTCGCAGATACTTTTTTTCTCGCCGATAGTTCAGAAGACTATATCCGTCGGATGAGACGCTTGTATCTGCATCAGAGAGTATGCTTCATAGATGCCGCTTCCTGAATAAGGCTTTGTGGCACGCCCAGGTACGTATAGGTCTTTCCAACGCCAAGGTGTCGTATAGTGCTTCTGTCCTTTGCGCATTTCTCTAACCCAAAATCCATTCCAATCTCTTGAGTGATGTGGTTTCCTTTTATTTTTAGCATAGATCTTAATATCATCCATGTAAAATACATAAGTGACTTTACGCTTTCGATTTCCAGGTTTGCTGAAAAGGTACCCTTCGGAATAGTGAAGTGCGAGAGATAGAGGCAATAATGTAAGGCAAAAAAAGAGAGAGCTCATGGCGTCGCCCTGAAACACACCCCTCTGAAAGGTGACACTGTTAGTGATTACACGATGTTTTTCAGGTGAGATAGTAAATCTAGTTTTCCAAAGCGGCATTAATCTCTCTATGCACTTCACGATGTGTGTGCCCTTCCACCAACCACTCTAGAATAGGCTCTTCCGACTTTACATTTGAGATGAAAATGCGGACCAGATCCTGGTGGATTGAAGGAAACTTCTCCCACCAGAAGGTCTTGATACCATCTGATCCTGGAGCGAAATAGTTCTTCATGCCTCTTAATAATTTTTTCACCTCCTCGGTAGAGATAGGTGGGCATCCCTCCTCAGGTGTTTTGTGGGCACTGCACAGCTCCTCAAAGCTATTTATATTCTTTGAAATTTCTTTCAGTTGATGCGGGACTTCGTAGACTTCTCTCCAAGATTCTTCGACCTCCGCTTCGGTGGGCGAGTGGACGACAGTAATTGGAGGGTCTTGGAAGAGTTGAGATGGGTCAGACAAAGACTGAGGATCTTGAATCACAGGCTCAACAAGTCAAAGCTGCTGACAATCAAGCAGCACATTGAAGGTACATCCACACATAGTGAGATGCATAGAGAGACTGATACCTCTTTGGAAAACTAGATTTACTATCTCATCGGGAAATTATCGTGTGACAACAAGCAACGTCACCTTCCAGAGGAGCGTCTTTCAAAGCGATACCATGATCCCTTTGCTTTTTCGCATCATACTTCTGCCTCTATCTCCCGCCCTTCGAAATTATTCTGGATACCTCTGTGGCGACACTAACCAGCGCGAGCATAAGGTCACTCATGTATTTGATATGGATGACATGAAGATCTATGCCTCTGGTAGAAGCAAACTTCAAACTGCCATAAATATCGTCAAGAAGTACACACGAGAGATTGGGATGGACTTTGCATTCGATGAATGTGCCAAAATTAATCTGAAGAAAAGAAAGATTGTTGGCATTCCCAAGGACCCTGAGCTTCTGGATGTAAGTGCTATTAGACACCTTAACACTGAAGAGACCTATACACAACTGAGTGTGCCTCAAAGTCGCATTCAGAAGGTAACATCAGTGAAGGAGTCCCTCCAAAGCACATACAAGCATCTTCTTCGACAAATTCGGTCTTCTAATCGGTCGGCGTTGAACAAGGTATGTGCGACTAACATGCTTCCCGTCCCGGTTCTGCTCTACTCGTTTGGGGTGGTTCAACGGATAAAGAACGAACTTACGGCCCTTGATATCACCACACGTAAGATCATGAATTAGTATAAAAGCATGCAGAACAATTCGGCAGTTCCGCGATTTTACATTTCATGCCGCGAAGGCAGACGCGGACTTCTGAATCTCCAGTGTCTTTATAACCGAATTGTTCTAAGTACAGCATAAATCGTTGCCAATGTAAGAGAATCTGTCTTAAAAATGGCCAGAAGCCACGAGATGATTAGTGAAGGAACATTGCTTTACAAAGCCGCAGAGCAAGCGGCGGAGACCCTTGGCTTAAATTTTAACATCAGAAGTGAGGAAAGTGCATTACTCCATCTAGATGCTTCACTCCTAAAAGCCGAAGTGGAAAAAGCAGAATTTAAAAAATTTTCACCAACAGCTACTCGACAAGAAGATGCACATTCGGTACAGGTAATTTTCCTTGTGATAGGTGCCCTCAAATGTGCGAAACTAATACTGGTTCGTGACGTTAAAGTCATAACCACGTGCCAAAAATATACCAAGGCTTTTACGAGATGGATGCAGATAGCTATCATCCTTGTAACGCTGCGTGTCCTCAAAACACACAAGGGTTTCGCCAGCATGTCGTTGTGATTTCATCGTGTCCTGTGACCACCCATCTCACGATTGTGAGAAGTGGCCATAAGTGTGATTTACCGTGTTTCTAGTGAATGCCGGTGTTATTTTTAGATTTTATACATTCTTTATATATTTTATACACACGCGCGTGCGCGCGCACGCACACACACATATATATAATTTAAAAAATAGGTTAAACAACCACCGCAGGGTCCCACTGAAAACAACTGCCATCTAAAAATGACATTGGCTCGCAGTAGAACCGCGGTAAATCACACTCATAGCCACGTCTCACGACCGTGAGATGGGAGGTATGATGAAATTACGACGACAGGCTCAGAGAGCACCGATCACAAGGAGAATTACTTGAACCAAATATTTTGGGTACCGTCGTTGCAACTCCCTTTTAAGGTCTTGATACCTCTCCTCCTTTCCTTTCTTCTTGGCAGTGATGTAATCGGCCGGATCCAAGAATTCGATCACGAATATGGTTCGTTTCTCGAAGTCTTGGAGAACAATGTCAGGCCTCGATTGAGCAACGGAGACTGCTGTCCGAAAATCGTAGTTCAAGAAAATTTGGCACTTCTCGTTTTGGACAAATGACTTTATCTCCCTTGGAGTGTTCGGCAGAGCAGGGTGTCGGCGAATATCGAAAGAGCGATAAGAATCGTAATGAAGCACTCTCACGGCAGCATTATTTCTGTAGATATACGTTGTTCCCGCATGGATTGGACACTCAGATGATATGTGTTCTAGATACTCTGCGTGCGCATGACACGCTCTGCACCTATCGCTGGGAACTTCTTGACATGAAATGCGGTAACGGTATACTAATGTGGAAATGACACTGTCCTTGCATGATAAAATGAAACCTTCTGTACCTAAATTAAGCCCCGATGTTCTAAGAAAAGCAAAAGTTTGCTCCTTCGACGAGGATTGTTTTTCTACATTCATGTGATAATTTCCCTGCATTTTCTTATCAAGTAGCTCTTGATGGTATTTTACAGCCTCTGCTTTCCTCACTTCGGCTTTCAGGAGTAAAGCATCTAGATAGAGTTATGCACTTTCCTTACTTCTGATGTTAAAATTCAGGTCAAGGGTCTCAGATGTCTGCTCCGCGGCTTTGTGAAGGAACGCTCCTTTGTCAATCATCTCGTGATTCCTAATTATTTTTAGGAGAGGATCTTTTCCAATCGCCACGATGTAAGCTGTACTTAGAACAATTCGGTTATGAAGACATTGGAGATTCAGAAGTCCGCGCCCGCCTCGACGGCGTGAGATGTATAATCGCGGAGCAGACGAATTGATATGCAAGCTTTTATGCATATGCATTATTTTACGTGTGGTGATATCAAAGGGCGTAGGCTCGTTCTTCGTTCAGTGAATCACGTCAAATGAGTATAGTAGAACGGGGACGGGAAGCATGTTAGTCGCACATACCTTGTTCAACGCCGACCGATTAGAAGACCGAATTTGTCGAAGAAGATGCTTGTATGTGCTTTGGAGGGACTCCTTCACTGATGTTACCTTCTGAATGCGACTTTGAGGCACACTCAGTTGTGTATAGGTCTCTTCAGTGTTAAGGTGTCTAATAGCACTTACATCCACAAGCTCAGGGTCCTTGGGAACGCCAAGAATTTTTCCTTTCTTCAGATGAATTTTGGCACATTTATCCAATCCACGGTCCATCTCAATCTCTCCTGTGTACTTCTTGACGATATTTATAGCAGTTTGAAGTTTGCAAAAAAGCAAAGGGCTCATGGTATCGCCCTGAAAAACGCTCCTCTGGAAGGTGACGTTGTTCGTTGTCAAACGATAATTTCCAGGTGAGATAGTAAATCTAGTTTTACAAAGGGGCATCAATCTCCCTATGCATCTCACTATGCGTGGATGCACTTTCAAGCTTTCCAACAGACATATGATAAGTCTATGAGATTTTGAATCGAAAGCTTTCCGGTAGTCAATCCAGGCCATTGACAAGATGCGCTGATGGGCTGCAGCGTCTTCACAGACGCACCGGTCAATTAGCAGGTTCTCTCGACATGCCTCTATGCCTGTTTCCGAGCCATGTTGTTCGTACATCTCTCGCCACACAGGCTCAATCCTTCGGACAATCGTGTTGTTCAGGATAACTGTGAAGATCTTACACAGTGGGTTCAAACAAGTTACTAGCCTGTAATTCTCTTGGTTGAACAAGTTGCCTTTTTCGGTAGGAGTATAGTACATCATAATACCAGCTACTGCGGAATGGGCGTTTCCGATTTTAAATATGAGGTAAATATGCGGGTCAAATTAAGGTGTGTAAAAGTAAATTTCTTCCACCAGAAGTTTTTGATACCATCTGGTCCTGCAGGGGAAAATTTCTTCGTGCCTTTCAGTGCTTTTTTCACGTCTTCGGCAGTGATTGATGGACATTCCACCACAGATGTTATGAGGTTGTCGCAAAGCTCCTAGAAGCGGATGATATTATTAGTATCTTCTTTCAACTTCAGTGTTTTTGGGATCTTATATACCTCTCTCCAAAAAGTCTCTACCTCGTGAAGCTTGGGTGGCTTTTTGACAGAAACAGGGTAATCACTGAAGAGGCGAGATGGGTCAGCGAGGAACTGTTTATTCTCCCTGATTCGTCTCTTCCTCTTCTGTATTCTCTTCCTTGCGCAGGTAACACCCGTATTTTGTCAACAATGTGCTGCTTGATCGTCAGCTGCTTTAACTTGTTCAGTGTATGATTGAAGATCCTTATTTCCTCAGCGAACTTTCAAACCCTCATACGTGCTGTAAAGTTCGTCGTCATCTTTCCATCTGAATTATTATTTGCAGCACCCCGAACTCTAGGGTGATCGGCACTGTTTGCCGACCGATTTTCGGGTGCTCTGCACGTTCGATCGTTTTGAACCGCATCTACAATTTTTTGGTTGTTTGATGGTGTTATTTTTTTCCCCCACGAGCAGCTAGGGAAAGGGTTTGTCCGTCCTTGTACAGCCCCGCATGCACGAATAAAGCTACATACTCTGAGAGGTCGCCCGGCATCCGGCAATAAAATAGCGGCACCCGGCATTAAAATGGCGGTATCCCGCTAGGTTGCCACACTATCTTTGGACCCTCTGTAAAAGAAACTATACACTAGCACTTCACGAGCCGAATTCACCCACTAAATCCAGAATTTAAATAGCGTGCGCGTTTCTACAGAGTCGCGTTCAGTATTATGCTGAGACATACAACTGCTATTGTAGAAAAATAAAATATTTGCTGCCAAAAAAATAGGTTTCGTTAAAACCAATTACGTTAAAAATTCATAATATCGGTTAAAAATGTAACTGTTTTGTGGAAAATTAATCTATTTGGTTATAAATTCGTTTTTTAAATAAGAAATTAACCTTTCTTTCTTAAAATTCATCTTTTTGGCTATGGATTCAACTATTTGGTTAAAAATTCGTATTTTTTGGTTCAATTTGAATTGTAGAAAACTCGTTTTTTTTGTTGTTAAAATTTAATTGTTTAATATAAAAACGTAACTATTCCATTTTGGTTTGAACGTTTATTCTTTTGTTTTGAAAATTCAACTGTTCGGTTAAAAACTCAACTATTTTGGTAGAAAACTCAAGTTGTTGCTGTTGGGTGAAAAATTCATGTATTTTTTGAAAATTCGTCTTTGTGAGCAAAAAATTAATCTCCTTTTGCAAAAAATTATCATTTTGGTTGAGGATTCAACAATTTTCTTAAAAAATCGTGTTTTTTAGTTGAATTTAACCCGTTGAAGATTAGTTTTTTTGTTGGAAATTACTTTTTTGAACTTAAAATGTAGCTATTCAATTGTTAGTTAGAAGCTTTTTTTTCGAAAATTCATTTCTCTTCAAAAATTACGATATTGGTGAAAATTCATGTTTATAGGTTTAAAATTTAACTAGTTCTTCTTTATTCATAATGTGTCCCCTAAGGGTTTACATGACTTCCATTTCTTACAATACTTCTGTCTACATATTGAATTTTTGAGAAAACAGTTGAATTTTCAACCAAAAAAGTCTAATTTTGAACAAAAAGTTCATTTTCAATCAAATAGTTGAATTTTCTACCAAATTATTGATTTTTCAGCCAAAAACTGATTTTTGATAAAACAGTTTAATGTTTAACCCAAGCAATTGTTACATAAAACTATTTCGAATTTTTAACCAAATAGACGAATTCCTTAGAAGACAGTTGGTTTTCAATCAGAAAAGTTTAATTTTCGACAAAAATGTTCATTTTCAGCCAAATAGACGAGTTTTAAAAAAATTAGTTGAATTTTCCAGCCAAAAACTGATTTTTGATAAAACAGTTTAATT
The DNA here is from genome assembly GCA_011634705.1 of Andricus grossulariae. Lineage (NCBI taxonomy): Eukaryota > Metazoa > Arthropoda > Insecta > Hymenoptera > Cynipidae > Andricus > Andricus grossulariae. Next base: position 92,913,034 of record JAABKJ010007545.1, on the reverse strand, counting down.
TTGAACACAAATAATTGCATTTTAAAACAAAATAGTTGAATTTTTAACCAAACAGACGAATTTTTTAGAAGACAGTTGAATTTTCAACCAAAAAAGTTTAATTTCCAACAAAAAAGTTCATTTTCAACCAAATAGTTGAATTTTCTACCAAAATATTGAATTTTTCAGCCAAAGACGGATTTTTTATAAAAAAATTTAATTTTTAACCCAAATAATTGCATTTTAAACAATATAGATGAATTTTCGAGAAAAAAAGAGAATTTCTTACAAAACTATTCAATTTTCAATTTCAAAATATGAATTTTCAACAAACATGTTCATTTTCCATCAAATTGTTGATTTGTCCAGCTAAAAACTGATTTTTGATTAAACAGTTTAATTTTTAACCAAAAAATATGAATTGTCAACAACAACTTTAACTTTATAAGAAATAGTTTATTTTTCAACACAAAAAGATGAATTTTCTAAATAAACAGTTTTATTTTCAATCCTAAAAATTAATTGTTACCAAAAGTGTTAAGTGTTACTAAAAATGATAATTGTTAACGAAAATGTTAATTTTCAAACAAAAATGAAGAATTTTCCACAAATCAGTTAAATGTCAATCAGAAAGAAGAATTCAGTCAAGAAAGAAATAAATGTCTACCAGATTGTTAAATTTTCAAGCCAAAAAAAATAATTTTTTACAAAACACTTGAATTTTCAACCGAAAAGTTAATTTACAATCAAATAGTTGAATTTTCTACCAAAATAGACGAATTTTCCACCAAAATAGTTGAAATTTTAACTCAAAAAGACGAATTTTAAACAAAATAATTTATATTTCAAGCCAAAAAGATGAATCATCTAAAAAAAACAGTTAAATTTTTAACCATAAAAAATGAATTGTCACCAAAGAAATTAAATTTCCGACAAAAAAGAAGAATTTTCTACAAAACCGTTGAATTTCAACCAAAAAGGATGATCTTTTATCAAAATTGTTTATTTTTTAACAAAATAATAAATTTTTCCACCAATTATAACAATTTTCAACCATGAAAGGTGCATTCTGAAAGAAAAATGTAATTGTTGATATTCTTTTGAATTAAAAAAAAGTTGAATTCATCCAAAACAGACGAATTTTCAATAAACTAATTGTTTTTTCAGTTTAGGAAAAAAATTCAACTAAATTTTTGTATTTTCAAGGGAAGCCAGAGTTCACAATTTATTTTTTTGACTGAAAATTTAACTGTTCCATTTTTTGGTATAAAATTAATCTTCTTGGTTGAAAATTCATGTTTATGGTAGAAAATACAACTATTTGGTTAGAAATGAACCTTTTTGTGCAAAATTCAATTCTTTTTTAGAAAGTTCGTCTTTTTTTCTGAAAATTCATCTCTTTTGTTAGAAATTTAATATTTTTTGGTATAAAATGCAAGTATTAATTTAAATTAATTAATTATTAATTAATTAATTAAAATATTAATTTTATTTTGAACAATTTATTCCCCTATTATTCTCCTATACAACAGTTAAATTTTATATAAAATTTTTCGGTTGAAAATTCACCTTTTAAATTGTATTGAAAATTCGTCTGTTGATAATTCAACTGTTGAATTTTGTAGCAAATTTTTGTCTGGAAAATTTAACTATTGAATTTTCAACCAAGAAGTTTAATTTTCTACTAAAAAAGATTAATTTTGAACAAGACAGATGAACTTTCTACAAAATAGTTGAATTGTCAGTTAAAAAAGAATACGTTTTTCAATCCAAAATGGAATAGTTAAATTTTCAGTTAAAAAATTAATTTTCAACCAAAATTCATGGTTGAAATATCAACTATTATATTTAAATTTACAATTGTTGTTGAAAATTCAACTGTTTGTTTCTAAATTAACTTTTTTGTTAAAAAATCAAATTTTCGGCTTTAAAATCCAACTGTTTTGTCGAAATTTCCTCTTTTTGTTTGAGAATTAACTTTTTTAACTGTAAATGTAACTATTCCATTTTCTGTTGAAAATTGATATTTTTAATTAAAAATTGATCTTTTCTGAATCAAAACTCCACTATTTGGTTGAAAACTAATGTATTTTGTTGAAAATTCATCTTTTTTAGTACGAATTATTCTATTTGGTGGAAAATTTATTTTTTTGTTTGAAAAATTAACTATTTAATTAAAAATGTATTTTTTTTACTAAAAACCCAACTGTTTGGTGGAAAGTTGAACTATTTTGCTAAAAATTTAGTTTATTTTCAAGATTCACCTCTTTGTTTGAGAATTCAACTATTTTGTTTAAAAAATTTTTTTGTCTAAAAATTAATTATTGCACCTGAAAAGTTAACTATTCCATTTTCAGTTGAAAATTTGTTCTTTATAAGTTCAAAATTCAACTATTAGGCAGAAAGTGCATGTATTTTGTTGCAAATTCGTCTTTTTTGTAGAATTTTTTTAACTGAAAATGTAACTATTCCATTTTTTGTTCGAACGTGATTTTTTTTCGTTGAAAATTGATCCTTTCTAGTTGCAAATTTAATAAATTGTCTGAAAATTCATATATGTTCTTAAAAATTCGTTTTTCTTTTGGCAGAAATTTAATTTTCAATCCTTTTTGGTTGAAAATTAATCTGTTTTGGTTGAGAATTCAACTATTCTGTTGAAAATTCGTCTATTTGGTTTGAAAATTCAACAATTTGGTAGAAAATTCATGTATTTTGTTAAAATTCATATATTTTGTTCAAAATTCATCTTTTTTGGTAGAAAAGACATGGTTGAAAGTTTATCTTTCTAGTTGAAAACTCATTTCTTTAGTAAAAAATTTAATTATTTTGTTGAAGATTTGTTTTTTAATAAAAATTAATTTTTTTAACTGAAAATTCAACTATTCCATTTTTTGTTGAAAATTTATCTTCCCCAGTTGAAAATGTAACTATTTATTTGATAATTAATGTATTTGATTAAAAATTAATATTTTTTGGTAGAAAAGTATTCTTCTTAGTTGAAAATTTATCTTTTTAGTAAAAAACTCATTTGTTTGGTTGAAAATTTAACTATTTTCTTAAAAATATGTACGTTTTTTTATTGAAAATTAATTTTTTTCAATTAAAAATTTAACTATTCTATTTGTTGCTGAAAATAAACATTTATTGTTGAAAATTCATCTTTTTTGGTTGAAACTTCATGTATTTGGTTGAGGATTCAACTATTTTGTTAAAAATTCATATTTTTGGTTGTAACTTCAACTATTTGTTTAAAAATTCGTCTGTTTTGATCTAATTCAATAGGTTTAAATTCGTTTTGTTTTAAAATTAATTTTTTTAACTGAAAATTTTGAAAATTCCCTTTTTGGTTCAAAACAAAATTGTTTAGCTGAAAATTCTTTTCTTTTAAGATTCATAATTTTAGTTGAAAATTAATTTCTTTGATTGCAAATTTACCTAACTGGTCGAAGAAATTATTGTATTTTGTTGACAATTCGTTTCATTTTTGGTTGAATAATAATTTGTTGAACTGATAAACTTGCCTATTCCATTTTTTGGTTTAAAATTGATCTTTTTTAGTTGAAAATTAAACTATTTGGTTGCCTGCAACGGTATAGTTCTATGATAATTAAGTAAGTTTCAAAATCACTGACATATTTCGGTGTTCACACTCTTTCCCCGTTTTAAAGAATTATTTTTCCCCCGGTTTTGAAGAAACTTTCCCTTTTTTCTTCTTTTTTCGCTTAAACGCGAGCTGAGTTACTAGAACCCAAGAAGAAAATCCAACTATTTTTGGTTGAAAATTTTATTATTATATTTCTGGTTCGGATTAATCTTTTTTGTCAAAAATTCTACTCAATGGTTGAAAGTTAAACTACTTTCTTAAAAATTCATCTCTTTGGTTAAAGGTTCTTCCTTTCGGTTGAAAATTTAACTACTCCATTGTTAGAAAATGGATCTTCTTGGTTAAACAATCATCTTTTGGGTGAAATATTGAACTCTTTTTTGAAAATTCATTTCTCTTTTTGAAGATTCATCATTTTAGTTTAAAGTTCATCTCTTTCGCTCAAAATTGAACTATTTCGTTTTAAATTCATTTTTGTTGTTGTTGTGAATTAACTTTATTAACCAAAAATGTAACTGTTCTATTTTTGGTGGAAAATTGATATTTTTAATTAAACCTTGATCTTTTGTAGTTAGAAATTTGACCATTTTATTGAAATTTCATCCTTTTTCGTTAAAAATGCAAATTTTTTGTTGAAAATAAAACTATTTGATAGAAAATTAATATTTTTAGTCGAAAATTCATCTATTTCGCAGATAATTCGTCTTTTTAGCTTAAAAATTCTTCAATTTTATTGAAAATTTATGTATTTTGTTGAAAATTTATATTTTTGGTAGAACCATCATCTAGAACAACATTCTTTGTGGAAAATTAATCTTCTTGCTTGAAAATTTTACTTTTTTGTTGAAATTTTTTCTTCAATGAAAAACTAGTTTTTTGAACTGAAAATTGAACGATTCCATTTTTGGTTGGGAATTTATCCTTTATATTTTGAAAATTCAACTATTTGGTAAAAATTGGTATCTCTTATTTAAATTTAACTGGTTAAAAATAAATTTTTTAAACTGAAAATTTGACGATTCCATTTTTGACACATAAAATATATTTTTTAGTTGAAAAATCAAGTCATTGGTGTAAAATTCATCTTTCTTAATTGAAAATTGATCCCTTTGGTTGAGTATTCAACTATTTTCTTCAAAATTCGTTTTTTTTTTCGTTCAATTCAACTGGTTGAGAATTCGTCTTTTGATAGAAAATTCATCTTTTATGGTTGAAAATTCAAATTTTTTCTGAAAAATTCGTCTTTTTTACTTGAAAGTTCAGCTATTTTTGGTTGAATGTTTATATTTTTTGTTTGAAAATTCGACTATTTGATTGAAAATGCATCTTTCAACGTTGAAAATTCTAAAACAGATATTCTACCAATGGGTGCAAGGATGGTATTCTTGCCGTTTCAGAAGACACTGGTTTTTGATTTATTCTTCATGAAGTTATGTATAAAACAAATAAAAAAATGAATAATTAAAATTCAAGGTTTTCCAGAAAAAAATTTGTATTTGCTTCTGGCATAATTTGCCCCAGTCAAAACCCAAGCCCTTTTCGATGAGAAAAAGTACCGAAGTAACCGAAATAACCGAAATAACGTACCGTCGCTGACGAATTAGGTACAATAGGCGCGCCCTTTAATTATCTTTTCAGGCATATCTCGATGGAGATGAATTTTTATAAACATGTTCGAATTAACCTTGGATTCTTTGGAATTAATCATTAATTCTTCGGAATTCCAAAGAGTTCAAGTGCAAGTTCGGTCACACGCGCCCTATTAGCAGTACGGCGATAACACCACTATCGCATTAGTGGAGTATTCTACTATTCATCTAAAAAGAGAATCAATCAATTTTCAACCAATTTTCTGCATCGGTTTTCGCTTTCATGACTTGCCATGCTTGTTACCGGCCATGCCGGAGGAAGAGGATCTGCTCTGTTCTGTTTTTGGGCGAACCTAACGACAAAACGAAAAACTACCTTCCTTCGGGATCTTGTTATCGACCATGTCGGAGGAAGAAGATCTGCTCGGTTCCATTTTTGGGTGAACCTAACGACAAAACGGAAAAGTAACGTCCTTCAGAACCTTTTTATCGGTCATGCCAGAGGAAGAGGATCTGCTGGGTTCTGGTTTTGAGCGAACCCAACGACAAAACGAAAAAATACCTTCCTACAGGATCTTGTTATCGGTCATGCCAGAGGAAGAGGATCTGCTCGGTTCTTTTTTTGGGCGAACCTAACGACAAAACGAAAAACTAACGTCCTTCAGAACCTTGCTACCGGCCATGTCGTAGGAAGAGGATCGGCTCAGTTCTGTTTTTGAGCGAACCTAACGACAAAACGAAAAACTAGCGTCCTTCAGAACCTTGTTATCGGCCATGCCAGAGGAAGAGGATCTGCTCGGTTCTGGTTTTGGGCGAACCTAACGACAAAACGAAAAACTACCTTCCTTCAGGATCTTTTTATCGACCATGCCGGAGAAAGAGGCTCTACTCTGTTCTGTTTTTGGGCGAACCCAACGACAAAACGTAAAACTACCATCCTTCAGAACCTCATTACCGGCTATGCCAGAGGAAGAGGATCTGCTCGATTCTGTTTTTGGGCGAATCTAACACAAAACGAACGACTACCCTGAATTTTTGTCCTAAAGGATGGTAGTTTTTTTTTTGCCGTAAGGTTTGCCCAAAAACAGATTCGAGTAGATCCTCTTCCCCCAGCATGGCCGGTAAAAAGTATGGTAATTCACGAAAGCAAAATCCTCCGTTTGGTCCTTAGTTCATAAATTCCGATTTACCGATCCTTTCCAGGGGTCTTGAGTGACAGTTTTGTCAGTAGAAATGACTGATTTTTTCTGACAAAGCATGCTCGGTTAATTTAATCAATCAAAAATTTTCTGATTTAAGTTTAGAGGTTACATTTGATTATTTTTAAATTACTGTTACAGACTTCTGGGTCGGGGATCTATGCACGTGTTTTCCCGAGAACAGTTTCAAAAATTGATGGAAGTTAGCAACTACAAGGGACCATGGAATTCTGTTCTTGACTTGGGAGCTGGTGATGGTGCAATAACGGCGAATATAGCACAACTTTTTGAAAAAGTATACACGACTGATATTTCTGCCCCTATGAGATGGGCCTTACAAAAAAGAAAATTCACGTATGTATCAAGTTTTATCTTACAATTTAGAATGATTCGTTTTTTTTTCTTCAAATCTCCTTTAGTGCCAAAATATAGATTATAATAATTTGTTATCTTGTCCGCCAATATCTTAATGCAACAAATATTTTACTCTATTAATAATGCGTTTTCAACTAATTTAAATAAAATTGATATACTGAGGATGCTTTGCAGGTCATGAACGCCAAATAAAATTATAATTGGTGATTTTTATTGTTATGGACTTCATGCTGTTATTTTGGACTTTTTTTGGGTACCAATGCCTATTTTTGGACGCGTTTATTTGTTTACAAAAAAACAAGCTTTTTTGTTGGAGGTGTTGATAGCAAATTTGAGAAATTAAAAAAGTCATCCCCATTCGAATTTTCGTTGTTTTTAACTCCAAAGCTGAAAAAGTTGATTTCCAAAAAGCAACCCCTATCACACAAAAACTACACTCAATAATAAATCATCCACTAGACCTGAATGTAAGCATATCAGAATTTCGGTTTTTTTTTGGCCCCTCGAAAGCATCAAAAATAATTTTACGAAATCAACCCCTAAGACTGAAAACTAGCCCTCCAGAAACATTTAAGGAATAAGTAAAATAAAACGTTTTATATTAAACAAAAAAAAATAAGTCAGAAGTTAATGCTTTTTTCGGGCTTTACAAAAACCCTCATTCGGCTGTGAAATTTTGTTTTAAATAAAAAATTTTCATGTCTTTTGATTAAAAATTTAGTTATTTGGTTGAAAATTAAACTATTTATTTCAAAAGTTTTCTTTTTTGTCTGTTTTGAATAAGAAATTCATACTTTTGGATTGAAAATTCATCTTTTCAAGAGAAGAGTTATCTTTCTTGGTTAAAAATATGCTTTTTTGTTGAAAATTCAACTGTCTTCTAAAAAATTCGTCTTTTTACATTGAACATTGTGCAAGTAGTGTTATATTTTTAGTTCAGACTTCATCCGTCTCATATATCTCTTTTTATTAAAAATTCTACTATTTGGTTAAAAATTTAATTATTTTGTTAAAAGTTCAACTATTTTGATACAAAGCGATTTTATTTGTTGAAAATTCAACTGCTTTATTGAACATTCGTCATTTGGATTGAAAATGCAACTTTTTCGTAGAAAAGTGATATTTCTTGATTAAAAATTCCTCTTTCTTAGTCGAAAATGAATTTTTTTGTTAAAAATTCAACTGTCTTCTGAAAAAGTCGTCTCTTTTGGCTTAAAAAACAACTATTTTGTTAAAAAATTCGTTCAATATTTTACCTACAATAATTTTATTCAAAAGAAATAATTCCCCTATTATTCCAAAATATCAGCCCAAAAATTCTGCAAATCGTCCCAAATATAAATTCAAACCACAAAAGAAAAATAGAATCAGAGCTTCTAAAAGATCCGTTGATGGCTGAAGTTGAAATTTCGGGTCGAAGAAATCTGAAATCTGCATTTGTATCTTCAAGTGGTAATGAAATGAAATGAGGAAGCTAAACTACTAAACGTATTGGGGTTCTTTGGGTTTGAAGCGTAAGTTGCTGATTCGAGAAAAGGTCTTAATTGACACCACTCACTCACTCACTCCGGACATTAGACGCGTCTAAAGAGCGCACACTATTACTATCACTGCCCTAACAAGTTTACCACGTGAGATTGATTGGAGTAGAACTTTACGATGGTTTTACGCGCGAACCAACTTCGAATAAAAGGGACGCTGCCGAGAAGCTCGAATTGCCACTGGAATTTCAAATAAGCATTGCGAATTCCGACGAACTCGTAACGCTTTATAGAAACTTATTTATCCACGATCCCACCCACGCCTTTTAGAAAATACTTCAAGGACCTCCAAAGTATAAAAACGTGATTTGGTATCATGTTTGTTACAATTTTTTATCAGGGTCTGAAGTTCAATTTTCCAAAACGGTAACCCTTCAATTTAAAATAGTTTCAGGACCTCCAAGGGCTAAAAACTTGATTCGGTATCTTCTTCGTTAGAATTTTTTACTGGGGTGTAAAGTTCAAGAAACTCCAGGGTCTAAAAACTTGATGCGGTATCTTCTTTATTACAATTTTTTATGAGGGTCTAAATTTTAAGGACCTCCAAAGTCTAGAAACTTGATTCGGAATTTATCTTACTACTATTTTTTACTAAGGTCTAAAGTTCAAGGATCTCAAAAGACTAAAAACTTGATTCGGTATCTTCTTTGTTACCATTTTGTATGAAGGTCTAAATTGCAAGGACCTCTGAAGTCTAGAAATTTGATACGTAATTTTCTTTGGTACTATTTTTTACTAGGGTGTAAAGTTCAAGAACCTCCAAAGTCTAAAAACTTGATGCGGTATCTTCTTTGTTACCATTTTTTATGAGGGTCTACATTTCAAGGACCTCCAAAGTCTAAAAACTTGATTCGGTATCTTTTTTGGTACCATTTTTTTCTAGGATCTAGATTTCAAGGACCGCCAAAGTCTAGAAATTTGATACGTAATTTTCTTTGTTACTATTTTTTACTAGGGAGTAAAGTTCAAGAACCTCCAAAGTCTAAAAACTTGACTCGATGTCTTCTTTGTTACCATTTTTTATGAGGGTCTAAATTCCAAGGACCTCCGAAGTCTAAAAACTTGATGCAGTATCTTCTTTGTTACCATTTTTTACTAGGTTGTAAAGTGCAAGGACCTCCAGCGTCTAAAAACTTGATTCGATATCTTCTTCCTCAGTATTTTTTACAAGGGTGTAAAATTCAAGAACATCTAATGTCTAGAAACTTGATGCGGTATCTTCTTTGTCACCATTTTTTATCAGGGTCTAAATTTCAAGGACCCCCAAAGTCTAGAAACTTGATTCGGAATTTTCCTTAGTACTACATTTTACTAAGGTCTAAATTTCAAGGACCTCCAAAGTCTAGAAACTCGATTCGGAATTTATTATAGTACTATTTTTTACTAAGTTCTAAAGTTCAAGGACCTCAAAAGTCTACAAACTTGATTCGGTATCTTCTTTGTTACCATTTTGTATGAGGGTCTAAATTTCAAGGACTCTCAAAGTCTAGAAACTTGATTCGGAATTTTTTTTAGTACTATTTTTTACTATGGTGTAAACTTTCAAGAACGTCCAAAGTCTAAAAACTTGATGTGGTATCTTCTTTGTTGCCATTTTTTATGAGGGTATAAATTTCAAGGACCTCCAGAGTCTAAAAACTTGATTTGGAATCTTCTTTGTTACCATTTTTTTATGAGGGTCTAAATTTCAAGAATCGCCAAAGTCTAGAAACTTGATTCGGAATCTTTTTTGGTACCATTTTTTTCTAGGATCTAGATTTCAAGGACCGCCAAAGTCTAGAAACTTGATTCGGAATTTTCCTTAGTACTATTTTTTACTAAGATCTCAATTTCAAGGACCTCCAGAGTCTAAAAACTTGATCCGATATCTTCATCGTTAGAATTTTTTCTAGGGTGTAAAGTTCAAGGACCTCCAGAGTCTAAAAACTTGATGCGGTATCTTCTTTATTACAATTTTTATGAGGGTCTATATTTCAAGGACCTCCAAAGTCTAGAAATTTGATTTGTAATTTTCTTTGGTACTATTTTTTACTAGGATGTAAAGTTCAAGAACCTCCAAAGTCAAAAATCTTGATTCGGAATATTCTTTAGTACCATTTTCTACTAGGGTCTAAGGTTCAAGGACTTCCAGAGTCTAAGACCTTGATTCGATATCTTCTTCGTTAGTATTTTTTACTGGGGTGTAAAATTCAAGAACCTCCGAAGTCTAAAAACTTGATGCGGTATCTTCTTTGTTACCATTTTTTATGAGGGTCCAAATTTCAAGGACCTTCAAAGTCTAGAAACTTGATTCGGAATTTTCGTTAGTACTATTTTTTACTAGGGTGTAAAGTTCAAGAACCTCCAAAGTCTAAAAACTTGATGCGGTATCTTCTTTGTTGCCATTTGTTATGAGGGTCTAAATTTCAAGAACCTCCAAAGTCTTTCGTACCTATCGTACCTTGATTTGGTATCTTCTTTGTTACCATTTTATTCCCTTTTGTTAATAGAACACAATTTTCAAATTTAATTAACATATTTTTATTGAAATTTTAAAAACCAATTTCGTACTGCAGACTGCAATAAAAAATGGACTCAAATTTTTGTTTATTATTCATAAATGTTTGTTATTGTTTGATATTTTAAGGACAGGGTCGCTTTAAATATTGGAGCACAATTTTCACATGTAATTACCATAATTTAATTAGCGGAATTAAAAAAAGAAATTACTGAACATTTCTAAAAAAAAGACGGATTCCAATGTCTGTTTATTATTAATAAATGTTGTTAATTTGGTTGTGTATTAAGGAAAGAGTCGCTTTAAATTATAGAGCACAACTTTCACATTTAGTTGCCATATTTCAATGGGTATTAGAACAAAAAGTATATTGACGGAAAATTTCGACATTCTGAGGAAAAGGTCCATTTTAAAATAAAACAAAATATTTAAATTTAATTATCATATTTCAATGAAGATCTGAAAAACAATTTCTTTCACTGTAAATTCTGACAAGAAATTGATCCAAATTCATGTTTATTGTCCAGCATTTGATTTTATTGCTTGATATTTTAAGTCAAAGGTTTGTTTAAATAATAGAACACAATTTTTCAGTTTAATTTTCATAATCGAAATTTGTAAAATTTTCTGTAAAAAACATGTTCTAAAATTGTGGTTCATTATTTAAATTGACCCGCTCCTGAAAATATCTTTGGTATTATTGTAATGTCTAGGTTAATTGTGAAAAAATAATATAATAGACCGTAAAAAATTGTTTAAACAATCATTGTTATTAATATTTCTTGATTATCATTTCTGTATAACTAGAGTCGAAGAAAAATGTATGAATGTAGACAAAATCGTAACTGTATATTTTAATTCAAGGAAATATTGTTATAAGCAATAATTAATCTTTAAACAATTATTGTTGTTAATCTGCATTAATTATTATCTCATTATACTTGAAAAGTCGAGGAAAAGTTAAAGAATGTAGAAAGAAATGTAATTTTATAGATTTATTTTAAGAGAAGATGGTTATAAACAATATAACTTGAAATTTAAACAATTTCCATTATTTTTGGACCAGCCTAGCCTATCAAAGGACATAAATAAATATCCATTTCATGTAAGAAATCAAATTGAACCTCAAATTGGAAAAAACAATTTATCTCCTTAAAATAATTCAGTAATAAACCAAATTTATTGTAAAGTTTCTCTGTAAACTGCTTTCTCAAGAAAGTGCAACATTTTTATTTCGAAATTCCCTGACGTACTAAATTTGAACTGCTTTAACTTTCCTGTATGTTTCAGGTTTTACCCTTACTCTGAGGATTTTCAGATACATGATCTGTTTCTTTTATTCATAGAAAAAGATTGCTATTTTTCCTTCTATATTATGAGTCAATATAAAATTTCTTGATTCAAGACTATTGAAGACTAATTTATTAAAAGCTAATCCATTCTCTTTCCCTCCAAGGACTTTGTTTGTCCAATCCACATATACAATGACTTTTTAAATCCGAAAACACTGAAACTTCTTACAAACAACTATTTTTCTATAATCTCGAATTTAAATTCTGAAATCCAAATGCAAAAAATTAATTTTGGCTAACCATAATTAATTAATACATTAAGGTGGACCAAAAAAGGATTTATTTTTATTTTCTAAAGTGTCTCCCCTGAAAATTGTTGTTAATGGACAATTTAACATTGGAACACATCCATTGTTTTATTTTTAATAAAATACCCAGATTTTTAACAGTATAAACAAAAAATTGTAAGGTCTCTCAAACCCATTCGAGCAAAAAATGTCTTATTTTATTTGAATTGCCGCTGTTAATGGATTTTCTACTTAGGCGTACAAAATTTATTTCGAAATTTTTTTTCAAATTCTTTCAATAATCTGGTTGATTATTTCCCTGAAAAAAGTAGACGTATTTTAAGTATAGTAATCCATTAATAAGAAGAATTTAAATAAAATAAGAAACAATTTTTCGGGAAGCTATTTAAAAAAATAGTAGTATAGCGATGAGAGTTTCCGAACAGTTACCGATCGAAAAATATTATGTTCCGTGCTCAGTTAACGACTGTGGGTATTTATTACCGACCGATGGTAAATCTGACTTACCAAGGGAAGATAATAACTTTTGGTGATACACTGAATGGCCGACGAAAGATAATATTGACTATAAATAATGTCAAATAAGGCTAGAGCTAGACCGACTTTAGATATCAAGTTTACAATAGCGCCATCTGTCGTAGGCTGGTGGAAACTATTTGTCACCGGAGAGCGCCGACCAAAAATATAGAGACTACTTAGTCGGTAAGTCCCTCCCTTGCCGACTGAGTTGAGATTCATAACCAATGGCATTACCGATTATCGGCATTGCCATCTGTCGGTAACTTATCCACCGTTCTCGGTCGGTTAGTGTTCTCATGCTCACATACCTGTAAATGCTATAATACTATACAAAAAAAGCCTCTTTTTTGACCTCCCTATTCATACATAATTTGAAAAATATTTTATTTGATACAGAGTGTTGGACGTAGACAAATGGCACGAAAGCGCAGGACCATTTAATGTGATCCTGTGTCTGAACTTACTGGACCGTTGTGATAAACCAAATACACTATTGAGACAACTGAAATCATCATTAACGGTTGGTGGTCGACTGATTGTGGCTCTGGTGTTACCATTCAGTGCCTATGTTGAAGTTGGAGGACGAGGAGATCACAAACCCTCGGAATATTTGCCAATAAAGGGACCTGGAATCGAAGGACAGGTCGCCAGTTTAATTGACAGAGTTTTTGGACCTTTGGGATTGAAATGTCTGGCCTGGAGCAAACTACCTTATCTTTGCGAGGGAGATTTAGGTCAAGCCTACTACTTTCTCAATGATTACATTTTTGTACTGGAAGTTCAAGAAGTATGTATATTAACTTCAAGAATAATTTTTTGCTTCCCAAAAAATTGTCCATGCTTTAAAATCCCTTTCAATCCCATGTAATCCCTTAAAATCATGTTTAATCCCATACAATCTCGACGTGATTACTCGTAATCCCACGGAATCCTTCACAATTCCTTTTTATCGAAATATCCCTTGTAATTCCATGGAATCTCGATGCAATGCTTCACAATCGCTTTTAATCCCGTGCCATCTTAATGCAATCTGTACGATCGTATCCGCAACAAATTTTTCCTGTATAATAGGGCATAAGCCTGCTGATTTCTTAAATAAATAAACAACCCTGTGGATTCCCAAGAAAACCTTTACAACTCCTTTTAATCCCATGTAATTTCTTACAATCCCTTGTAATTCCACGCTGAATCAATTCAGTCCTTTTTAAACCCATGCAATTTCGATGTGATCCCTGGTTATACCGCAAAGTCATTTACCATTATAATCCCTTGTAATCCCATGCAATCTCGTTGCAATGCTTTACAATACCTTTTAATATCATGCAATCATTTTCAATCCCTTATATACCTATAATCTTTTGTAATCCCATGTAATCTCGATGCGATCCCTCGTAATCCCATTAAATCCTTCACAATATTTTGTTATCCAATTCAATTCCATGAACTTCTTCACAATCCCTTGTAATCCCATTGCAATCTCTATACGATCTCATGAAATCCTATAAAATCCCTTGTAATCCCGTTCGATCTCGATGCAATACTTTATCATCCTTTTTCATTCCATGCAATTCTTTACAATCCCTTGCAATCTCTTGTAATACCATATAATTCTTTGCATTCCCATTAAATAAATTATAATCCCGTAAAATCATTTACCTTTGTACTCCTTTATACATTTACCCTTGTACTCCCAAGTATTCTTGATGCAATCCTTCACAATCCCTTTTAATCCCAAACAGTCTTGATTCGATGCCTTGTAATTTCATAAAATCCTTTTCCATCCCTTGTAATCCCATGCAATTTCGATGTGATCCCTGATAATACCTCAAAGTATTTTATAATTCCATGCAATCTCAATTCAATGTTTTACAATACCTTTTGATCAAAAACAATCCCTCGTAATCCCATTTAATCATTCACTATCCCTTGTACTCCCATGAAATCTTGATGCAATCCTTCACAATCCCTTGTAATCCCATGAGATATTGATGCCATCTCTCGTAATCCCTTGTAATTTTGATGCAATGTTTGGCAATCTCTTTCAATCCCATGCAATCTCGATGCAGTTCTTCACAATCCCTTTTAATCCCGTGCAATCTCGATGCGATCCCATGAAATCTCGATGCAATGCTGTACAGTCCCCTTGTACCCTGCAATCTTGATGTAATGCTTTACAATCCCTTTTAATCCCGTGATATCTCGATTCGATCCCCCGACGTAATCCCATGCAATATCGATGCAAACCTTCACAATCCCATTTCATCCCATGATGTCTCGGTGTGATTCCCCGACATAATGCCATGCAATATCGATCCCATGCTTTACAATGCTTTTCCATCCCTTCAAATCCAAGAAATCATTTGCAATCCCATACAATCTCGGTGCAGTGCTTTGCAATACCTTTGTAATCCCATGCAATCTTTTACAATCCTTTTTAATCCAATGCAATGTCTTCATCCCATGTAATCTCGATGCAATGCTTTACAATTCCTTTGTAATCCCATGTAAACTCGACGCAATCCTTTCCGATCCCATGTAATATCGATGTGATCCCTCGCAATGCCATGCAATCTCGATGTGATCCCTGGTAATACCACAAAATCCTTCATAATCACTTGTAATCCTATTCAATCTCAATGCAATTTTTTACAATCCCTCGTAATCCCATTTAATCCTTTACAATCCCTTGTAATTCCATGAAATATGTATGCGATCTCTCGCAATCCCGTGTAATCTCGTTGCAATGCTTGACAATCCCTTTCAATCCCATGCAATATCAATGTAGTTCTTCACAATCCCTTTTAATGCCATGCAATCTCGATACGATCCCATGAAATCCCTTCCATCCCTTTTAATCCAATGTAATCCCTTACAATCCCTTGAAATCTCGATGCAATGCTGTACAGTTCTTTTGTACCCTGCAATCTCGATGCAATGCTTTGTAATCCCATACAATCTGAATGCAATGTTTTACAATAGCTTTTATTCCCACACAATCCGTCGTAATCCCATTTAATCCTTTACAATCCCTTGTAATCCCATGAAATATTGATTCGATCTCTCGCAATCCCATGTAATCTCGATGCAATGCTTTACAATCCCTTGTAATCCCGCACAATCTCAATGCAATGTTTTACAATACCTTTTATTCCCACATAATCCCTCGTAATCTCATTTAATCCTTTACAGTCCCAATAATCCCATGAAATATTGATTCGATCTCTCGCAATCCCATGTAATCTCGATGCTATGCTTGAGAATCCCTTTTAATCCCATGTAATCTCGATGCAGTTCTTCACAATCCCTTTCAATCCCATGCAATCTCGATGCGATCCCATGAAATCCTTTCCATCACTTTTAATCCAATGCAGTTCCTTATAATCTCTTGAAATCTTGATGCAATACTGTACAGTCTCTTTGTACCCTGCAATCTCGATGCAATGTTTCACAATCCCATTTAATCCCATGCAATTTCAATGATAATCCCTTTTAATCCCATGATATCTCGATGCGATCCCCCGACGTATTCCCATGTAATTTCGATGCAATCCTTTCCAATCCCATGTAATATCGATGCGATCCCTCGTAATGCCATGCAATCTCGATCCGATTCCTCGTAATCCAATTAAATCGTGTACAATCTCTTTCAATCCAATGCCATCCTTTTCATTCCCTTTTAATCCCGTGCAATAATTTACCATGCTTTTTAATGCTATATGAACCCTTAAAATTCCTTCTAATCTCATGCAATCCCCTGAAATCCCTTTTAATCCAATACAGTCTTGATGCTATCCTTTCAAATCCCTTTCAATCCCATGCAATCTCAATGCAATTGCTCGTAATCACATGAAATTCTTTTCCAACCCTTTCAATCCAGTTCAATCTCTTGCAATTACATGCAATCTCAATGCAATGCTTTACAATCACGTGACCGGCTTTCTACCTTGCCGACACTTTTTTTTATTTGTAAACTTATTTTGACACGAACAGCCACATCGAGTTGAAAATTTGAGATAATAAATAAGAAGCACTAAGAAACGCGGCTCTGGTCCTAAATGACAGATCCTCCACATTTCTGTGGAAGATGCCGTGCATCTTCTTGTCGAGGAGCTGTTCGCGGAAGTTTTTCTCCTGAGCTTTCTTAATCCGGGCGGAATAGCTCGTGTGCATAAGTCTTAATTTATAAATATACATAATCTCTAAAATTATGTTCAATATAAAGTATAAATAATCTTTAATTCTAATTTTTAATATTTATTAAAACATTTGGGTTTTAATAATAATTAATTAATCAATCAAAACCAAATTGTCTGGTAAAATTTACTGAAAATTACAAATTTATTTAATAATATATGTAAATTAAATTCACTTAATCTTTAATTAACACATAATAAGTCGATTATCATTATTTCAGTGATAATACCTAAGCATAAATAATAAGTTTAATTTAGTATAAACTTCTAACCATATAAATGATACAATTTAAATTATAAGTACGTTATTTTTAAATTAATGAGTTGATCAAAACAAATATGTTAAATGTAAATAATTAATGTAAATAAACTTTATACAACGGACTGTTAAACCTCCGAATGTATAACATTAACCACTAAATTAATTGCAAAAATGTAATAATAATAATAATAAATAGCTTTTAGCGATACATCCTTATATTAATTAAGTAAATTGAAATTTCTAATAGTTACCCAGTATAAGATTGTTGGTAGATTTACTTAGAATTATAACATTACGTAACATTATTTTTAAGTTAAATTTTTATTTCGAAATTAAGACAGAAATAACTCTATGATTGATAAATTTAAATAATATCTTTTAACCACGAATAATAATTTTAAATTGGAGTAAAAACTTATGACGATATAAGTTAGTTTATTTAACTTGGATGTTTTAGAAAATTCTGATTTAATTACCCTTAAAGAATTACTCCTTAAATAAATTGATAAATTTTCAAATAAATTATGGAATTGTTAGATTTAATTATTTGTACTTGAAATAATTCGGTTTAGTTTTTAGGAAATTTTAATTACCCCTAATAAGGTTTTTTGTATAAGCTCCCAGGTTTTTTTGGGCTCCTGTGGGTTCTTACGGCGTAAGCCGGGGTTGTAAAGCGGCCTGGGGCCCACCAGAGCAACAAGGGTGCCTTCCTCGACCGTCAAGCCATGTATGTGAGAAAGCAAGAAAATGAGTGGTGTTATTATTAATTTTAAGGATTGTAACGAACAATGAAGCACAGATAGCAAGAACAATTGTCTGCAGGGAAACACTGATTGATTGTATATGAATGTATTAACCTTGCAATTTTAAATGATCTGGGGCTCTACTGTATTTATTTGAATCAAATAACCATTGATAAGAAAATTTATATCTCAGGAAAATATATAGATTGATTAACATGACTGCTTCACTTTGCAATCATTTCGCAACATATTTATAAGGAGTTACTATTAATCATTATGCCAAATAATTTAAATGGGATCTTATTAATTTTCTTTTAGGAAGTGATTTCGCAACTTTGCACTGAAGCCTCGGCAAGTCTCGGTGGAAATAGAAACCTCGCTGAATGATCTTATTCTTCTCTTTTGAATATTTTATTATTGGTCATAGAACTCGTCAATCAATCTGGAAAAGAAATGAATAATTTTATACAAAGACACAGGCTCTTGGAAAATTGAGATTGCGAATTATAATTCAATAAACGGTACTTATCTGACAAACCTGACAACTAGGAAAAGTGATAGGTAGAGGTTAGGTTGTCTCTTTTATTGTAAAGGGGAAAATAATTTAATTAACTGTAACTTACAAAAAATGGAGGAAACAGGGTTAGAAGAACATAGGCACTGAGAATGTTACCTCAGAGGGTAATATTCTCGGCACGGAAGTTACCAGTGAAATTTTGCGTAACCTCATGTTCTCCATTTGACAATGGATTATGTATGTATATATGCATTGAAAGAATGGAAATTGGGTTTTGCTCTCTCGATATGTAACAAGAATATGAATTGAAAGTAAAGGATTTTTATAAATCAATTATTATACCTTATATAGTTATTAAACCGAAAAAGGACAAATCCTCGGTGAAAAATTCAAATCTTAAAATGAAAATAAATTATAATTATTAATCTGAATTTATTTTCAGTATACAAAATAATTTAGTGATGAATTAAATAATATTGTATTATTTAAATCATATAGTTACGACAGACAAAATTTGAAGGGTACCCATCTAATTATTCAGGTCATCGGCTTGAGATGACTGTTGGGAGCCTTAGGAGGAAGATGTGAAAACGGACGTGATTAAAGAAAGAAAATTGATATGAATTTTTAGAAAAATGGAAAAGATAGTTTTAGCTATCCAAGCTAAGTTGAGAGATGGAAAGCCTGATCCAAGATTGCAATCGGTGAGTGGAGAAATATATTAAATATAACTATTAATAATTTGCGAGAGTTATAACGATGACATGTGAACAATGAGTCATCCGTGATTTTTCTTTGTTATTTTCAATAAATTTGTAAGAAATTAAGGAAGTTGAATAATTTATTTAATTGAATTTAGTTTTTCCATATGAAATCAAATGATTAATTAAATAATAATAATATTCAAATAATGACCTAAAATTAATTATTTATGACTCTTGCGACAAAGATTATATCAATTTTAATAAAAAATCAAATGAATTAAACATTCTCTTCTTTTCTGTAGATTTTTTTTTCTTTTGCTTGATTGCTCATTGTCAGTCTGGCGTTCTTTCCTTATGTGAATTTTATGAGCGTTAATTGAAGAGCGTATTCCTTGTGTCTCTCGATTAGGGAAAGAGTTTGGCTGCCCTTGAGTGGCGACACATCCAGGGGCCAGTTAACCTGCTGTCGAGGAGAATGAGAATCGGAATTTTCGATGGAATTGCGGTTGTTGCCCAAGTCCGGAACTCTGCAAGGAGCCAGTAATCTGGTGGTACAGGAATTTGCTCTTTACCTACTGTTGAGGACTTCCCTCTGTCAACAACGGCCATGCCATTCGTTCAGAGCGAGATTGAGGCCTGCCAGGTCTGCAGAATCGCCCTTAGGGATCGAGGAACCCTCATCCACGACGGCACCCTCGTTCCTTGGGGAAAGGCCTACTGGTTGAATCAGCAGCCACACTCGGCAAATGGAATGTACATAGAGTGGAGAGAGTGTAGCCCGGACGGCGAACCGTTAATAGTGAAGTTTTTTTGCGTTGAGAGTGTGACGGGAAATGACAAAAGAGTATGGGTTCCGTTTTCACCGAGGGCAATTAGTTATTCTCATGTTGACAGACTATAGAGTTATATGAGGTTCTCCAGTCCCCCCCCCCCAATCAACAATTTTCTTTTTCCTATTTTTTTCCTTTTTTCTTAATTCATTTTTTTCTTCCCTCTTGCTGATAGTTTCATAATAGCCACCTTTTA
The DNA here is from genome assembly GCA_011634705.1 of Andricus grossulariae. Classification (NCBI taxonomy): domain Eukaryota; kingdom Metazoa; phylum Arthropoda; class Insecta; order Hymenoptera; family Cynipidae; genus Andricus; species Andricus grossulariae. Next base: position 92,892,686 of record JAABKJ010007545.1, on the reverse strand, counting down.
ATTGTGGTAATGAATAAATTATATTCATGAAAATATGAGGTTAAATTACTTCTAAAATCCTCCACCTAGATTAAGCGAAAAATGTAGTAATTTCATGACTTTTAAAAAATATTATGAAATTTAAATTGGTAGTTACCTAATATTAAGTAAACAGTCGTAGTATTTATATTTTTCTTAGAACTCGATAAGCCACAGAGAGTTGCTGGCAACACTCTTAACACTCTCGAATTACATCGTAAATCAGGCACTTTAGAATGTTAACAAGTGCTTGAGTAAAACACAAGCGCAAATTCGATGAAGCGTTGGAAGTCATGCCCAATACTCACAATGAGGAAGGAAATTTATCGGCAGCTGTTCAAAATGATCTACAATAATATTTGTAGATTATAAATGAATAACTAAAGTTAAAAAAAAAATGAATATGGGGAAGGTGTGACGTCGTGTGGTTTTTTCCATAGAAGCAGGCGACGTCATCTTTAAGCGGGAATGGATTCAAATTTGAAATATTTTAAATCGTAAATAATAATAGTAATAATATGAATTTGAAAAAGGATATTTTATTTTATTAATACTGCAACTGGGAAATACATTTAGGGATCATTTGATTACAAATGCTTGTCATAATATTATGCAGTAGTAAGAACCTTTCCTTTCTCTGTTTATCTCATAAGTAAATGAATAATAGTATTAGTCATAAGTAATTAGGAACATCCGTTAGGAAGTATGTGGCGACAGACGCCAGAATTTGCGATAAACAAGCAGGAAGGACTGAGTCACAGCATGCAACCCATGGATCGTCCTGGACTGGTTCCCGCCCTATTTTGTGACGTCAAGGGTGAAATCATCCATGTGCTGATTGATGCATAATGTTGACATCAAAATTAAATGAACTTTGCTATTGGTTAAAAGTGACAGCATGGTGCGCTCGAAACCTTCCTTCATTAGACTTAAGTTATAAATATAGGCGCGCGCATTCAAAACATCATAAGAAAGCTTGCCAGCCCTTTAAATGATTATAGAACTTCGAACAAAGTCTCTTATGGAATTCTTGCACAATTTTAGTCAATCTCTCGAATAACTTAATATTGAATTTAAATTAATTAATAACAGATATTTCTTGAACAATAATTAATTAACAATGTTTCATGTCAGCTCCGGAGAGCATTTTATTTGATTTGCAAGAGATTTTTTTCCAATTCTAGCTATCAGCCTTTCCAACTTTGTCGAGTTTATGAAGAATTACACTTCATCGTGCTAATTATCTATTCACCTACGGGAACAATACAATTTACCCTGCCCCGTGCTCAAATAGAATCAAACCCTTACTCAGGAACGGAATCAACCTAAAACTTTAAATGAATCAAGTTTTATTTGCAAGTGAATTTTGACTTTAAATAAAACAATTAAATCTGACGTGAACGCGCGAGTTTAATAACAATAGTGTATTAAAACTTTTGTGAACAATTGGATTAATGAGATTGTTGGAATCAGCGAAATTTCATTGAAACCAGTGAACTCCGGACGTAACATCCCTACCGTTTCACCAACATCCATGGAATCACACACTACCTGATCATGGCTGCTGACTACAGAGTCAGTATGAAGCCAACGCATTGGCACCGAAGTGCGCACTAGAACCATCGCATCGTGCTGCCCTTGGCTGACCGGGTGAACGAAATGGATACGCTAAAGCGTATTCTTATGGTATCCACATGGTATCCTTTCCGGAGCTTGCAAAAAAACTCAGTAAAAACTGCAAGATGAATACTTAAATTGTTGTAATTACGATTCTACGCTAAAATTTCCGTAACGTACGAGAGATTTTTTAATATTTTCTTTTGACCTCACACGTTCTTTATTTTTAATTATACCTCGCGAGAAGAGACTGAAAATATTTGATCATAGGTCTACCTCAAACACTTAGTATAATGATGTACGCATTTAGTCTTAAGTTTCTCAGCTGCATATGATTTTATAGTCATAATTTAGGATAATGGCCACGTCGAGAGAAAATTTATTCGACAAGTTTTACAATCTATCGGAAAATATTCCCCTAGCCTAAACCTTTTGAGATTGCTCTCCTGTTTTCGGGTCTCTGTACGCCTTAACACTCTCAATTTTGAATCCTTTGCAGCAGGGGTTCGAACAAACAATTTACATCGGCACCAAAATATGTTCGCCATATTGAAAATTGGCTGTCCCTTGAGACGGTCTCGGTCATAACCGAGCACTAATGCGGGGCTGTCATTTATTACGGCCATAAAGGGATTGAAGCAAGCTGCAACCCTGGGCCAGCTAATATTTTCAATTTCTAAAGTAACCATCCATGACGTCATGACTCTGCAACCCCTACCCGCCTCTGACTGTAATTTTCCAAAGATCCCTACCCCAGTGTCTTGGGCCTTGCTGTGGTTAAGTTGAGAGTGGAGGGGCAGAAGCAGCCCCCGCAAACAGGAAGGCTTCCTCAAAAATAAGTTGATCTTTCCTCTTTAGTCTGACTGGACAGTTAGGTATCGGGTAGATTTCCGGGAGTCGGTTCGCGTTGGATCCTTTGGGATGCAAACGACCAAAGCCGCGAGTATTCCGTGGGGCGTGAAACATGAACACGAGGTTCTTCACGTGAAGGCGAAAAATCATTCTCATTAGATCAAAAATCATTTACGTTTGTCCGAGGGTCATCTCGCTAGTTTTAAAAGAAATTTAAAATTAAGAAATTAAATTCGTTCTGCTAAATCTGGCTTCCTACGACGACCCGGAATTCATCCCTGGATTGTGCATCATTCTGTAAGTTCTTTATATTTTACTGTGGCGTCACTTTGCCAATTTACTTTCATTTTATTAAAAAAAGGCACTTTCCTAATCATAAAGGCACTCCCAGAACATCTGAAGTCCCATTTGGGATTGGATGATCTTTCTACAAGCCAGTATCTCGCGGAGTTGGCTCACGTAAAAATGGGGCGTGAGAAGCGCACCTTAGAGTATGGTAGGCGAGTCACAAAACTTGTGAAGAGTCTCAAAGCTCTGATGATTGAGAACTACACCGCTGCTGAAATCCAGACTCACATGAAATAAGTCAACGAACAAGCGCGTGATCAATTTATTCGCGGGCTCCGCGAGACTATTGAGATTCGCGTATCTAGTGCGAATCCTAGTACTCTCGACGAAGCTATAAGGGTTGCACATCAGGCAAATTTGCGAATCAAGGATATGTCCAAACATTACGGCTGAAGGTCACGGGACCCTTCCCCTGCCGCGAGAAATCAAACTCCGATCTCTTTTCGCGCCAGCCGCGACTTGAGCAATTTGGTCGAGTTGCTTCGCTCACCAGAGAGAAAACTGATAATTTAGAACTGCAACAACAAAAATTGATAGCTCTTTACGAAAATCGCAGTTCAAATAAGCCTCGGTGTCCATATTCCTGCACTAAAGTTGATGGCTACATTCCGAACATGCCCACGAGAAATACGAATATTCCGTCGGGTCAATCATTCTCCCAATCAAGTGTGGAAAACATGTCAATGTGTGCACCAGCCTCCCCTCTTAGCGACATTTGTTCGAAACATTTAAACTCGATGTGCGCTCGACAGACTCAAAACCCGTCGAGCGCCAGCCTGGGTTCTAAAGAACCGTATATTGCAGCCTCGCGGTTTGTGCGAGTAACATCAAAGGGAACAGCACCCGCCGAAAATGTCCAGAAGTAAGAATAGCTTCAAAGTCTCTGCGAGGAGGGAGTGCAGTCATAATGGTCGATTGTGGTTTCGAAGTCAGTTTGATCGGATTAGATCATCTTGAGTTGGGAACTCTTATCGACACACATGACAGCCTTATTATCACTGATGTAACAGGTCATTGCATAGTTACGGTTAGTTCTGCCCTTATTGAAATGAATGGGCGGGAGTATTTATTTCACGTGGTAGAGGAAAAATTGCCAATCGCCGTGAACGGCATCCTGGGTGCAGATCATTGCGTGGAGGATAAAACAAAAATCTCTATTTACTACCAAACGATTGTCGCAGATAGAAAACTAATGCTTCCCCTCCAATTTTTGAATCCCGGCCCCTCGAAAAAGGTTCCCGAGCGTGACAAGGAAGTCATAATCGCAGCTGCGTGTATTGCACCAAAAGCGCAAGTTTTCTGCTTGTCCGCTCGGACTTGACAAGTCGTACCCGTAGGGGTCACTAATCCTGAAGTCAAGAAAGGTTATTTATCGTTGCTTGCTGTAGGAGATGACATATTTATAGGAAATGCAGTCGTATCAGTCGAAAATAAATAATAATAAAAATAATAATAAAAATAAATACAAGCTCCGAGTATATCAACATTGAAATTGACCCCCAGGAGTTGATTCCCTACGATTTGTAGGATCCTAAGGAGGAACGTATTTGAAATGGCCGATCTATACCGACTTCACCCGAAGCAGAGTGCATGAAAATTATTCTTGAGGAAGTAAACTTGGACAGATTTAAGAGCGGTAAGCTGCGCGAGCATGTGCTTGATTTTTTTGAGGCACATCCCTCGTTATTTTATGTTCCGGGTGATGAATTTCCAAAAACTACTTTCGCAGAACTTTAAATTCTGAATACTGATAATGTACCAGTCAATAAACATCAACGACGTTATCCATTCGCCCATCGCGAAATAGCCAGAGAATGATCGAAAAAACTCAAAGACACAGATGTGATGACCGAGTCGAGTTCACCATATAACGCGCCTGCTTTAATTATTCCCAAAAAGCCAGATCAATATGAGAAAAAGCAATGGCGACCGGTTATCGATTTTCGCGCATTAAACGAAAAGACCATCGGTGACGCGGATCCTTTGTCTAGCATCGCGGAGATTTTCGATCGATTGGGCGGCACGAAATATTTCTGTTTTCAACCTGGCTTCGGGATTCTATCAAATTTCGATGAATCCCGCTGACAGGGAGAAAATACCCTTTCAACATCGGAAGGCCACTACGAATTTTCGCGCATGCCCGTGGGACTGAAGGGGGCCCCGCCCACCTTTTAGCGCCTAATAGATCGGATTCTCATTAGATTACAAGAACCGAGCTTTTCGTTTATCTCAACGACATTATTGTTTACGCGAAATCGCTCGAGAAACATAAAATCGAATTTGAGCCACTTTTTATGCGTCTCGTCGATTCAGGTCTCCGATTGCAGCCGGATAAATGTGTGTTTTTATCACCCAAAGTCTGTTATCTCGGTTACATAGTATTCGAAGAGGGAGTACGACCCGACCCGTAAAAGGTTGCAGCAGTCCACATATTTCCTACACCCAAAAATAAAAAGGATGTTCGCGAATTTTTGGGAATCGTGGGTTATTACTGGAATTTTATTCTCAACCTCGCTGAACACGCTCGTCCTCTGACTTCATTACTTGAGAAAAACGTACCTTTCCTAAGGACCGAAAAACAGGAATGCAGTTTTCGAAACCTAAAGAAACTCTCTGTCACGAACCGATTCTGCAGCACCCTAACTTACAAAAGCCATTTATACCCACCACAGACGCATCAGAAACCGCAATGGGTGCTGTCCTAAGTCAGGGTAAATTTGGTGAAGAGCAACCGGTCACTTATGCTTCACGAACAATAATTCCCGCGGAGATTGATTACAACACGACCGAGAAGGAATGTCTATCCATAGTAACATTCGTTAAGCACTTCAGACATTTTCTTTACAGACAACAATTTATTATAGTGACTGATCTCAGGCTCTAGTCTGTCTGTACTCCGTGAAGGATCCTTCTTCCCAATTAATGCGCTGGCGAGAAATTTTAAAAGATTTTACCTACGAAATCATGTACAAACCGGGGGAAATTAAGCAGAACGCGGACGCTTTGTCGCGAAATCCAGTCGACGAAAGCGTAGCAACGTCTTTCCCGATTTCTTATACGCAGGCGAAGAAACAAGGCCGTGGACGGCCACGTAACGTCGTGACGTTGGACCCCCTGCCACCGACTTCTGCTGCCCCGTTGGATAGCCCTGACGTTTCTGCAGGCATTCGCACGCGGCGCCGCACATCACAGGCTCATGCTTTTGCCGAATCACCGGACTTATCCGAGAGCGCTGTTGACGGCGACGAAGAAATAAATAATTTCCTTCCCATTTTTGTGCTTCCTGCACGTCACAGCGCCTCTGATTCCGATTCCGAGCAAACTTTGACTGCAGATAATTTCAATGAGACTGTTGTCAGAAACTATGAAGATGACACCCTTAGGGACCAGATGAATCAACATCTCCTGTTCCTTTTAAATTACTGGATGCATCTTCCACGCCCGTTGCATTAAATAAAAGTGCAAATGAACAGCGCAGGAAGTCTTCCGCGGACTTTGTCCTCTCACCCCCCACCATCATGCAGGAAAATCGCCAGTGATCACAGGGCTCTACGAAACTATACCCCCAATTGTAGAACCTATGTACCTACCAGCCACACGCAATCTCGATCCCGTCGTTTTCAAAAGTCTTGGAATCAACCCGGTAACCACGAAATCAAGCCGGGATCAACTAATGACAATTCGCGACAATTACGCCCACTTTTTTTTGGCCGATATGACTTTAGACAATTATTACGAGCGATTATCTACCATCGAGTTGGAAGAAAAATTGCGTCGACTGCGAATCGCCATGGAGAACACAGGGACTAAATTCGGTTCGACTTTCTAAGACTGGAGACCCCTCCCATCGATAAGAGAAAAAAATACATGAATTCCATTTAAGCTTTATCGGAGGTCCTAAGGGGTGTACCAAGAACTACAGACGAATTCGTGAACAATACCATTGGCCTGGAATGAAACGCGAAATAGAGGAATGCATCCGGAGGTGTGTAAGTTGCCAGCGACAAAAATTGGTGCGCGTAAAAAATCGCCAACTAATGGTTATTATCGATACACCCCCGGAGGCTTTCTTCAAAGTCGCATTAGATACTGTAGGACCACTTCCCACAACTCCCGAAGGAAACAAGTACGTTTTGACCATGCCGGACTACTTTTCAAAGTTTTGTTTAGCAGTCTCTATGCCAAATAAGAGTGCCTCTAATATGGCTGAAGCTTTCGCTCGTAATCTGAACGATCTTTTTAAGATAAAAATGGACATGACTTCCGGTTATCGCCCGCACAGCAATTGAGCGCTGGAGAGAAGACACCAGGTACTAACAGACTACTTGAAACACAATGTGAAAAAATATGAGGATTGGGACTGTATGCAATCATTCGGCATACTGTCCTACAATACTTCAGTACACGAGGCCACTAAATTCTCGTCTTATAAAATCTTGTATGGCAAACCGGCGCGTTTCCCCACTCATTATCCATCCTGCGAAGAGACCGGGACCTATGGATGTTACGTTACTGAGCTAATAGAGCATCTTCAAAACGTTCGTGAAATCGTTAGGCGTAACATCAAAAACGCAAAATCTAAAACTAAAGCTCTTTACGATCGGAGCGCTAAGGAGACCGTCTTCCATGTCGGAGATCCTGTTTTCCTGATAAGGGAAAAGAAAGAACACAAGGTAATGAGAAAATATACAGGCGCGTATTTCATCGCCGATCTCCCAGGGTGTAATAACGTCCTGCTGGAAAACGAACATGGCAACCGGTTCCTAAAACTCTTGGACAAAATAAAATCGGCATATTTACGCGATTCTGATTCTTAAAGCAAACACAAACTAATACGAGCACTCAAAAGGATCCTTAGCTTTCTCAACCCACAAAAAAATGTAATTTAATTCCAAAACTTTGAATAATAACTAAAAATTGTCATTTTGAGCGCTTGAACATCCTCTTTTTGTTTCAGCAATTGGTCAACGACGAATCTCTTCCCTACTTCCATCTTGACTCGCGAATTCGTGGTCTCGGTGCAAGAAAGGAAGTGTGGGAGAGTATAACGAAAGTTTCTCAAGTTTATTTTTTCAGGGGAGATTCGAAGTCCCCCCCATTCTTCAATATCTATTACAAATTTTATTTTTTTTTAAACGATAAGGAAAAAGTTGCAAGACATTTTCCGAAGCAAAGAAAAAAAAGAAAATTTTAATAAATAATAATACTAACTTATAAGTTTCCGCGACTATACAATCTCTCCTCACCATAGCTTAGAATAAAGAGTTTATAATGAATGATTGTTTCATTGCTTTATGCTTTTCCTGCTTTATGTGTAGGTATTTGTGAAATTGCGAGCAAGCATGTGTCAGAGTTTCATTTATTTCTGTCCATATTTTTCTTAGTTTTTCCGTTATGTACGAGACAAGAGATCTATAGATAACAATTTTCATCAATCTATCATATCATACTAACAGTCAGAAATTGGTCTTCTAGTTTAAATAATAAAAAATGTTTTCTACGAATGTTATTTACAAATTCCATTGGCATATAATATTCCTATGAAAATGATGAACACTCAAACGTAGCGTATGAAAGAGTTGCAAACAGTTAACAACTGGATTATGTAACAAACGAAAGTTACCCATTATGCACCGCTTTTATGTGATTTTCTATGTTAGCTTGATTTTTGTGTATCAATCTCGGAAATGTCTCCAGCATGTCAGTCCCTGCTACTCTTGTGTACGTAACATCGTCTACGAGCGACGTTTCGTCTAAGAAAGGGGGTGTAACGTCCGAGAGATTTTTAAATATTTTTTTCTGACCTGACACCCTCTTTATTTTTAATTGCACCTCGCGAGAAGAGACTGGAGGTATTTGATCTCAGGTCTACCTTAAACGCTCAGTATAATGATTCACGCATTTAATCTTAAGTTTCTTAGCTGCATCTGATTCTATAGTCATAATTTAGCATTTAGTTTACCACTGTCCTTCCATATTTCCAGGGATGATGGCCACGTTAAAAACAAATTCAGTTTATAAGTTTTACAATCTATCCGGAAATAATGCCCTAGCCTAAAGCTTTTGAGCTGGCTCTCCTGCTTTCGGGTCTCTGGATGCCTTAACAATCTCAATTTTAAAACCTTTGCAGCAGGGGTTCGAACAAATAATTTACATCGGCACCAAAATATGTTCGCCAGACTGAAAATTGGCTATCCCTTGAGACGGTCTCGGTCATAACCGAGCACTAATCCGGGCCATCATTTATTACGGCCAGGAAGGGATTGAAGCAAGCTGCAACCCCGGGCCAGCTAATATTTTCAATTGCTAAAGTAACCATCACTGACGCCACCACTCTGCACCTCCATCAGCATCTGACTGTAATTTTCAAAAGATCCCTACCCCGGCGTCTTGGGCCTTGCTGGGGGCAAGTTGAGAGTGGACGGGCAGAAGCAGCCCACGCAAACAGAAAGGCTTCCTCAAAAATCAATTGATCTATCCTCTTCAGCCTGAATGGACAGTCAGGTATCGGGTAGATTTATGGGATTCGGTTCGCGTTGGATCCTTTGGGACGTGAACGACAAAAGCCGCGAGTATTCCGCGGGGCTCGAAACACGAACACGAGGTTCTTCACGTGAAGGCGAAAAATCATTTGCATTAGATTAAAAATCATTTACTTTTGCCCGAGGGTCACTTGGCAGTTTTAAAAGAAATTAAAAATGAAGAAATTAAATTCGTTCTGCTGAATCTGGCATCCTACGACAACCTGGTATCCATTCCTGGACTGTGGCATCATTCTGTAAGTTCTTTATATTTCACTGTGGCCTTACTTTGCCGACCTTTTCTCATTTGATTGAAATAAAAGTTTGCTACTTCCTAGCATAAATTGATTGTGTTCTCATTCCTCTCCTCGCTTTTATTTTTTGCTTAATTTCAACTTATATATTGCAAAACGAGGTGGGACCTCCCTTCAACAGAATAAACACCCATCTTCAGAAGTATCTCAGCCGCTCGAGAGACTTCTCTTAATTAGTAAATTCTTGATCGTATTGTATTTTGAAAAATTTTAAACGCTGCAAAAAAAAACTATTGCAATTCCTCCGTGACATTGTAACTGCAATTTTAACGTAGAATCATAATTGCAACAATTTAGATGTTCATATTGCTATTTTCATTGAGTTTTTTTTTAAGTTACGAAAAGTATACTATGTGTATACTGTAAGGTTACGCTGGAGCGTATCTGTTCCGTTAACCCGGTCCGCCAGGGGTATAAACGGGTACTTTCAGAACTAAAAAGACGTTGATGAAACGTGTAATTAATATCTGCGTTACATAAAATTTTATTTCTATCCCTATTTTCAATTTGTTCCCTCTGTTTATGCTCCTCATCTAGCATTAAAATTTTATTTCGTTGCCTATTTTAGATATGTTCCCTCTGTTTTTACTCCACATCTGACCTTAAACATTAATTACGTTCGATTCACATTTCCTATTTGCAAGTCATTTATGTCTTTCTGGAAACATCATCTAATTCTCTTCTTTTATTTTTCAGTTTTATATTGATGTTTTCGATACTTTTTTCTCTGGATTTCTTTTTCTCTTATATTCGAAACTGCGTTTTCGACGTACGTGATTACTATCGCTATTAGGCCTGATAATTCTATAAATCCTCCGCTATGTAATTTCCCCGATTATTCAATTTATAGAATTATATTATTAATAGTCGTCATGAAGAAACGTTGACGCTGGTTTCTGATTCATTCTGTTGCTTTTTGAATAACATTAATAGATTTATTTCATGTCCATATTTTAGTAATGGAAGGAATTAAAATTAGAAATAAAGTTTTGTTTTTGATAGAAATAAAGGTAACAAAAATAACTAAATTTTCGTTACATGATAATGTCACCTAACTAAAAGAAATGGATTATTTAGTTTCGCTACGTTTGGATCCCTGCTTCATAGGAGGGATCCAAATGAAGCGAGTGAAGGAATTTATGCAGCAAATACAAAAATGATTTGGCACTTATTCCAAAATCAATTAAAAGGACTGAGAGGAGCGAATTTGATGTTATGTGTAATGCAACGTTTTGTAAAGCGCCGTAATTTTCGAATATTCTGATAATCACGGAATAGAAAAAAAGGTAAGTTTATAATAGTGATTTATTTATTTATTCATTAAAGCTTATATTTTAAACATCTAAAAAGGGTAATATAAATAAAGAGTCATGGTAAATATGCATAATAAAATATATTTTCAAATTTTCTATGAACACTGCGGCGGAGTTTTACAATCATGGTATAAGACTACTGTTCAAATTTCATAATTTACTTCCATAAACATTTTAAACAGTAAGATATCCTGATAATTAATTGTAATTATTTTGGAAAAGATACTGAAAATTTGCTTGTAGACAAATTTGCTCCGAATTCTGTTTTACTTTTGCTGGAGAAAAAAGCTTAAATGCACATTCAATCCTAATTAACCCTTAAAGGACATTTGGGGCCACTGTGACCTCACGGGTTTTCCGATTATTTTTCCGAATGTCTACGTTTTTTTTAAAGTATTTTTTTCGAACTATTATTATTGTAAATAGAAATTAGGTATTCGATATGAACCGCCGAGGCAGAGTTTGGCAATGCGAGGCAAGGTGAAAAAGTAGGGACATGCGTGCGAGGCGAAGCGAGGAAGAAAAGGCGATAAGAGCGAGTAGTCATAGAAATAAGTAGTCGCCACTAGGCGAAATATAAACGTTTATATACCCTACTGTTGTTTAAATATTGTGAATATACCTGGAAGTCTAACTTTACGGCGAAAAACAAAAGCATAACCTACGATTGTTGGAAAATGTTTATTCTACTTTGAAATTAAATTATTTTTTATTGACAGTAGCGTTATCCGGTATGAAAAGCTAGCATAACCTAAAATTCACAAAAAGTTAATTCTTCTTTCAAACTTTATAAATTTGTATATTAAAATTCTTTTTGAAAAATTTAGCAATCTTTATGCTTATTTTTGGTTATCAATGTAAACTTTTGATAAAAAAACTAACATGATTTAAAGTTTTTAGAAATGTAAAGTCTTCTTCGAAAACTTATGATTTTATATTTTTCAATTCATTCTTAGGACAATAATATAAACTAACCAAAAATTGTTCCAACCAAGGATCCTGTACGTATGTTACTGTACAGATTAGCGCACACGAATATAAATAAATACAGCTGTAAAGTTGTATTCTTTTTACGCATAAAAATATTTCTTCACTCGGTATAAGAATTTACATTTTCATATTTTTTTCGGTGCAGTGTAACGTTTTCCAACTTTTTAAAGGCATTTTTTCTTTGTTTCGTTTTTTTTTGTTCTTCGGACTTAATAATGAAAAAATCTATAGAAGATTTTAAATTTTACTCGAATTATAATGATTTTTTTTTAAAATACCAATTTTCGATCTGAGTACCACCGCAACCTTGAATTGTTAAAAAATTCTGAATCTACTTTGGGAGTGTCCAGATATCACGCGAGACTCTAAATTTGAATTTGAATAAATTAAAATCCAGGCTGATTCATCAAAGACCAATATTATTGAAAAAAAATTTATTAGGTCGATTTTTCTTAGAAGACAGTAGAATTTTCAACACAGCAAGTTGAATTTTGGAACAAACAGTTTATTTTCAGCCAAGAGCTAATTCAGCTGTGAACAAAAGAATTTAAAGCTTCAAAATAATAGTTGAATTTTTTCCTATACAGCTGAATTTTTAATCTACTAAAATGAATTTTCAACCAAGATGATTATTTTTGACCATAAGACGAAGTTTCAACGAACTACCTATATGACTTTACAACCAAATAGTTGACTTTTCAACGAATGGGAATAATTTTCTACCCAGGTAGAGGAATTTTCAAACAAAATAGTTAAGAGTCAAATTTTGTAGGAAAAATTACCTTTTGAACTTGAAAATAATAATTTCCAACCGTAAAGCTAATATTCCATCCACAACGATGAATTTTCCACGAAATAATTCGGTTAACTGAGTTTAAAAAACAAATTTTCAACTAAATCAATTTAACTTAAAAAGACGAATTAAAAAAAACATTTAAGTCCTTAAACAAAATGATGGATTTTCAACAAACGATTAATTTTCTACCCAAACAGATTAGTAAAATCAACAAAATTTAACATCAGAAGTTTACTAATTAACTTGGTCGACGCCATAACATAAATTTTCCAAAAAATAAGGCTGAGGTATCGAAAACTTTTGGAATATCTAAAAAGGCAACAAATCCTATAAATTTCCTGTCAGATCGTCCCAAACCTCTTTTCGGATTTGGAACCGAATTGAGGGGAACCTTGCCCTCCAGCATGAACGCAAGTTTTCCAATGAATTCTCGAACCACCCCACTCGAACTCATGCTATTTATTATTAGGAAGAATAGGGAAATTAAAAAAGAACATTTATTTTACAATATCTATTTCTGTGAAAACTTGTTATCCTTATTCAATACCTGATCATTTTTCGTTTTGAAAAATCAACTTCCTTTCAGAAAACTCAAGCGTTACCTCAGATTTTAAAAACTTGTAAAATTTCTGTTTTACTTGATGAATTTTCCTCTGAAATATTTATCAACTCATTTTCGTCAAAACATCTCAAGAATAACCTCAAATTCTTAATTCTTATGAGATTTCCTCAAAAGTTGAAGATTTTTCTTTTAAACTGGGCTGATGCTATACAGCCTTCGAAAATTTCACCCTTAATAATAAATAGACGCTAATAAATTAAAGAGATGAAAATTTAGGTAATTATCAATATAACAAAGACTAAAATCAGCATGCGCACACATATGGGGCAAAACCGAAGAAATGTAGCTCGTTGCAAATAATTAAATTATCAAATCATTGTCTTATTAAAATAATTAATATGTTCAAAAATATTGATAATAGATTTAATATTTTTATGATGATTCATTATGATAAATTTAAATAAAGAATTTTAAGCTTTTTCGGGTTTCAATCGTGTGCAAAACCACGAAACTTGCCGACGTTTCGTGAACATTGCAGTTCACTTCTTCAGGGCTGACCTGAAACTGAAGTTTCAGGTTACGTCAGATGCTGCGCCGCGGCGAATCCGTCGCGAAATCCATAAACTTTACGATTTTCTGTTGCGCATTTCACAAGGTAAAAAAAAAGTTGCACGAATAAAAAAAATACAGCATGAAACTACATATTTCCAATAATATTATCCATTCAGAACATTTTAAAAAGCTTTGGAAGAAGCCGAGAAAAAAATGTTTGAAACTTGCGTTTTTGGTCATTTTTTGACCTTAAATCGCTCATAGCTCGAAAACGAAGCATTTTTCGAAAAAACGCCAGGAGTCAAAAAGTTTTTCTTTTTGCCCAATTTACTTACAAAACTGTGTAACGTAACGATTTTTTCATTTATCGTAATTTTTCAAGTTTTTCGTTAATAACAAATTACTGACCATCGGGATGAAAAAATGTCATTTAGGTTTTTTGTTCGCAATAGCATACTGAATCGATCCCAATTGGTTTTAACCTTGCGTTTTTTAGTCGTCGGTCAACTCATTTTTCTGTGCATCTTTTTGGGGGTGCACCGCTCGCCTATTATAGGTTCTATAAAATCGTTCCATATCTTTCGATATTCTTTAAAACCAAATGAAAATTTTTTCAAACCCTTAAAATCATTAAAATCCTTGAAAATTCCTTGACAATTTTTTAATCTCTTCAACATACCTTGGAATCTTTTAAAATATCCTAACATATTTCAAATCGCCTGGGATATTTTGAAATCTCTTGAAACCGTTTAGAGCCCTTGAAAATTCCTTGAAAGTTTCGAAAAAACTTTAATATTGTTAAAATCCTCTGAGAATGCTTCAAACTATTGAAATCTATTGAAAATTCCTTGAAATCTTTTAAAATGCACAACAATATTGAAAATCTTTTGAAACTTTTTGAAGCTCTTGAAAATTTCTTAGAATTTTTAAAAATATCCTAAAATCTTTAAAATCCTTTGAAATCCCTTTAATTTACTGAAATCTATTGAAATATTTTACAATACCCTGAAATGTTTCAAAAGAATTCAAGAAAATTTTGAAATTAGTACCGATCTGGATTCATTAGTGATTTGCACATGGGTTAATTTATTGAATGAAAAGTGACTAAAGTGATATTTTCATTTAAAGAAGTGGCTATCGTGACTTTATCTTTAAAAACTGAATAAAAAGTGATCTGTGAAAAAAATAACTAAATGTGACAGTGTGGCAGCACTGATAATTTTGGACAGTTACTTAAATTAAGTGCTCATCTTAAAGAAATTCTCGGACTTTCCCTGACCAACAAAATTCCCTGGCTTTTCTCTGATTTCCAGGTTTTCCCTCCTAACTTGCGGTCACCCTGCATGGGGAAAGCGCCCAAATTGTTAAGTTTGAAATAGGAATTTTTAAGAATAAATTTTAAAATATATTAATTTAATACAATAATTTTGGAAACATTTTTGGAGTTCTAAGATTTAGTAGAAAAACTTGTAAATGAAAATATAATTTCTCTTAACTTGGTGACATCCAAATGTGGGAATTAAATTTAAAATGTTGTCTATATTTGATTATATGTAAATTGTGAAGCATTTGAATTTATAGAATTGAAATAGCTTCAAATGTTTCAAGCTCATAGTTAATCATAGTTAATATAGTAAACATATTAAATAGTTGCGTAATTAGTCAAAATCTCAATTTTAAAATCGAATTGGTCTGTAACTTTTATTTATATTACTTACACAATCCAAAATTAAAATAATACTTCTTTTTAATAATAAATTTTGATTATCGAGTAAACCTTTATATAAATATATATCAAGGAATAGCCTAAAAAATATAGTGGATTTTGAAAAACTGTATTTTCATTATATTAAAATTGAAACAACATTTCTCATTTGAAAATGAGAAATGTATACCGGGTCTATAGCTCTGACTGCAGCATAAGGATAGCGGTCTATCTATCTTTCAAAGGACATTCAGGATTCAGCTCATCCTTTAAACTTTAGACGTCCCTGGGATATTGCGTGTGGTACGGGTTGCCTTGTTGGCCATCAACTAAGTCATAATTGTCGCTTCATGAAATCTCTGGAGTACAATTTTCAGCACAATATTGTTTCATCCTCAACTTAAATCACTCGAAATTCTGATTTTTTTTTTAAATATCATGATTCGCTTACCCATTAATTTGAAGAGATTTGTCCTTAACAGTCATCGTGTAAATTACACTGGTCGAAAAAATTAACTTGTTTTTGTACCTAAAGACCGAACTAAGTGACCTCTGAAGGATTTTGATGCTCTAAAAATGAATCCGTAGTCCAAATTTTTTCTATGCATTAGGATGTGATATCGTTACCCAAAATTGAAAAAATTGCAATTTTCAGAATTATTTGAACAATATAACACGGCCAGCGATTTATTTCTCTTAAAACTGCTTACGCTATCGTTTAGTAGTCCTTTATACCTATTATTTCCATTTTGGATCATCACAAACCCACTCTTTTTCTCCGAGATGTTGCACATCTACCATTCCAGTTTCACACTGAAAAACTTGCAAAAGAGTCGAAGAAAGCGAATTAACTTGTGTTATTCGTTTGATACAAGGTTTGGTGTCCAAAGGTTTTTGAGTTTGCTGAATCCAAATTAGAGCTCAGATTTACAGAATTCGAATATAGTTTTTCAGCGTGAAACAGAAATGGTTAATATGCCATATCTCGGAGAAAAAGAGTCGATTCGGGATAATCCAAACTGGAAATTAAAGATAAAAAGTAGTACTCATGCGTGAGTGGTTTAAAGAAAAACATCGCTGCTCGTGTTATATTGTTTTGACTATGGCTGAAAATGGCCATTTTTCACTTTTCGGTTAGGATACCTCAAGATCCTGACGTACGGGAAAAATTTTGACAGCGGATTCGTTTTCAGAACATCAAAATCTTTCGAGGTCGCCTAGTCCGGTCTTTAGGTACAAATTTTGTCGACCTGTGTTTTAGATTACTAGCAGCAAATTCTCACGCGACTTTTCGGGATACTTATTTTGTAACATTAAATATATAAACAATTTAAACATCCATTACTAAATAAGCTTTTGAATCTTAAGAGGTTTTCAAGTTATTGAAACAATAATTAATGATTTGGAATTAAAAGCGCTTGAAAGTTAAAAAAAAGGACAAAAATCAAACGCCTTCAAATTGCAAACGTTCTAAATCAAACAGTCTTAAGATAGATACAATTTTAAAAAAGGACAATATTTCGAATGGAATGAAAAGGAATATCTTGTATCATACATAAATCAAAGCGTTTATAACTGAATAATTTAAAACTCTCCATGTTTGAAATTTTTTAATTTTTAATCAGATATTCTCAAAATTTTAAAATGTAAAAATTTCAGACTAAAATTTTGAAAATTATATAATTTCATTAGAAAGAAGTTTAAATTGTATTATTTATAATTCCAAGCGTTCAAAATTGAACAATTTTATTTTGTATTCAAGAATATCGAAATTAAATGATTTCAGATTAAAATGTCGAAAATAGACAATGCCAATAGTTCAAAATTTAATAATTTCAGATTAGAATGTTGAAAATGTAATCATTCAATATTGAAAGGAATGAAAAATTTATTAGTTATCATTAAGAGCGTACAAAATTGAAAACTTTTCGATTTGAAGCTAACCAAATTCGAAATTAAAAACTAAATTGCAGGTTTCAAAGTGAAAGCTTCTTAAAATTTAGATTTTAAGTTATTATTATATTAAAAAATATATAATTTAATATTAAAACTGATTAGAAAATTTTTATCACGATCAAAAAATAAATTCACCGTCATTTTCAAACCGTCGTTCAAGTTGAAAAATGTTCAATTATAAAGCTTTAAAATTGGATTATTCTAAAAAAAGTTCAAAATAAGAAGTTCAAATCGTAAACATTAAAAATGAAAAAAAAAACTTCTACTATTAAACGTTGAAAATTAAACAAATCCGAACTTCATTTAAAATTATTATCAATTCTTGAAATCTACCAATAAAATGTTTTTCAATTTTTAGTGATTTCATTTTTTAAATCTTCAAATAAAAATCAGTAAATTTAAAAATATTCCATTTAAGATTAAAAGCTGAATAAAAAAGAATAAATAACAAGATCGTTATGATTCCAATTCTTGAAACAGCACAATTTTCAGCTTTTGAATTCAAAATTGTTTTTTTTTCAAGTTGAGTTTGAAATGTTTAATATTTTGGAACATTTTCAAATTAAAAAAAAAAATAATTTTCAATGCCTAGTTCTAAAATCTTCTCATTTTGAAGACTTGAATTTGACAAATTATTTTCTTAATTCTTCATTATCTTGAATCGAGTCTGGAGGCATTTAATTCATAATTCTTTAATTAAAAATATTTTAAACTGAAAATTGTGTAAGTTTTGAGTATTCCAATGTAATATTCTACAACTTCACTGAATTTTGAAAATCAGACAATTTCGCATGTATCATATTAAAACCAAACAATTTAGAATATTTAAATTTAAAATTGTTCAATTTAAAACTGACTATCACGGCTTTCAATATGAAGTTTTGCAATTTTGAAAGATTTAATTGTCAAATTTTCCTGACATTTATACTATTTGAATAATTTGAAGATTTCATTTTAAGATTGCTTTGTATTATTAAGCCTATCAATTAAAAATTATTGTACAATATTAGCCGTCAAGTTCTCAATATCAATTTTAACTATTTCAAAGTGGTCTCTAATAATAGAAATAAACTTTTGGTCATTTCCCGGTAATCACACAATTTTCTAGATCAGTAATGATGCTTGATTGATATTAAGAGAATCAAAAATCGTTTAAATTGAAGAATTTTAAATATTGTGAACCTTCAAAGTGAAAGTTCCTACATTTAAAATGTTGAGAATTAAATGATTTTTAACTGGAAACATTTGAAATTAATAAATTAAAACAAAATTAATAACTTGAAAATCAAAGATAAAGCATTTCTATACAAGGGAAACAACTTCATGTTGAAGACAATTTTCTAAGATGTCAACCTGACGTATATTTTTAGTAGTCCTTTATTTTTTTGAGAATCATTCGATTCATACAAATAGGTTACTAACTATTGTTCTAATAAATAAAAACAAAAAGTTAAACTAAAGGTTGATGGTAAACATTACCCCAGGGGAGATCAACCGTACTTACAACAAAAGCAAATAAAAAAAAATCTGAACTATATAATTAATTATGATGCTCATTCGTGAAACTTACTAACAAACATAAAGAATTTTTTTCTGGGTTATCTAGAATATTCAGCCAGACATTCCTTATCTCACACATATCCCTACTTTCGCTTATACATGAAAACCTTACAGGTTTAAAAAATGGACGTTCTAATAAAAGGTGGTACGCAGGTTCTGTATTAAAACTATTCTCATGACAGTAGATACAATAACCAACCTGACGTTCATTAATAAATTGTCACATTGACATTACAGAAAAATTAGGAAATGTTTATTCGCAAAAACGTTAAGATCAACAAAAAAGTTCAATTTTTTTTCTACGTCTGTTTTTGCAAGTATGGTTTGTAACAGTTCAAGTGTGTAAACTGTTTGTAGAAAATTTTGCTGCAAACAATGTGAGTGAAGAAGTTTGATGGGGTTAAATTGCATTTCCATAGATTTGGTCCCCTTTTGGTGGATTTCCCGAAAGCGTATTGTCACTGCAATTTGTCACTTCCGATCGAAAGAGATCAGATATATCAGTTTTTCCGGAACGTCTCTT
Organism: Andricus grossulariae; assembly: GCA_011634705.1. Lineage (NCBI taxonomy): Eukaryota > Metazoa > Arthropoda > Insecta > Hymenoptera > Cynipidae > Andricus > Andricus grossulariae. The sequence continues at coordinate 92,873,059 of JAABKJ010007545.1, read as the reverse complement.
GGTGATATCGACTTTTCACTTCATCAGGACGACTGAAGTAGAGAAATTCGCTTATAAACACGTATAAGGGTGATTCTCCTGAAATGCTCATTTTTCCTGTAATTAATTTTGTCTTTAAAACTTTCGACAATTCCTGGAATCTTTCCAGCTTATGTTAGTAAATAATGTTCTGAAATAATCATAGGAAATCGATATATTTATTTGTATTGTATGAACTATTATTTTCTATATCTGAACCCCAAATCTCATTCCTCTGGACCAACGAAAACTGGTATTAAATACCAACTCGGCGCCATACCTTTATGTATAAATAAATAATTTCTTTTTAAACTTTCTTCTATGTAAAATGATAATTTCGGAAGAATCACCCATAAACGCCCTCTGCCCTCGACCAGCCGGTCGCTTCACCAACGTTATTTATGTTCTACGTCGCGAAGTTCTGATGCGTAAAACATTGCTCGTAAAATATGAGTGGGGTTCCAACCCAGAGCCTCTCACCTTTAGCGTCACGACGGTCGCGTGGCTTACGATTGTGCCGTTATCCGCTAAGGATACACATTTTTAACTCTATTTCTATTACTTCTCACACCTGTGACTTCAGAGAATAAAGATCTTTTTCGTCAAACTTGGAATCTTACTAAGTTGAAAGTTTTCATATCTTAAAGTCTTAAAAGTGAAGAGCTTCAACACCCTAGAAAATTTTATCTTCTGGGCTTGTAGGGTAAAAAATATAATAAGGCAAAAAAGGGTTCAATAATTGAAATTTATAAAGGAAGTTTAAAGAATCTCGAATATTTTTTCGAAATTTTTGTTTAATCTGCTTTCTTTTCTTAGTAGATTTTCTTTATCGTGGTGTACGATTCCTAAAATCTAATCCATCACAAAAAACGTCTTACTTTTGTTACAGTTTAATTTTGTTACACCTTAAATTAATCGTATATTTTGGCCTGAACCTAAATTGAAGCTTTTTTTTATCTCAAAGCACTAAGTTAAAAATTTATTTAGAATATTTATTTATTTTATATGAATTTGTAAATGTCTCTTTCTTAAAACAATTTTAACAATAATCAAATGTTATACACTGAATTTTCAGATAGAACATTGTAAAGTTGACATGGGGCTCTAAAAGCTTAGGGCAGATAAGCTCGACAATATTTCCTCCAGAGTAAATGAAATAAAACATTTGCTCTGAAAAAGACTTGTTATATGTGCCGTAAAAAGAGCTTTTTATAAGAGTTTTAATTTAAGGAGTGCCTACGCTAGGGTTCCCTAAAAATGGTGTTTTTGAATTTTGCAAATGCTACCCCCTGAATTTCTTTCTTTTGGTGAAAAGTACTGCGCTGTATTTTCTTTTAATTTGAAAAAAATTCTAAAGAGGTTCCGTCTTACTCTAAATATTTGTTCAAATTTCTAATTACTTCGGTAGAAGGTCGAGATTTTAAATTACGAGTGTCACTCTGAAAATTTGAATTGAAATTTCATGAAAGGATGGAACTTCTCTGTAATATGCAGATCCACAGTTATCGTTAATAAGGCTATGATTAATTACTACACAACTGACGTCGACAAATGACGCTATAATGGTAGAAACAATTAATTTGCAGTAATGATATCGTTGAAGTGTTTCAATTAAATTTCAAGATGATATAATTTACAACAAAGCTTTGCAACAAAGCGATTGATACTTCAAGCAACTCTTGAATTCTTTGCAATACCATTTAATTTCATCTCATGACTTTCGACAGTTTATAAAGTAAGTTTCATTATAAAGACTGAAAAGTGTAATGGGATAAAACATGAAAAATAGTTTTTTGTAACACTAAAGTCTTAATACCTTTTATTTCGTTGAGCTATATTTTTCTGGAAAATATAGTACAATATTCTACTATACACACTACCCTAACTAAAATCATAGAAGCAATTTTGTATACGTTTTTGGAAATAATAGTCAGTATTGTACTTAATATACTACCCTGAACAAAACCATAGACACTATGTGCCATATTACCCCATGTGCCACGTTTTTCTATGTATAATATTACCTCATGTCACATAGTTCCCTATGTGCCATATTATCGCATGTCACATTACGGCATTTTTTTGTTGTCGAAATAAGAAAAAAACATGCAACTTAATTTGTTATGTAGTATATTTAGTAGGGTGACCAGGAAAAAACACCTTTGGTTTTCTTAGGAGCAAAAAGCAAATAACGGGTTTTTATGCGATGGTAGAAGCCAGGTTTTTTTTCATTTTAAACAATATTTAGAGGTGCCCCACCATCTTTAAATGCTGTCACTGCAAAAACTGAGAATTTTGGTAAGTGAAGAGTCGGTCGCAAAAGTGCAATCTCAGCTCTTTTCATCGATATGACTTTATAACAGGTATAGTTAGCGTCCCTTGAATTATTATTACTGACTTTTTTGAAAAAGGGAAATATAACTATCGAAAGCTTTGCCGTGAAAGGGGCTGCTTTATGAGTTTATGGTGTCAAGACCCACTGCGATCGACTTTTATTGTCGAGTTGACGACCGCTCTGCCCCAAAAATTAAAGAGCTTAATTCGTAGACCTGTCAAATTAAAAAAATTTACTCAGATTTGTTTTCATTATTGCAGGCTTATTTATATTTTTCCTAATCTGCTTTTTAAGAAAATGTGATCTTCAACCTTCGAAGAAAATATTCTTAAAATTTAAATATAAGATATAAATTATTAGGGCCGTTATTAGGCTTTGAAAACAGTAGAAAACAGTGAAAATGGCACTTTTCAAGTAACCGTAATTAACATTTTTTATGAAATTTTCATTGAAAAAATGCTTTTATGTGAATTCTGAGGACCTGAAAAACAACATATTAAAAGTTCAAATTGAAAAGTAGATATCTTCGTGGTTAAAATCTTAAATAAAAAACAGTTGGTTTTGCCCATTTTAATTACATAAGAACTTCAAAGACGATGGGGCACCTCTAAATATTGTTTAAAATTGAAAAAAAACCTGGCTTCTACAATCGCATACACTACCGTTATTTGCCTTTCGCTCCTGAGAAAACCAAAAGTTTTTTTTCTCTGGTCACCCTACTATATATCCATCCACATACTACTACTTTCTAACCGAGCAATTCACGCCTACCCCGAAAGGGAAATGGCTTAATGGTGTCATAATAAGAAAATATTTTATTGCAATTCATAATATGCATTGGTATTAAAACAGGCTTATTTTCATTGTCTTGTTTTTCTAATCAAAGAAATGCGAATTCTATAAAAAAAATTGTTATTCAAAATTTTATTGCAAGTTGAGTCGTTTTTCCAGAAACTCAATTTGTTCATTTCCAATGTTATTTTTGATAAATTTGGTGAAAAATTTTGTTAAATAAAAAGTTATTGCAACTTGCGTCGATTTTCCAAAAAGTTCATTTTTTTATTTCTTATGTATTCTTATAACAAATTAAAAATTTTGTTGTTGTTTGATTAACTTTTGTCTATTCGTTTTTTTCGTCTTTCGTCTCGTTTTTGCAACAATTTAATTTCTTTATTCTAAGTCTTATTTTTTGCGATTAAAAGGAAATCTACTCATTTAAAAAAAAATGTATAATAGCAAATTCGTAGATCCTGTTTGGGCGAACAACTTTCGTCTATTGACTTTTTTTCGTACCTAATGTGATTTTTCAGACAAAAAATGTAATTATATTTTTTACGGTTAAAACAAAAACTGCGCGTTCCATAAAGAAATAATCAATGACAAATTTATGGTTCTGTTTGGGTGAACAACTTTTGTTCATAAATTTTTTCTTGCACCTTGCGTGGTTTTTCTAAAAAAAATTAATTTTTTTATTTATAATGTTATGTATTACGATTGGAACAAAAACTACGCATCCTATCAAAAAATGATAACTGATAAATTTACAGCTCTTTTTTGAGATAAGAAATTTTCTTTATTGTTTTCTTCTAAGCTTGTGTCGTTTGTCCACAAAGTTTATATTTTTATATTTTTAATGTTGTTCTTTACGTATAAAATCAAAACTACGCGTCCTATCAAGAAGTTTTCAGTAACAAATTTGTAGATCTAGTTTTAGAGTACTATTTTTGTTCAACAGCATTTTTCGTATATTGCATAATTTGACCGCAAAATGGAATTTTTTATTTTTCATTATTTTTTGTGTCGTCAGAGTTTCAATTTTCGATTTTTCAGGAAAATTCTTGTAATTTATCATTTATCACAAAAAGTCATTGGCAGGAATTGTTCGTCTTCCTGAGTACTACAAACATCTGTACAGAGAATTTTTAAATATTGAAAAATGTGGTCTCAACAATTTGGAAAATGCTTTAACTTTTTTAATTCCGTTTGAAAATTGCCAGCATGTAAAGGTGATTCCACACCTAGACTTTAAGACACGTTTCGGGGAAAAATGAGTTTTCGGCGTAAAGTTTTTGTCGCGCGACAATCGACTGTGTCTCGCGTCGCAAAGTGTGGCAAGTACAAAGACGCGACCGCTCGAAAACCCGAACCCGTCAGAAATTTGAAATTCCCGAAATAATATATTTTCGATATGATATAATTATCGACATTTTAAAACTCGACTTGTCAAAATCGCCAAATTTTAAATACCCAAAATTGGAAATTATAGAAATTTCAAATTCCCCCCAAAAATATATCAATATAATTCTAAAATAATAATTTATAATATGTGCTTATCACAGTATATTCGAACATAAGAAAATCAAATATTAATTTTTTTCAAATTTGTTTTGTAATTTGAAATTTCGGGAATTTAAAATTTCGAAAATTTGATACTTCGGACCTTTGAAATTTCGGGAATACTCTAATTTCGTTAACCTCTACTTTCGGAAGTGTTCAAGCTCGGTTTTAAACATTTGCTTTTATTTTCAATTGAGGGAATTATTTTTTAAGTATATTTCCATATTCTGGATTCTTGTTTTTCGATTTGGGTTCGATTCAAAATTGACTGTCTGATGATGCTTATTTAACATATTTAACGTTTTCTCTGGAATATTAGTTAACAATTATAATTTTCATCCAATATATTACTAAAAAATATCTCAATTATTTTATTTTAATATTTTGAACAATTATGATCTATTCTTTATTGATATATTTTTATTAAAAAAACAGATATGAAATCAGGGACCCCAAAGCACCCATAACAAAATTGTGTTGAAATGGAACCATTTTTGGAGTTTCTTACAACTTCGCATGGCTCCAGTCCACAGCGCGACGGCACTGCTCAAACTTGTCGCTTATATTTATTAATACTTTTGTTGTGAGATGGTGGGGATGCAACAGAGTTGGATGACGTGGTAGGGATGAGACGCTGGGACTTCATATTTCAGCGTAAAAGTGAGAATCTTGGATCCCGCGCGACAAATTTGGTTGAGGGAGTAGGGATGCGACAAGTTTGAGAAGGGCCGTCGCGCTATGGATTGGAGTGATGCGAAGTTGTAAGAAACTCCAAAAATGGTTCCATTCAAATCCAATTTTTTTATGGGTGCTTTGAGGTCCCTGATTCCATATCTGTTTCTTTAATTTTCAAAAACAAAATGCCCGAAACTAGACGGTTGTTGACGGTTGTTGTAAATTGTTGCTAAGAAATGTATTGCAAGCTGTTCCCAAAAGCATTAAGATTCATTTTGGTTCTATATTTCCTGCTTCTTGAAATTAGTGTAAATTAAAATTCTTCGTGAAATTATTGTAATTATACAGTTCGAAGTAAATTTGTAGCTTATTTAACTGAGTGATCAGTGATGTTACTGGAAGTTTTCGTGACTTTGCGCTGACTTCCATTGGATTTTCATTTATTTAAATAAAATTAATACAGTGTCAACTGTTTTTTCAATAATAAGAATTGATTCGACTCTCTTCTGCTTTTTTGGCTCCAACATGGGTTCCTGTAGAATTCAGGTCCATTCGGAGCGGGTTTTAAATCTGACCCGAAAAATTGCTTTAAATTTTTAAAAAATTACATGAAATTTTCGTTATTTGTGGTAGTCCCAGTGGGTGCAAAATTTCGTGATTTCTTGACGTCATCGTTACGACATCTTGACGTCGACTTTGCGACATCCTATGTCGATTTCGTTAAGATGTCTTCACGATATCGTAAATACGTCGTACGATCAGACGAAGTCTTTTCAACATTATGATCGCATCCTCATGACATGGGCATAGGATGTTTACAAGTTGTCGTAAACATCCCGTAACGGTGTCGTAAAGGCTTCGTCAAATTTTGTGCCCACTGAGTAAGTTGCCATGATTAACGGATATGATATAATATTGCCGAAAAACAAAAATCCAGAATGTGGAAATATACTTGAAGAATAATTCCCGCAATTGAAAATAAAAGCAAATGTTTATAACCGAGCTTGAACACTTCCGAAAGTAGCAGTTGACGAAAGTAGAGTATTCCCGAAATTTCAAATCACAAAACAAATTTAAAAAAAAATCAATATTTGACTTCTTTATGTTCGAATATACTGTAATAAACACACATTATCAATTATTATTTTAGAATTATATTGATATATTTTTTGGGGGGAGGGATTTGAAGTTTCTATAATTTCCGATTTAGGGTATTTGAAATTTTGCCTGAATATTAAAAAAAAATGGCCTGAATATTAATATTAAAAGTGAGAAAAGTGCATTACTCCATCAAGATGCTTCACTTCTGAAAGCCGAAGTGAACAACATCACTGCCAAGGAGAATGAAAAGAAGGAGAGGTGTCAAGATCTTAACAGGGTGTTACAATGAATGTAAGCAAAATACTCGGTTAAAGTAATTCTCCGTGTGATCGGTTTTCTGAGAGGTGCGAAATTATCACTGGTTCGTAACCTTAAAGCCTTGTCCGCGTACCAAAAATATGCTAAGGTACATGCGAGGTGAATTCAGAAAGCTGCCATCCATGGGTCGCTTCGTGTCCTCAAGGCACATACATATAGATCACTTTCCATCGTTTGATGAAGTATTTTGTAGCAAGAATGCTATTAAAAAGGATTTTAAAAAATACTGCTTTACGTTTTAAAGTCTACGTGCCACATTATTAACATTTTTAAAGAAAAAGGCCTTATATAATTTAAACCTTGGACGAATTTCGTCTCCGTAAAAGTAATGCCTGAAACATATTTGTCAAAGAGATATTCCAATTGACTCACTCATTATACATGATTGGAGTCTCTGAGTTTCCTAATTTAGAATAATATGATTACATAAGTTTACTGTCTATTATATTGAATTTGAGTGGTACTAATTAAATATTCTCACCACATCAAGCCCCAGAATTATCCATATACGCACAATTGAAAAAAGAGGATTTTTTATACTCTGGTCTTAATCTTGAACGTTATTCTCAATTCTATTAATAATAAGTAAAGAATAAAAAAATATCATTTCATAATAATTATGTGGAAAACCTAATATACAATCATTAACATGAAATACATTGTAAGCTCTTTGAAAATAAACAGTTATTAATACTGATATAATTTCTTAGCTACTTCAGGACTTTCTTATCTTAATCAGAATTTTATAGTTTTTTTTTCAATGAAAACTTTAGACCTCACGAGAATCAATTTTGATGGATCTTTGTCGAATTTTAACTTTTAGAAGGTAAAATATGAAATTTTATATCAAAATGTTGGGAGCTTTCTACATTTCCTAGAAAAAAATATCTCTTACCGAGAAAAACTAAAGAACCCGTGATTTGCTGGGTATTTAAACCAGTTTTTAAAATAATCTCCTTTCAAAATTCAGTCATTTATTTGTCCCGAAAGTACCATTTCAAATTATTGTCATTTTGAACTAATTTAACATAGCTTAATTGTGTAGATAATTTTCATTCAGCTTGAGGTAATCACTTGCGAATACATTATACTAGTAGATGTGACGTAACACATTTCCAAGTTTCACACGAAAAAATGTTGATTACTCTTAGAATTATTTGTCAAAATTTGATTAAAAAATTTATGTGGAAATTCGTAACCGACTCACATGAAATAGTTTGGTATAATGGAATTACGGATTCTACATTTCTAATAAATCTTAACGTCACATACGCATAAATCATTTTTGCCCTTTCACAGATATATCATCAGGTATGCCACACAAAACAAGGGACTTCTTGGCAAATTTTGGGAAGAGCAGCGAAGATGCGAATGATCGAGGTATGTAGTTTTAGTAAAACTAAAAATTTTCAATAGAATTTTTATTTAATTGATAATTTTCATATTAACCTTCTTAACATTGTTCACTTCAACTAGAAAATATTCAAAATACATGGAATTTTGTTCCCCATGTTCCAAAGAAAAATTTTCGAAAAGGTATACCAAAACGAGATTTCATTTTTTTATTGAGAAACACTTTTGTGGGTTTTTTGTCTTTTAAATCACGTTATTGAATAATCGAGATTTAGCGAGTATGATTTGGTCTTGATTTTATGATTGAAAAAAAATTTAGAAACAATTTACTAGATTTGACTTTGAAGCTTCAAATTTCTTCAAGCCTCTAGCAATAAAATAAGTTCAATGCATAGGCGTAGTTCTGCACACATATAAAATAATGTATTTACTGCGGCATCATTTCTTTTCATCCTAAGAATAATATCCTTCAACAATATTTTCTCTGCAAAAAACAATTGTTATAAACAAATGTATCTTAAGAATTAATGTATATTCCGAGGAAAAAAAACCTTGTAGGTTAAAAAGGGGACATAAACCAATTTATTAAATTTATTTCTGAACATTTTTAATAACAATGGAGCCACTGGATAGTGTAAGTGCATACGAAATTCACATTTCCGTTCCAGTTGGCCCCTGTTGTCTTTAAAATCGATTTCAAAAATGAAGTTTTTGAAACATATGGTTTTATAGCAAATTTCGCGGCCATATATATTTAAGTTTTGCATACGCCTACTCTGGTATAGAGTAAGTTCGGTATCTGCATATATTCACAGTTACAACCACATTCACAACTCATGATATACCAACATGCGATTACGTAATTAGAGAAAAAAATCATCTGTTTCTTGTTGCAGTATTAAGTTCACAATTTGAATGTTCACCTCATGGCGACCCTGTTCCTGGTGTTCATCGCTGCGAAACTTCAGCTTCTTCTCCTGACAGATATTATCCTGGAAGGGCTCTTCCTCTTGCCAGTCCACATTCTTCTTTCCGGTCTTCTCCACGTGTCCAGTCACCTGTTCGTGAAAGGTCCAGGTCTTCTTCTGCCAGGGATCCTTCTCTCATACTTGGATACTTACCTGAAAAACTTAGATTTATTCGACTAGTTCCCCACAATAATCCCAACCGAATATTCGAACTTCGAAAATACACTTTTCCTCCCGATACACTAATTCGATTAAAATCCCATAGTAATCAGCTTTTCGCTATGCCAGCCGAAGAACAAATTGTATTATCAGCACCCAATGGTGACGTCTGTGCTATATTGCAAAAATTACCAAACAGCCACACCTTTCTCCGTGGAATATTTTCACATGCTACCCCGGGGGGAATACGGGCGAAATTGAACATAAACAGTGGTGCTTCTCAGGAACTGACCCCGGAAGAAATAACGGAATGTCCAACAGGTATCAAAAACTCAATAAAAACTAATTTTAGTGTATTTCTTGTGTGAACTACAAATCTTCACTCCATACATTCCATTTGAAACTTTTTTACGGCGGCCGATGTAAAAAATTTCAATTATAATTTTTTTTTTGTATTTTCGAACCATCAAAGAAAAAAGTGAGAAAAATGGACACCTTTTAAAAAAAAATGTTAAAATTTCAATTTTTACATGTATTTTAATAAAAAAAATGCTTATTTTAGTGAAAAGTTTTTTCTTCTCCTAAACTCTTTGTTAGATTTTGTTGAAACTTTTACATTTTCACTATCAGTCTTACCGAAACAAAAGGTTCATATCTAAGATCTAAAAAGATATAACATCACTTTCAAATAAGTAAAGGAAGCGTGCATAACACGGATATTATATATGTGCATTCACTTCAAGGGTTGTTACATCATTCCCTGAATATTTAATCCGGAATATCGAGATTTCTTAATGACTGAAATCACCAAAAGTTTTATGATTAATCTATGAGGATAGGATTCATATTAAAGTAAATAGGAAAGGGGTAGGACGACATGGATGTCTTTGAATTGTTCTAGAGGGTCGTTTAGCCCTCCCAGCACCAGATGGGGTCGGATCCGACCCTACGTTTTATTAATTCTAGTCTGGCGCATGCGTGGGAAGGAGGAACGTCTCTTCCACTTGGGTAACCTTTCCTTCAGTCTCGCTCTAGCCATCAGAGAAGCTACATACTTTCGGTGCATGAAATGTCAACGACAAGTTTGTGGACAACACAAAAAAATATTATGTCCTCAATGTGCTTGTTAAAAGAAGGAAGATACTTTATGGATAAGCAAAAATATTTTAAATGGTTCTTTACTAGTTTTTCTTATTGTTTAACAAATTATGCAAATTTGCTTCATTTTTTCGTCTTTTTGACATTAGTTATAGATGTTACCATAAACTTCCAAGAATGCAGTTCTCGGATTTGAAAAATAGCGGCTTTTAGGTGATATGGAAGAAGTCTGAATTCGAAGTATTAATGGAAAAATTAATTAAATGAGCTTTATTTTGCTGTATTTTGATAATAAACGATTTTGTAATATCATTAAAGGAGTTATTGTGCACAAATTAAGGTGGGGTCGGATACGACGACAAATAGTCAATGAAAAGAATTTGAGTAGGGTGAATGATTGCTGAAACAAAAGACCTTGGATACTAATGTGCCCGAGTGGTGAACCTCACATAACAACCTCGTGAAGCTCTTTACTTGGGGAGATCGCTACAAAGATTGATCAGCAACCTGGGTCAGAGAAGTGTTGTGAAACGTACGCGTTATTTAAATAAATAACACGAAAATTCTAGATGAATCTAAAAATCTTTACCTTCCTAACACTTCTATTTTCTAACCGAGCGAGTCACGACTACCGCGAGAGGGAAATGGCTTAATGGCTCACTAAAAAAAATATATATCATCAAGAAGCAATTACGAAACTTAACCAGAATAAAGATATCATATTAATACCCGCAGAGAAAGGCAACACAATAGTAATGATGGATAGAGAGGACAATAACCACAAAATCGTGGACCTTTTAACTGACGATACATATGAAAAAATTAAAAAAGACCCCACAAAAACAATAGTCAGCAAAACAAAAACACTTCTAAAAGACTCTAAACTTGACATTCAAACAATATCTAAATTAATACCTAGTAATCCCATCTCTCCAAGAGTTTACGGACTCCCAAAAATCCACAAAAACAACATTCCATTCAGACCGATCGTCAGCGCAATAAACTCACCAACTTACAACCTAGCACGCTTTCTCGCCAATGAACTAAATCTTTTCAGAGGAAACTCTATCACGCAAGTCCAAAACTCTTTTGACTCCATCAGAAAGATACAACAGATCCACATTCAACCCCAAGACATCTTAGTGAGTTTTGACGTAGAATCTCTCTTTACGAAAGTACCAATCTCTGATACAATCGATATTATTAAATCCTTTGCAAACTTTCCTGAGCAGCTACCTTTTTCGTTGTAAAAATGATTTTTTACAAAAAAAAACAACATATTTTCTATAAAATTTGTACAATTTTTAACAAAAGATATGAACTTTCAACTAAAATAATGCATCTTCAAATAAAAACAACAAAAAAAACCCATTTCACCAATTAGGTAAATTTTTAACCAAAAAGATGAATTTTCTATCAAAAAAAGACAAATATTGAACTAAAAACAAACATTTTAAACAAAGAATAGAATAGTTTAATTTTCAGTTAGAGAAATAAGTTTCTGAACAAATAAAAAAAATTATCAACAAAAATTAAAAAAATGGAGTATACTTAAATTTTTAGTTAATAAAATTATTTTTATAAATTTTCATTTAAAAAAATTAATTGTTAAGAAAACACATGAATTTTCCATCACCATTTTTTATTTAAATGGAATTTTCAACCCAATAGTTGCCTCTTCAACCAAAAAGGTTGATTTTCCACCCGAAAAAAAAGATAGATTTTCAACTAAATGGATGAATTTTCTACTAAGAAACATACATTTATAAAAAAGTATAGAATAGTTTCATTTTTAGTTAGAGAAATAAGTTTGTAAGCGAATAAAATGAATTTTCAACTGAAAAACTGAATTTTTTACCAAAAAGATTAAATTTTCTATGAAAAAGAATCTCGATAAGAAATTGAGTTGAATTTTTAGTTTAAAAAATCAATTTTTAATAAAAAAAACTATTTTTTAACCAAATAAATTGAATAAAATACATGAATTTTAACTAAAGACGTGAATTTTCTACAAAAAAAAATTCAACAAAATACATCAGTCTTCAACTGAAAAAGCTAAATTTTCAACAAAAAATATATTAGTTAAATGTTAAGATAGAGAATTAAGTTTTTAAGAAAATAGTTTTTAATTTTCGTAGAAGTATTTAAATTTTCAAGGAAACAAATGAATTCTCTACCAAGAACATTGAATGTCTATAGAACAATTTCAAAACAAAATCGAGTTGACTTTTTAGTTAAAAAAACAAACTATTTTCAATAAAAAACTAATTTTGAACCAAAAGAAAGAATTGTAAGTAAGTGGAAAAAGTTGTCATTCATATTGAATTCACTGGAGAAATTTCCTCGCTATAATAAGGAAACTTTTGTCAATCATGTACAGCGTTCTCATATTGAATTCACTAGAGGAATTTCCTCGCTATAATGAGGAAACTTCTGTAAATCATGTACGACGTTCTTAAATAATATAAGATTTTCTGTAAAATTTATATCAAAAGGTTGGAAAATGAACGGAGTTCTTTTTCTAAAGAAAGGGTAATTAGTGCGCGCATAGCACGCATAATGTTCTATTATTTTTGAAAAGTAGACCATGCAAAAGTTGAAAGTATTTAAAATTAAATAATTCAAAGTTTCAGGGTTATAAAATTCAAATAGAAAATTTTAATTAAAAAATTATCCAATGTTTCTATTGACTTCCTACAAATTTATAAGCCCGTTAATTAATAAAATATTACAATAACAAATTTCGATGAAACGGGGACCAGATATTTTTTTGCACGGTCCTGACGTGCTTGTACTTTAACTTTATAGCCGAGATTTTTTTCCCGATATTCTAAGTGTTAAGTTAGCCGTGAGGTTCAGTTGTTAGCGATAGAACGCGATAAACGTGGCTTAGTTGGTTCGAAACCCGTCACAGCGTTTTCGACTTTTCATAGAGTTAATATCGTTAAAAGCGTGCGACTATATCGTATGTAATGTATCGTAATTTAATGTAATTATTTAAGTTGAATTATGTATATGTCCCAACAATACACTAATGAATTGTATGATATGCGTGAGCATGGGTTTGTTAGTAGTGGATGACCTTTTCCACAGAATCTGTTTGTAGCAAGAATGTTTTTTTTTGCTGGCGCACGAAATTTTACATGACTGGGATGTAGAATTCACATATTTAGAGAGGTAGACTTTGCTTTCTATGATTGAAACTGTACCTAACAGGTCGACTGATTTTACCCAACTAGGTAGTCGACATCTCATTTTACCCAACTGCCAGGTAATCTTTATTATCTCGTATTATTTCTTAATCCTGTTTTATAATGCTGAAAAATCCCCTTAAAAACGTTCCTTGGACGTATAAATCAAAAGACTTTATTTGAACGTTGCAAAACCTGTCCTATGTCAGACCAAATAATGTTTTGAAAAAGTTTCATGTTCCAAATACGTCCTTAAAACGTCTCTGGAAAATTGTATTTTTAAGAAACGTTATTTGGACTGACTTAAGACGTTTTTGAGCCTTTTTAATTACGTTCTTTAATGTTTGTGCCCACTGGGTTATTTGACACCGATACGAGGGGTATCTCACTCAGGATTAATCCTAACGATTTTGATGAATTCTGATATTGACGAACCGGAATCAGGAGCTCCAAATGCTGTACAGTCAGAGCGTTGCGGAGTGTTAGACCTACGAATTCGTAGTGTCCTACCAAGTTTGACTAATCTGAACGAATCCAAGCAATCACTGCTAAGCGCGGAGTCGTACATGATGCGTATAACATACGAGTCATGCAATCACTGCTTAAATAATTCCTTTTTTTTCTAAAGACTTCTGAACATTGAAAACTATTTAAAGAACGTTTATGAATGGTTTTAACTCAAAGTGATAATAGGAATACTAAGGATGAAAATTAATATAAGAATTTAGTAATTAATATAATAATGAACTATTACAATTTGGTTAATTCTGGAGTAAAAGAAAATTATATTCACTTTGTCCTTAATTTTTGAAGTGTTGAAATTAATGGATCAATTTAATTTATTTATAAATGTATAACTACAAATTGTTTTACTAAAATTTGATAGTAAAATACAAAGCTCTTTGTGCGTGGTGACCGGCTGATAACCATGCATACTGCGCAGGTCCGATCACGCGGTTGTTGTGGGGACTCCGCTCGGATTCTCTACAAATTGAAGCATGAATCCCAATGATTCCCTGCGGTTCCACTTGAAGTCCTTACGGACTGCTACGAATACTTAACGATTTCTATCAGAAACCATCGGAATCGTACGAATTTTCCATTTTGTTCAAACGATTTCACGAATTGGTGCCGTCACTGACGATTTCCTTCTTTGATTTTTACAGCATACATTGCCTTACCGGTATTCTTACAGATTGCGATCTGATTTCTGACGGACTAGCCCGTAAATTTTTGAGTGAGATTCTCCTCGCATCGATATAATATGGTCAAAGCACAGAAAAATTATTTTGACTTTCCAGACGAAATTGAACATTTAATACATATATTATTTAAAAGATAATTACCATTCTTAAAATCAAAACTTTTTCATTGTTTTTTCCTTTCTAAAAATCGACTCCACGAGCTCTCGCATACAATGTTGTCAAAAACTCGATTGGCTGCATACTTCGTGAATATGACCTTTAGTGCCTGTTTTGAGTTTTTTTTTAAATTTACTGGAATTTTTTAAACCATAATTTTCAAAGGAGGAATTTTTATTCCACACATTTATTTATTGAAGAGAAAATTTAAATGGTAAATGATTCTTTAACAATGAAGGCCACAATTCTGTTCTTAACTTGTATTGTATTTACTATTCATCTATCAATGAAAATTCCAAATCTTCTGCACCATAAGCTTAGTGTAAAAAAACTTTTAAATAAATAAAAAAGTTAAGAGTAAATTGGCTCAAACAAGTCGCTTTGAAATAGAGATAACTTTCTAATGAATGAGAAAAAGTAATTTTTTTATGATTCACAATGATTAGCTATTTCAAATCCGTAGATTTTGTATGAAATATGACACTTTAATCAGCGATTATAATTAGCTTGGGATAGCTGTTGTTTAGCAATTATTTTAATAATTGTTGTGAACAAATGCATATTTAGACTATTTCTTCATGGATAGGCTTTAATTTAAGAAATCCAAAAACTGAAAGCACTGAATTTAAACTAATTTCGATTGTTTTATTTTTAACATTTGAATGTGGAATAATTCTTCAACTTTGAAGGCTGCATTTTGAAGTTTTTCATGTCCTACATTTTAATTTTTAAACTATTTAATTTTCAATCATTTAATGTGTAATGGTTTAATATTAAACTAAATTATATTCGAATTTGAAAAGTTTCAAACGTTGGAAATAATTTCCCATGCCTTTTAGATCCCAGGTAATCTTCAATGACGCAAGTGCGTCAAGTACAATGGTAAATAATGATTACCTAACAACTGTAATTGAGTAATTGAGTAAAATCCGATTTTGCAAATTAAACAATTTGTTTTAGATACTTATTAGGTATTCAGGTATTATTATTTAATTTAAATTATTATTCTTAAGTTTTTCTCAATTAATTCACGAACATATTATAACTCCTTATATTTTGTACAGCTTGCTATGAAATTTTCATCAATGACTTTCCCGACAAAAATATTTGCTTATCTCTTATCTTTGAATTTTCATTGCATAAAATATAATTCTCCTCTGAAACATAAAGAAATCTACCAAACTCACATGTCTAAGTGCAGTTAATTTTCACTCTGTAAACTTCTATCGTTAAATTTATTTAATTTAAAGAGGTTTTATATTTTGCAATATTCAATATATTTGGTGATTGAAATATTTCTCAAAAGTAATAGAATATTTATTTACGAATACTCTAGATCATTATTGATATTCGTTAAAACTGAATTTATGAAAGCGTTCTTAATAATTTTTTATAAATGTTCTGATAGCTTTATGTAACTGTATCTTGAATTGACGAAAGTTGGGAGAGAATTTTTTTAAATTTTTCGATACCTCACATGAAATTACGGAATTTTCGTAAATTTACCTTGAATTACGAAAAAAGTTCTGTGAATTTTTTTCGTATGTAACGGCCATGTTACCATGTCCGGGATTTTCAAATACGACGTATCAGACCAAATTCCGTAATTGCAACTGAAAATTATAAAATTTAAAACTGAAATTTCTTCAGTTTACCAAAATCATCTGAAATTTATTATTATTACAAATAAAGCATATTCTTGCACCTTTTCGTTTTTTTTATGTAAATAAATCAGGAGCAATTTAAAGATTATGAAAGAGATTTTGGTAGTCAAATCTTCAAAATAAGAAAACTCTATTTTAATTAAGGTTACTGATGTATGCATATGTCTTGTTTACGTATAAAAATTGCTTTTCATCGCTTACTAAAAATACGTCATAATCGTATTTTTCAACACAATTCCATACAGACATGAGAATCAAACAAATGTAATGCCTCCAGCTTATATTCATGTTTCCTCATTATTGAAACTTCGGGATCCATTTTGTTAGAAATATTATTATTTTATATGTATGAGAAATAAAATAAATGTAAAATACATAATAATTTGGTCAAAGACGATGTTCAACTCTGTTATATGTGAATTGAAAACCTGATGATGATAAAATTATTTACGCTCACGGAGAACATTTTTTTTCTTGAAATATGAATATCTATTAGGGTGGTTCGAAAATGGGTATTTTTTTAGAGCAATAGGACAGCATTTAGGAACGTTTCCTTTTGTGGTATAAAACACTTCAATATTTGAAATTTTAATTTGGTTTACATTACAGGCTATCGCAACGTTCATGTAGGTAGAAAAATAAGTCTTATTTTTAAGGTAAATTTTGAACGGTATTAAAAAAATTTGTATAAAGATATTGGTGGATCTAAAAACCTGACTCCTTTTTTATTTTTTTGTATAATCAACAGTTATGGAGAAAAATTTGAAAGAAAATAAAAAAATTAATCGACTTTCGATTTTCACTTGCTTTTTTAATATCATTTAGGCAAAAAGGAAGTATATCAGCCATTGTTAATAAACTATATCTTCATGTGCTACTATATTTTCTTAACTCTTTTTCATCTAAATAATACTGAAAAGCTCATGAAACTCGGAATTCGGAAATGACAGAATTTTACTGAAAAAGTAAAATCCAAATGTTGAAAAACTAAAAATTACCGACATTAATAAATTCTCGAAATTGTATAATTATCTCAATTTTAAGCACTGAATTTCCCAAACAAAGATATTTGTTCTGCGCTCACTAAATTTCGGTAAACCAAAACGCCAACTATTCAAAATTAAAAAATTTCAAATTCATGCAAATGACAACTGGATAAGGAATATTTCATGTTGGCACTTCAAATGCGTTATTTTAAATATAATAAAGCGTCAAAATAACGTAACGTTTTTTAGTCGCTTCTTTCACCCTCCCGTCCCCCTTGTAACACTATCATAGTAATATCCGATTTTTTCACTATAAATACTGCATTTTTCATGTGCGCAAAAATAAGTGTCAATTATTTTGCGTAAATTTTTTCATAACAAAAAATAATATAAAATCATATTTCACAAAAATTCATTTTTGATAAAGCTAGAATTTTTTTTAATGCAACAGAAATATTCAATTTTGTTAGTATATGGACGACCTGTCATTTATGATACATTATGTTTCATCCCGTTGCTGGGGTATCTTGAAGAACAAATGAGTGCAATTCTATGCCTGATACTTTTGCCATGCTGAAGTGTAAATGAAGTATAATTTGTACTTCAGCTATACTTAAGTATAGATGAAGTATAGCCTATACTTTCGATAGAGTTACGTATATATGAAGTATATCCCATACTTCAGCTATACTTCATCTATACTTCAGCTTTACTTCAGCCATACTTAAGTTATACTTTAGATATACTTTATATATACTATTTCAATATACTTAAAGTATGGGATCGTCTTCTTTACCATACATTTTTTATACTTTGGAAAGTCAATGGTTGATCCCTCTCCCATACTGATCATTTTCTTTTTATCGAAAAATGTCATAATACTAAATTGTTTGAATTTCCGAGTACTACGAATAGCCGTACATAGAATTTTTAAATAAAAAAAAATTGTCTCAAAAATTCTGAAAATGCTCTAACTTTTTGAATTTTCATCCAAAATAGCTG
Organism: Andricus grossulariae; assembly: GCA_011634705.1. NCBI lineage: Eukaryota > Metazoa > Arthropoda > Insecta > Hymenoptera > Cynipidae > Andricus > Andricus grossulariae. Next base: position 92,854,493 of record JAABKJ010007545.1, on the reverse strand, counting down.
GCTAACGAGCTCGTCCTTACTTCGCAGGCCTTAAAAAATTTGCCAAAGGGCAATCCAATCGCATAATTTCTTTGAAAGTTATCGTGTTATCGGCCTACAAGGATAACGACAACGCCGACAACGAAGACAGACAGATACCGAAGTAAAATCCATTTTTTCTCAATCAATAAGTCAGGAAGCGTTGAGATTTGATGAAATCCGCAAAATTCAATTTTCACACGAAATTAATACTTTCTCATTGAGATGAGAATGTAATCAATTTCGTTTCCAACAGTTTTCAGTAACACGTGAAATCGCGAAATGCAATGACGCGACACACTCCGACGACTGGAGGTTCATATCTTGACCGCTAGGAGCCCTATATTACTGGTAAAATCTATAGTTTTGCGTCACTCGTTTACCTCAGTAACTGTTTTAGTTAAGTCACTTGCTGGTTCACCCAGTCAAAATAGGAAAATCACTGGTTCACCAGTGCTAATTCAAAATACTGATTTAACCACTGACAATCTCAACGGTTAAGTTTAACTGAGCATATTATACATCAAATTGCCCATTTCACGCTTCAAAAGTAGCAGTATAGAACAAGATAACCAACATTTTTCCGAAAATGGGTTTACTGCATGAAAAATTGTTTAAAAATCAAATTCACGTTGCGACAAAAGGATTTTTCCGGATTCTCGTTTTTTCAATTAGTAATAAAAGCAATTTAATTTAAATTTTCAGATAAAATATTAGCGTAGTATTTTAACGCAGCAATACTTTTTTTCCATTTCTTTCCGATGGACTTTTGTCTAATCTTCAAATGGTGATTTCGATTCTGCAAAATGTAATTTTGCTTTCCTGAAAAGTTCTAATTTTGTTGTTTATCTAGTCCTGTAGTGCCACCTTTCCCGTATATGTTTACATGTCAAAAATTTAGATTGAACATCGAAAAAAACAGGATGATAACGCCAGTAATAGGCCACCCTTCATTAGTGAGCCTGCCCTATAATTCTCGCTTGAGAATATTATATATAAGAAACAAAGTTATTATATAATCCTATAATAAATTTTAATAACTTGCGAAATTTAAATCGATAAATTAAAAACAAAAACCCCGTTTCTGTTTTAATGTTGGACTATGTATTATATGTCTCATGTACAGTAAAAAATATGTTCAAAATGATACTGAAATCAATATCATTTTGATACGCAACAAAAATGATACCAGAATCAAGAGCATTTTGATCGGCCGGAATGAAGGATCGACTTTTGAGATCATAATGATCTGATACGGGATCATGTATCAATTCAAACCAACATGGCTGCCGTTCTTAAAGTACTTCAGCTCATATGCGAGCTCTTTATGCTTTCCGATCGTGTAGTGTACTTGAAAACTTAAAAATTAACGAAATCTGATATTAGAAAATATCGCCTGTTAAGGGGTCATTCTACTATCTCACTTTTGAAAAATCGATTTTTTTGCCTTTTTCGACAGGTTATACATTCAAAAATATCATATAAAATTTCACACAGAAGTTCGAAGTCTTTCTATACTTTTGAGAGCTTGGAGCAAAAGGAGCATAGAGAGCTGAGTACTTTAGTAGAGCATCCGAACGCGGCTGTTCATGTTTCAGCGGAAGCAATTGTTTTTGTTGCATATCCGGAATTATTGCTGTTTATTTTAAACGTGTATATGTGAAGAGAATATTAGACTTCAAAGAATTTATCCGGAGCAGGGATCGCTGATTAAATGTAAGTAACTTTTTCTTACAATTTTTATGTTCCGAAAACTTTAAATGCGTTTTTCCGAAACAACGTTTTTGCGCTCTGCGCGCACGATTTCTCAAAAAGTTTTCGAACAATTACTTCCAAATTTTTGCCGTTTATTCTAAACATAAATATCTAAAGAGTGACAAAGCGGTTCTTAAAATTTTTAATTTTATCATAGTTAAATTAACAAAGAAAGAGCAAAAAGAAGTTTTTTTTTGAAATTTTTTGTTTAAACTGCGGCCATTTTGTTATTTTGCAAAATAAAAAAGTCCCACATTGTCACTCCAGGGCTATGGCCGTACTAATATAGAAAATTACTGATTTATTTGTTTCAGATGATGCTGACTGGAGATATCGTGTGCGCAGTGGGCATGCCTTTCTTTTGGCACTTTGTTTATTGTTGAATAATACCTAAACTAAATGATAATTTTATGTAAAAGAACTGTTTTTGAAAATTTGAAGTTTCAAATTCACACTTTTGTAATTATAAATAATGTTCGGACCATATGCAGTCAGTACTGGGACTCCGGCAATCTGTTCTGGGCGAATACTACGTCAGTGGTGTATTTCCACCTGGGTAGTTCCAAGCTTCAACAATCAAAGTCGGCCCCACATTGTTGTTTAAGGTTGGGCCGAAATCATCTTAATAGATGGCCCATATATGGTGCCAAATCTCGGGCTGATGCTGACGGTGAGAAGCCAAAGGCCGTTGACCGATATCATTTAGCTGGTTGGCCCGACCAGTGGCGCACAAAGTTGGATATCTAAGTAAAAATATTAAATAGATCGACTCACATAGACACACGCATTAAATATAAATATTTTACTACACTGGAACTTGGAATTATTGAGTTCGAGTTTACGGCGTTCCCAGAACTGAAGGCCTCGGAATTTCAAGCTGTGAGGAACGCGGGAGGGGCTGCTCAGTCAAGCCGTCTATAAAGAAGACATCTCGTCTTTGTGGAAACCGTCTGAAAGTTTCATCGCCATTGATACCGTAATCCACCTCAAACTGCTGTAACAATTCTCTCAATTTATGAGTATAGTCATTCCGAATTTTTGGGCAGTGACTTGTCGTTATTATGTACCTAAAATCAGTAAAAGGACCCTTTGTTTCGATTAAGAAATGCTTTTTAAAAACCGCTGTAGATTTTTTCATCAGTAGCGGTAAACATTTTTTTAACGGTACCGGTAGTGCATTCTCTTCGTTAAAATATAGTAGTGAATGAAATAATTTAAATGTAGCTGTCTTACGCAATCAGAATATTTGGTCCATCAGCTGACTGCTCTAAACTATTTATCAAGCTAAAAGTAAGTTTTTAATTACAAAATAGAAGAGAAAACTATTAGTCGCCTTAATTTTCCGAGATTTGAACGATTTTACAAGTTCGTCGGGAAGGAAACTAATTGCGAAGCCAAAAGAAAGTAAAGAGGCCTGAAATTGATTACTTTGGAAACGCTGTACACTAGGATGGGTCGAAAAAAATACATATAAACCAAAAACAGCCTAACACTGAAACGTGGCATTCTGGGTCCTTTATAAAATGTTCAATATTGTAAATAGATCGATGAATGTCCTGAGGTTCTGCAGGGATAAAACCAGTTTAAAAACATCGTAAATACAATGATTTTGAAATAACCGTTGATATTTATTTTTATTCTTCACCTACATATTTGTCTTATTTTCAACAATATTACAAGATATTCGTATTTACCCTTTTATCCAGGACAAAGTCTCATTCTTATGAACCTTAAAAAACTGTAATCGTTTTTAAAGGCTTTGCAAACTATGTGAATAAAAATTAGGGACAGACCATCTCAAATGCGGCAAGTCACACCTGCGGCATGCCACATATGCGGTATGTCACATCTGCGGCATGTCTCATCTGCGTCACGTCACAACTGCGGCATCTCTATATAGCGGCTGCTCTCCTGCGTAGCATTTCTCATAGTGAAATTGACATTTTTGCTGCATCACTCATCGCACCCCTGTAACTGGCCAAGGAAATAATGTTGATCAAACCCCTTCCCCTTTTCGAACCTCTCGTGGGGGGAGACAACCCTGTGACTGGCCATAGAAATAATGTTGGTCAAACCCCTACCGCTTTTCCAACCTCTCGTGGGGGTGGGAAGGCACCCCTGTGACTGGCCACAGAAATAATATTGGTCGAATCCCTTTCCACTAGTGAGAGATGCCGCTAGGTAGAGATGCCGCAGTTGTGACATGCCGCAGATGAGGCATGCCGCAGATGTGACATGCCATATATGTGACATGCGGCACATGTGACATTTCGCAGATGTGACATGCCGCAGATGTGACATGTCGCAAATGAGACATGCCACAGATGTTACATGCCGCAGGTGTGATATGCCGCAGGCGTGTCTTGCCGCCGAGAGACTTGCCACAGATGTGACATGGTGCAGATGTGACATGTCGCATATGTGATATCCGCAAGTGTGACTTGCCACAGAGAGACTTGTTGCATGTGACATAATATGGACCCATACAAATTAAGAAGAATTAGCGATTCAGAGAAGCAATTAATTCAGGCTCAGGCCATTTTAATTATTGAAATCGTCTCATTTTTCTGGGTAAAGTTTAAGCGATAACATTTTAGAACAGATTGAAAAGCTTTTAACAATTATTTTATTAATTCTGGTATTATGAAAATGAGATTTCTTTCTAGAAAAATTGAAGATATTGAAATCTAACAAGACTGTTCATGGGGAAAATACGGATTCAAAATCTATCTTTGAGTGCTGGATATAAAGTAGTCACAGTAAGAACATAGAACTGAATTTTAAAAGTTTAGAAATATACCATTGCGCCATCTATTCCATGACCATTTGCTAACTTTATTACATAAGGTGATATATGATTAGTACCAAATGTCAAATTTATAGTACTCTTCCTGAAACAATCGAGGTGAAAATAAATAGTTGAATTTTAAGTGTGATAAAGCTGATAAACCAAAGAGACGAATTTCCTTGGATCAGTAATTTTTTTAGTGTCTATAATGTATAAATAACATTTTTTTCCAGTCTAAAATTAACTCGATACGAGCCCATTCCGCACGAGAATATTCATGGAGAATCTTATGGCGTAAAATTGCATTCTACAGGGTTTTAAATGCAGAGAATAAATATGTTATGGAAATAATCAAAAATTCAAACCGTATAACACTGGAAAATGACTTTGGTTGATTTTGAATGAGATTTCTCAAATAATTACCCTCTCTCTAATAATTTCCTAAGTAATTCGTCTCGTCGTCTTATCATTTCTCTACAATCCACCGCAAAGACATTCTTGAGTTTTTTCTGATATTGTAGAATCATTCGTCTTATGAACCTTCTCTAGTTTTAATCAGTTTTTCCGATTAATTACGTTTTTATCAAAGTGAGAAACATTAACTTACAGCTGGTGTTTATCAAATTTTCATTAAACTGTAGGTCCCCCTCTCACAACCAAGCAAGTGTGTGGGGGGTGTGTAAAGGAATAGGAAAGAGATACAAGAAAAATGTAAACCCTTAGGGGACACATTAGAAGTTTCCATTCCAAGTTCCAAATTAGAACTTACGACGCAGGACTTAGTGAAAAGCTACTGATAGTTGAAAATCACCATCTTTACTGGCGCTGTTACTTTCGCTACTTCTAGAGTAAAAATTAACCTTTTTGAGTCGAAATATTATCCGTGCCAAAGCTAAACACGCCAAATTCTCTCATTTAAAACTAGATTTTAGCAGATAGGTTAGTTTTTGTTATCGAGGGTTTTTATCCGAAAATCAATGTAAAAATTATCTTTCTTTTCGGGTATATTTAAAAGTTTACGAAGTGTACATGATTGTTAATTTTATGAATCTACGATAAGAATGTATTTTCTGAATATTTCGCCAATTTTTTTTTACTGTCATGGCGTAAAAAATTTCGCTTTTGTGTGCTCAAGAATTTTGAGTTGATGCCCTTCGAATGATGTACTTCCAAATAATAGTTTTAAGCTTTAGTCTAGAAAATTTAATCTTGAAATAATATTTGTTAATATTTAAAGAAAACTGGTTTGCACACCAAAGTGCTAAATGCGCTAACTTTATAATTGCTATTTTTTATTATTGCAAAAAGTGAGATGGGGTATTGCTCGAGGAAAATTAGTGATAAAATTAAAAAAAATATGTTTAATAAATATTCGGAACCCTGCATATTTTTCATAATATATGATTATATTTTTTTGCCAGGAAGCGAAAAATAGGAAAATAATGGTTATAGATGGGTTCAACCTAGTCTAAAAAAAGATGACATATATATGACTATATAAACTTAATGGAAAATATAACCTGCAGAAATTTATTTTTTCTAAGCATACCTGCCTGCCATGATTTCACCGACGTTCGCAACTCACATTGGCAGCGGGCGAAAAGCCGATTGTCGGCTCAATTCTGGCCCCACTTTGGGCCGACCATCGGATAAACTGTGGCGGATTGGTCAATACGACCGCAAGAATGCGGTCGGTCTGACTCTGGCTACATCAGTCGGTTAGCCATAATTCACCGTGTTGCACCCGACGCTAGGTCAAACCTCGGCCCAAGTATGAGCAGACCTTCGGATAACCTTTGGTTCGTTGTTTCAAAAAGACCGTGAAAGTAAGGTCGGCCCGACTCTGCGCAAGAGATGGCCAGACCATCGGCATAACATTGGCTTGTACAAGTCATCATGATGCACCCGACGCCCGGTCAAATCTCGGCCCACATATGGGCAGGCCGTCGAATATACTAGTGTTCATTATTTAAAAATGACCGAAATTTCGGTACGAATAGCTGGATCTTTGTGTAGACATATCCATATTCGTACCGAAATTTCCATACACGTAGACACTTTCTTTTTTTGAAGAAACAAAATTCTAAACTCCATATTTATGATAAATTGCATATTTTCCGAAAAATTTACATTTAATGTACTTCTTAATCGTTTTAAAATAGTCTGAAACACCCAAAAAGCAAACTGTTTCACGAAAGTTTAGAAAAATGTCTTATTAAAAATAATTTCGCAGTATGCGATAACATTTTTAAGTTGTAAAATGGCATAAAAGGCGAAGAAACACAATATTACACGAAGAAAAATTAGCCAAAGTGGGCGCCAAACAAAAAAAAAATTTTTTTGACTGTTTAAAAAAAGTTTGAAAAATTTGTTTGAAAAGAAATTGTTACAACAAATTTCGAAAAAAATGGTTAAGAAAAGTTTTAGATTAGAAATTAATAAAAAGAAATTGTAGAAAAAAACTCGTTTGAAGAAAAATTTTACAAAAAAAATTGTTTGAAGAAACATTTTTGAAAATCCCGAGGCTACGAAACCCTAAAAATTTGGAGGATATTCTACTGGAACATAGCAGGCTAATAAACAAAGGATAGGGATGTTATGAGAAATTTGATACAATTGGATGTAGTAGTAATGATGGAGACGTGGCTAGATGAAAAGGGATGGGACAGAGTAAGGGGAAGATTACCAAATGGTTACAAATGCCAAGTTCAAAATGCAAAGAGGAAGAATAAAAAAGGCAGAGGATGGGAGGAATGGTGATGAGAGTAAGGAACGAATGTATAACAGAGAAGGATAAAAAGGAGACGAAAGAACACAAAGAAGGATTAATAGTAGAAGAGATAAATATGGGAGGAGAGAGGTGGAAGATAGTGGGGGTCTATGTGAACAGAGATATGCAGGAGAAAGCAGAGGAGACGAGAGAACTGATGGAAGAAAATAAGCAAGAGAGTAGGCTTATAATAGGAGGAGATTATAATGCGAGAACAGGAGATAGTGGAGGAAGGGGATGGGGTGGAGAGCGAGGAAGGAAATCCAAAGAAAAAGATACTGAATGAGGAGGGTAAGAAATTGTTAAAGAGCTTAGGGGCAATGGGATGGTTTATTCTAAATGGAAGTTTAGAGGGGGATGAGAAAGGGGAATATACACGTTCAGAATGAAAGAGGGGAACGGTAATAAATTATGTGGTAGTGGACGACGAGGTAAGGGAGAGGGTTAAGAAACTAGAGGTAGGGAATTATATAGATTCGGATCACTTTCCCTCAATAGTGATAGTAGAGGGAGAAATGAGTAATAATAAAAAGGCTAAAAAGGAAGCAAAAGTAAAAAGAGCAGAAGGAGGGGATTGGTCAATGGAAGGTAACGAACAGTTTGAAGAAAAAGTCAGGAATATTAAAATGGGGGAAGGAAATGTAAACGAGGAAATAGAAATAATGATAGGAGAAATAAAAAGAGTATTAGAGTGCAAAAGCAAAAAAGAAGTTAGTGAAGGAGGGGATAGAAGTGGATGAGATGAGGAATGTAAACAGAAGAAGAAGGAAGTGAGAAGGGAATTAAGACAATGGAGAAAAAGGACAAGTAGTGGAGAAAAATATAGGAGAAAAAAGAAGTAGTATACTGAGTCGTGGGATTAAAAAAAAAAGAGGAGAAAAATAAAGGGTTTGAAGAAGGGGCGGAAAAGACTAAGACGGAAGAAGAGATTTAGAAGGTGGTAAATAGAGAAGGAGAAGAAAAAGAGTAAACCAGGATGAGGAGCAGAACACAACAAGGGAGGAAATAGTCAAGGTATTCGGAATAATGAAAGATGGAAAGGCACCTGGTATAGACGAGATTCAAAATGAAGTCTGGAAATATGGGGGGACAAAATTAAAGGAATGGGGTGGAGAGGGGTGACCAGAGTTATGGAAGGAAGGAGAAGTGGTACCCATAGTGAAGAAAGGCAAGGGGGAGGGGTTTCAAGATTATAGAGGAGTGGCTAACTAGACAGGGTTTACAAAAGGTATGGGGGTGATGGACAACATATATGTTCTGAACTATCTAGTAAATAAAAGGATTAAAAGAGAGAAAGGGGCAATCATATCAATGTTCGAGGACTTAAAGACGACATTTGACTCATTCGACCGAGGCGAGATAGAAAAAGTTATAATAACAGATATGGGAAATAGGAAAAAGAAGATTTAAAAAATTGGTGAAAGAGAATGTGGTTATTTGACACGCTGCTATGGCCCGTATTGGGTTATGGAGCAGAGATATGGGGATGGAAAGAAAGGAGAGACATTGAGAGTTTACAAGAAAGGTATATAAGGTGGACGCTAGAAGTAGACTGGAGGACGCCGGGATATATGGTGAGAGAAGAAGCGTAAAGGGACCAATTAAGCACTAGAGCAAGAAAGAGGGCATGGGAATTTGAAGCGAAGCTAAGGGAAGGAAAAGGAGGGGAGTTAGCAAGAAAGAGTTTGATGGAGGTCGAGGAGAGGAGAGGGAGGGCGATAGAATTAACGAGATGGGAAGAAAGGTGGGAGTTCTTTAATGCTAGAGATATAGAAGACGGGACTAGAGTAAACTATGAAGAATTGGAAAAAGGGAGAGAGAAAGGCAATTCGTAGAAAAATGGAGGGATTGAGGAATCAAAATATAATTAATGGTATAAGATGATTAAAAAGGAAGGAGTACCAAAGTATTTAGAAAAGGGATCATGAAGGAGAAGATGGACCAGAATAGCAGTATTTAGGTTGGAAAACGAGGTAAGGGAAGGTATGTATTGAAAAAAGAAACAGAACAGAAAGTGCAGAATCTGTGAATGGGAAGAGAAAATCATGGGAGCTTGTATAGGAGGGATGTAGGAGAGGAATGGAAGATAAAGGAAGCTGACAAGGAAATGTGGTAAAGATTCCAGGGAAGGATGGATTGGGGAAAGAGTGTATGAAGGAGTAGAAGGGGGCTAGAGGGGCGACTGACAAAGAATACAGGTGGAAAAATGGTAAAATGGGAATGAGATAGAAGAGAAGTGAAAGTGAAGGAAAAAGGAAACGGAAGTCGCCTGGATTAGAAGCGTAAAGGTCTGTAAGTAGTTATTACGTAGTAGTATAAGTAGGTTAATGCGCTTCCTCAGGCATGAATTTTAGCCCATGTATTACATAACAGCAGTTTCCTCCTACACGGATGAATGGTTCGATATAATATTTTTACCACATAATCTCAATGGCATGATACAGAAAAAGAAAGCCTTCGTTTTTTGAAAAAACAGACTTCTCTTTGTTATTTTTTAATTACTCGAAAATTGGCTTAATTTATGCGCCTGGAAAGGAGCAATCCGCTACCGGCAAAGAACCTACGATGAACCGAAAACAGGCGTTCCGAATTTGAAGAGCCACAGCCAAATGATGGAGTGTGAAATTTCTCGCCGACACCTCGCCCCGGGTGGTCCGTCGTAACTTACCCGACCTTCCTATTGTTAGAGCGTTACATGATTCGATACGGTTGAACGAAACTGATAATTGTTCAAATATTAAAAAATTGAATTTTAATATGCTGCATTAGATTTCTTACATAATGACGAGACGATTAAAAAAAGATGGAAAAAAATCGGTTAACCTGTTCAATTTCTGTTGAGAGGTTTGGTAATTTTGCATTTTATTTAAGATTACCTTCAATACTGAGAATATTGACCCATTTTCCTAATATATTTTTTTTAATTACATCGAAACCGCGACGAAAATGAATGTCGAAATATCCAAACAATATAAATAATTTACAGGATATTCATCATTTCAGATGAAAATTCATCTTTTTTAGTTGAAATTTCAACTATGTAGTGAAGTTGAGAAATCAGTTTTTTTTTTAAATCGTCTTTTTTGGTAAAAAACTTAATTTGTTGTTGAAAATTTAACTATTTGTTAGGAAAGTTGTATTTTTCAAGTTGAAAATGCAATTATTTTGTTGAATATTCACGTATTTTGTTGAAAAATCTTATGTTTTGGTAGAGAATTAATTTTATTGTTTGAATATTAATCTTCTCATTGAAAATGTATCCTTTTGGTTGAAAATTGAAGTGTTACAGTTAAATATTCATCATTTCAGATGAAAATTCACCTTTTTTAGTTGAAATTTCAACTATGTAGTGAAGTTGAGAAATCAGGTTTTTTTTTTAAATCGTCTTTTTTGGTAAAAAAAACTTAATTTGTTGTTGAAAATTTAACTATTTAGTTGGAAATTTGTATTTTTCAAGTTGAAAATTTAATTATTTTGTTGAATATTCACGTATTTTGTTGAAAAATCTTATGTTTTGGTACAGAATTAATTTTATTGTTTGAAAATTAATCTTCTTGTTTGAAAATGTATCTTTTTGGTTGAAAATTCAAGTTTTCCAGTTAGATATTCATCATTTCAGTTGGAAATTCATTTTTTTTAGTTGAGATTTCAACTATTTGGTTGGAAATTAGTATTTTTTAAGTTGAAAATTCACGTATTTTTTTGAAAAATCTTATTTTTTGGTAGAGAATTAATTTTATTGTTTGAATATTAATCTTCTCATTTGAAAATGTATCCTTTTGGTTGAAAATTGAAGTGTTACAGTTAAATATTCATCATTTCAGATGAAAATTCATCTTTTTTAGTTGAAATTTCAACTATGTAGTGAAGTTGAGAAATCAGTTTTTTTGTAAATCGTCTTTTTTGGTAAAAAACTTAATTTGTTGTTGAAAATTTAACTATTTGGTTGGAAATTTGTATTTTTCAAGTTGAAAATTCAATTATTTTGTTGAATATTCACGTATTTTGTTGAAAAATCTTATTTTTTGGTAGAGAATTAATTTTATTGTTTGAAAATTAATCTTCTTGTTTGAAAATGTGGTTGAAAATTCAAGTATTCCAGTTAAATATTCATGATTTTAGTTGAAAATTCATCTTTTTGAATGAAAATAAAAATGTACTTGGGTGAATTAAACTCTTTTGTTGAAAATTCATCTTTTCGCTTTAAAATTCATCTATTCCAATGGAAGATTCATTATTTTAGCTAAAAGTTTATCACTTTGGTCGGAAAAACTTTTTTTGTGAAAAATTAATTTTTGTAACTGAAAATTTAACAATTAGATTTTTTGTTGAAAACTGATCTTTTTTAGTTCAAAATTCAACTATGTGGTTCAAAATTAATCATTTTTAGATTGATTGAAAATTCGTATTTTTTGGTAAAAAATTAATCTTGTTTGAATATTAATCTTCTTGTTTGAAAATTCATCTTTTTGGTCTAAAATTCAAGTATTCTAGTTAAAGATTCATCATTTCAGTTGAAAATTCATCTTTTTTATTTGAAATTTCAACCATTTAGTTGAAAAATCATGTATTTTGTTGAAAAATCATGTATTTTGTTGAAAAATCGTATTTTTAGTAGAAAATTAATCTTCTTGTTTAAAAATTCATCTTTTTGGTTCAAAATAAAACTGCTTGGTTGAAAGTTAAACTGTTTTGTTAAAAAATCATCTTTTTGGTTTAAAATTCATCTATTCTAGTGAAAGATTCATAATTTTAGTTGAAAATTTACCACTTTGGTTGAAAATTCAAATATTTAGTTGGGAAATCATTTTTTTTTGTTTGTTGAAAAATCGTCTTTTTTTGTAGAAAATTAATCTTATTGTTTGAAAATTAATATTCTTGTTTGAAAATTTATCTTCTTGTTCGAAAATTGATCTTTTTATTTGAAAATTCAAGTATTCCATTTAAATATTCATCATTTTATTTGAAACTTCATCCTTTTTGTTTAAAATCTATCTATTCTAGTTGAAGATTCATCAGTTTGGTTGAAAATTCACCCCTTTGGTTGAATTTTTTTTTTTTATTTTGTGTGGAAAATTAGCCATGGGATCATCCGCAAATTACGTTATGCGGGCCTCGGACTCACCACACTATTGACACTATTTTGTAGTTGAAAATTGAAATACTTTGGTAGAAAATTATACAATTTGGGTGAAAATGACCTGTTTTGTTTATAATTCATATTTTCAGGATGAAAATTCAACTTTTTTTGTAGAAAATTCGTCTTTTTGGCTTGAAAATTTAACAATTAGGTTGAATATTTTTCTTTTTTGTCTTAAAAATCTTCCTTGGTTGAAGATTCAACTCTTTTGTTGAAAATTCATCTTCTTGGTTTGATATTTCTTCTTTTTAGGCTGAAATTACAATTATTTGGTTAAAAATTCGTCTCTTGCTTGAAAGTTCAACGATTTGATTGTAAACGCAACTGTTTGGTTAAAAATTAACTTTTTCGTTGAAAATAAAATTCATCTTTTCGAGTTTAAAAGTCAATAATATTATCTAAAAAATTCGACTTTTTGGCTTGAAAATTCAACTATTTTGTTGAAAATTCGTTTGTTTTTTTTGTGTGGAAAATTGTTAATTAACAAAGTATTTCAACTTTCGACCAAGTAGTTGAATTTTTAACGAAAAAGAATGAATTCTGAATTAACCAAGAAAAGATTACAATATTAAATCATAAACATTTGAATTGAACCAAAGTGGACGAATTTCCAACAAAATGGTTGAATCCTCAACCAAAATAGATTAATTGTCAACCGAACAGTTGCATTTTTAAACAAAAAAATAAGCTTCCTACAAAACAGTTCAATTTTTAACCAAAAAGATGAATTTTCAATAAAATACATAAATTTCTAACCAAGTAGTTGAATTTTCAACCAAGAAGATTAATTCTCTACCAAAAAGACGAATTTTGAACAAATTATATAAATTTTTATCTACTAAATAGTTTGAACAGTGGATGTGATGCTATTCTAAATTTAATTAAATTAATTTTTATCTTATATCTTTATCATTTCTAAAAACTTTTAATTAATAGTTACATTTTTAAACTAAAAAAAATTAACTTTAACAAAAAATGCAGTACTTAAATTTGAATTTAAGATAATTAGTTTCCAGTAAACTCCAAATTTTCTACAAAACACTTTAATTTTGTACCAAGTAGTTGAATTTACAATTCAAACAGACGAATTTTCTACAAAATAATTGATTTTTCAACCCGAGAATATTAATTTTCAGCAAAAAGTTACTTTTCAACCAGTCAGCTCAATTTTCAAGAAAATAATTAAATTTTCAGTTACAAAAATTAATTTTTAAGAAAAAAAAACCGAATTTTCAACTAAAATTATGAGTCTTCAACAACAAAAAATCTTTTAAGATTATAGTTCAACTTTCAACCAAGTAGTAGAATTTTCAAGAAAATACATCAATTTGCAACCAAATAGTTAAATTTTCTACGAAATTGTTGAATTTTCCAGCCAAAAATACGATTTTTCTGCAAAACAATTGAATTTGTAACAAAAAACCTTAATTTTTAACCAAAACAGATTAATTTTAACCAGAAAATTGCATTTTCAACCAGAAAGATAAGTTTTCTACAAAACAGTTGAATTTTCGAGCAAACAGTTCAATTTTCTGCCATAAATCTAAATTTTTAATACAGAAGATTAATTTTGTACTAAAAAAGTTGAATTCTCAACAAAATACATAAATTTTTGACCAAATATTTGAATTTTAAACATGAAGATTAATTTTCTACCAGAAGAGATGCATTTTCAACAAATTACATGCATTTCAAGTAAATATTTTGAACAATGGATGTGATTTTAGTCTAAATTTTATTTGATCAAATATACCAAATAGTTGAATTTGCTACACAGTTTTTGAAATTTCCACACAAAAATACGAATTTTCTATAAAACAGTTGAATTTTCAACCATTCTGTTGAATTTTCACCAAAATAGTTACACTTTTCAATTAAAAAAGTAATTTTTAACCAAAGCACGACTTTTCAACTGAAATTATGAATCTTCAACCAAAAAAATGAACTTTTCTGAATGTAGTTCAATTTTCAGCCATGGAATAGAATTTTCAACCTAAAAAGATGAATTTTCAACGAAAAATTAAATAGAGTAAAAAGATTTTAATTAAAAATAAAAAACCGTTGGACTTAACCAAAAAAAGAGAATATTGAACAAAATTCTTGAATCCTCAACTAAAACAGATTAATTTTCAACCAAACGATTGCATTTCTAACAAAAAAATTTATTTTCTACCAAAAAGACGAATTTTCAACAAGAGACATACATTTTCAACCAAATCTTTGAATTTTCAACAAAAAACTTAATTTTCAATTGAAACAGATTAATTTTTAACCAGACCAGATAAATTTTTAAACCAGAAAGATTAATTTTCAACAAAATAGTTGAATTTCCAAAAAAATTATTCAAATTTGAACAAAAAAATATGAATTCTCAACCAAAAATGTAGTAGTAGACTTTCTAATCCAAAAGAATTAATTTTCAACCAAAAATAGTTGAATTTTTTAAATTGAAAAATAGTGGAATAGGGAAATAGACTGAAGTCTGTGTTAAATAAATAAGAATTTTGATAATTTATAGACTAAGGAATAACATTTTGACTAAACATTGACGTTTTTTTTAAATACTTTACATATATCAGCTTAGAAAACTGGAAATTTTTCTTAACAAATAAAGTTAATTTTCTATTGCATACTTTTTGATTTTGAACTAGACATAAGTTTAATACTTGAAAAATTTAATGACACTATTAATGACACTATTAATTAAATAAACTTGGAACCTAAATGACAATATTTTTGGAAAACAAAAAGTGTCAATAAAAAGTAAGTCTTACAAATCTACAATTTTATTATTTCAAGTTTGCAGTGGAAAATTAACTTTATTTTCTAAGCACAATTTTCAGATTTCTGAGGTAATATTTTTAAAGTGTTAGAAGTGAATTAATATTAACATTTAATATAACTATCAACTATTATATTTTTGGTTGAGAATTCATCTTTTTTAGTTAAAATTTTGATTATTTTGTTGAAAATTTCAGTATTTTGTTTAAAATTCAACAAATTCTTTAAAGGCATCCTTTTTTATTGAAAATTAACTTTATTTTCAAAGTAAAATTTTCAGATTTCTAAGGTAATATTTTTAAAGTGTTAGAAGTGAATTAAGTTTAACAATTAATATAACTATTAACTATTATATTTTTGGTTGAGAATTCATCTTTTTTAGTTAAAATTTTTATTATTTTGTTGAAAATTTCAGTATTTTGTTTAAAATTCAACAAATTCTTTAAAGTCATCCTTTTTTATTGAAACTTAAACTGTTTTGTTGAAAATCCTTTTTCTTTTGCTTCAAAAGTCAACAATCGGGTGGAAATTTTTTTTCTTTCTTGACTGAAAAATCTTTCTTGTTGGAAATTCGTCTTGTTTCGTTTAATTCAATTGATCTTTACTTAAAATTGAATTTTTTATTGAAGATTCCTAATTTTACTCTGAAGTTCATCTCTGGTTGAAAATTTACCCCCTTTAGTTGAAAATTCGACTATTTTGTTAAAAATTCGTCTTGTTTTAATTGATTTTTGTTTGAAGTTATTTTTTTATTGGTTGAAGATTCATGATTTTAGTTGAAAATTCATCTTTCCGGTGGAAAATTTATTTTCCTGAATGAAAATGTAACTATTCCATTTTTGGTTGAAAATGTATCTTCTTTAGTTGAAAATTCAACTATTTGGTTGAAAATTGTTTTATTTGGTTTAAGATTTTATTATTTGGTTGAATATTCAGATATTTTGACAAAAAACCAATCTGTTGGTTGAAAATTTAACTGTTTTGTTATGAATTCGTCTTTTTGGATTGAAAATTCATCTATTCTGATAAAAATTCAACTTTTTCGTTAAAATTCATATTTTCGGATTGAAAATTCAATTGTTTATAGAAAATTACTTTTTTTATTTAAAGTTCAATCTTTTGGATAACATTTTTTGAAAATTCGTCTTTTTTGGTTGAATTCAACTATTTTTTATTTTAAATTAAAATCCATTTTTATTGAAATATCATCTATTAGATTTTTCGTTGAGAATTCATCTCTTTTGATTGAAAGTTCATCTACTTGGTTAAAAGTTGAACTACTTTGTTAAAAATTAATTTTCTTTTGTTTTTGTTGAAGTTCCATCTCTTTACTTGAAAATGTAACTATTTGCTGGAAAAATTATTTTTTAAACTTAAAATATAACTATTTCGTTTTTGGTTGAAAATTTATCGTTCTTATCTTCTTAAAAATTCAGCTATTCGCTTCAAAATTTATGTATTTTGTTGAAAGTTTTTATTTTTTGGTAGAAAATTAATCATTTTGGTTGATAATTTTTTACTTTCGTGTCCGAAAAATATTTTTTGGTTTAAAATTCAATTATTTTGTTGAAAGTTCTTCTTTTCGTTGATTTCAACTGTTTGTTTATTTAAAATTATAATCTTTTTTGGTTGAAATATCAACTATTGCATCACATCTGTTACCAAATTTATTTTTTTCGTCAAAGATTGATAATTTTAGTTGAAAATTCATTTTTCGAGTTAAACATTTAACTAAGTTTTTGAAAAATATTTTTGTTGTTGTTGAAAATTGATCTTTTTTAGTTAAAGATTCAACGATTCTGTCGAAAATTCATGTATTTTATTGAAAACCCATCCCTTTTGGTAGAAACTTAATCTTTTAGGTTGAAAATTCAACTATTCGGTTAAAAATTCATCTATTTTGTTGAAAATGCCTGTTATTAATACAGTTAAAAGAATTTTTTTTGCATTTTTTAATTGATGAAAGGGGGAGGGGGTGTTATATTTAGGCCCTGAATTTCTTGCACGTATTTTGTATATTGAACTCCATTTAGAGTATTCAACACATAAAACTGTTTCTAAACAATTATGAATAGACAAAATAAGTTTACAACTCTTTTATAAGAATACGCTTATTTGTTAAATTTTTTTTAATGATTAAAAAACTTATAGCCCAATAAACTAATCATTTTCTTCAAGAGAAAATTCACTTTTGGTCTAACAGATGTAATTTTCGCTGGAATTTCCTCTAAGTTTGCCACCAAATCGTCTTAAATAATTTGTTGATGACCCTATCATGATTTAAAATCAACAGGCCAGGTTACGACCTAATCGCAGCGTCCATAGGTGGACTTTTACACATCACAGGTCCCAAAGATGGTCCCCCCTGTAGACCAGGTGCAGCTTTAATAGATATTTCTGCTGGTTTATACGCTCATGGTGCCATAATGGCAGCCCTGCTTCAAAGAATGAAGACGAAGAAAGGCCAATGGATTCAGTGTAATCTTTTGTCCACTCAACTTGCCAATTTGATAAACGTCGGATCCGCTTATCTAAATGCGAATCAGGAAGCTAGAAAGTTGGGTTCTGCTTTAGAAAGCATTGTTCCTTATGAATCTTTTCAAACAAAGGATGGATGGTTCACCGTAGGAGCAGGAAGTGATGCACAGTTTTTCGATTTATTGAAAAAAATGGATATGACGAATTTAGACCCTAAATTTGATACTAATGCAGAGAGAGTAAAAAATAGGGAAGAGTTGTTGGGGATATTTGAAAAAGAATTTTTGAAGAAGACCAATCAGGAGTGGGTCCAGATTTTTGAGGGCTCTTCCTTTCCGTTTGCACCAGTTAATAACATGAAAGATGTATGTTGAATTGTTTTATCGATAAAGTTCTATCATACATTATTTTATATTTATGGTTAATTTTTTATGTTTTATTTTTATGCTTTATTTTTATTTAGACTTTCAATGACAAGCATGTTAAGGATATTGGAATAGTGAAGGAAGTGAAACTCCCTACAGACGATAATGTCAAAATCGTTGGACCAGCCGTAACTTATAGCTATGCAAAGAATGAAATTAGATCTCCTCCGCCAAAATTGGGTCAACACACGATAGAAGTTATGAAAGATATATTGGAATATCCGGAAGATTCGATAAAGGATTTATTGAGAGAGAAAGTTATACAATAGAACATGGATTTTAACGGATCATTCCACTTGGCAGTATAAAATATTATTTTAGCGACAAAAAGAAATAGGAATTGTCACCTATATTTTATTTACAGATCTGTATTTTTACCAGATTTCCTTCAGATTATTTCCAGTAACATATATGAATATATCTACGAAATTCTTGGAAATTAAAAAAAAAAATCTAAAATTCAAATTTGGACAGCGTATTTTTTTCGTACAAAATTTTGAACATTTTTGCTTAAAGTTTTATAGTTTAAAAATGTATAATTTCATCTGTAATATCCCGAAATTTTAGCCAAATGCAATTATCAGTTCCAGAAATGTCGATAATTGAAAACAATTTAACCCAAAAGTTCGCCAAAAATTTTAAAATATTCAACCGTTTCGTCGTGAAATCTGACCCTGCAAAACC
This sequence comes from Andricus grossulariae, assembly GCA_011634705.1. NCBI lineage: Eukaryota > Metazoa > Arthropoda > Insecta > Hymenoptera > Cynipidae > Andricus > Andricus grossulariae. Next base: position 92,835,654 of record JAABKJ010007545.1, on the reverse strand, counting down.
GGATTTAAATAAAGTCCCTTAAATATATCCATCCGAATTTTAAAAAGAAACAAAATAAATATATATATATATTTTTAAATTTGAATAGAGAGATTTAAGAGTATTTTGTCCAGATTTGATCGTTAGACTCTTATTTTTTTTAATTTTCAAGAATAAATTTAATAATTATAATAAAAGAACATATTTATTTTGCATTTAAGAAGAGGAAAAAAGCATTTCTACCTTTATATACTAAGATTTAACAATTTCTATAGAGTTTTTGAATCTTTTTCATAAAATGAACTAATGAAACAGTGAATACTGCATTTTCATAATATTAGAACTTGAGAATCTGTTCTGCGATATTTTTATATAGATTTTAATACCTGCAGTTAAACTATGGTAAAAAAATGTTATCGTTTTTAGACTGTTTATTAATGTTATATTTTTCTCATAAAGATATTTTTAATAATAATATTGTGATGAACGTGTATTATATTGTAATCAAAAGAAAAATATAAGAAAAATTAGACTGAAAGAGAATGTTTTTTTTTTATGAATATACTTTCGCATAACTGAAATTGCTAAATTTTGGGCGCAATAGTAAAAAGGTTCGAATTTTTATATTTTTTAGGAAGTTCCGACAGTCCGACTACGTCTCAGAAAACCTAGATCGAGTAAGAAAGTTCAGTGGACTCAAGGAACTGTCGATAACGAAGATTTGAACAAAAAGAAATCCAAATGTAAGACATATAAAATAGAAAAAAATGAATACTTTTTTGTATGAAAATATTATGTGATAATTAATCTAAATAAATGAAAATTCAATGATTTTTTATCTCTCAGGTTGCTGTATTTACGAAAAGCCCAAGACTTTCGGAGAAAGTAGCTCCGAAGATAGTGACGATGAGTGTGAACATTGCCATGGACACAAAGATGACCACAAGAAAGTGACACCTATCAATAAAAACGATACTCCACCGGACGGAATTTCCCATTCAGGTATTTATTTAAAATATTTTTTGCTCGGTTTATACAATTTAAAAAATTAATTTTCACTTTTAAATAACTGTTTTCCAAAAACTTCCCTCTTTTGACCTTTTTCGCGTTTTTTACATTTAAATGCGAACTGAATTAATAGAACCCAATAAGAAAATCCAACTGTTTTTGGTTGAAAGTTAATTATTTTTAATTAAAAGTCTACTATTTGGTTGAAAATTAAATTATTTTGTTAAATATTTAACTATTTTGTTAAAAACTCATAATTTTGGGTCGAAAATTCAACTACTTGGTTGAAAGTTGAACTTATTTGTTAAGAAATCATTTTATTGGTTGAACATTTAACTATTTTTGGCAAAATTGTTTTTTTTTTGCAAATAATTTTCCTTAATGAAAATTTGATTATATTCCTATTCATTGTTTAACTATATTATATAATGAATTGGTTGAAAGTTGAATTTCTTTGTTAAAACTTAATCTAATTGGTTGAAGATTTTACTATTTTGTTGAAACTATTAAATTTTGCATCGAGAATTCACTTTTTTCGGTTGCAAATTGAACTATGTGGTTAAATTTTTTTTATTATTTGATGTTATAGTTTTTTGACAGTGAAAAGCTAGAGAGATTTTTTTCACAACTTTAACAAAAAAAAAAAAATTAATAATCAATATTCACGAAATATTGATTATCGACCACGTAGACAAAAAACATTAACATCATATTAATTATGTGGTTAAAATTTAAACTGCTTTGTTGAAAATTCGTTCTTTTTGGTTAAAAATTGATCGTTTTTAGTTGAAAATTTTATTCTTTGATTATAAATTCGTCTTTTCTGGTAAAAAAATAATCTTGGTGGAATTGAAAACAAAAAGTCAAGTACTTGGATGAAAGTTAAACTATTTTGTTAAAAATTAATTTTATTGGTTGAAGATTTAACTATTTTGTTGAACCTATTACATTTTTCATTGAGAATTCATCATTTTTTATTGCAAATTCTACTATTTGGTTGAAATTTGAACTATTTTGTTGAAAATTCGTTCTTTTTGGTTGAAAATTAATTTTTATTATTGAAAATATACCTTTTCCATTTTTTGTTAAAAATTGATCGTTTTTAGTTTAAAATGTAATGTTTTGATTGTAGATTCGTCTTTTCTGGAAAAAAATCCTCTTGGATGAATTGAAAATATAAATTAAATTACTTGGTTGAAAGTTGAACTACTTTGTTAAAATTTCATTTTATTGATTGAAGATAAAACTGTTTTTTCAACAACAAAAATTTCTGTTGCAAATTGATTTTCTTAATTGAAAATTTAACTATAACTATTTAACTATTTAACTATATTATTTAATGAATTCGTTGAAAGTTGAACTTCTTTGTTGAAAATTAATTTCATTGGTTGAAGATTTAACTATTTTATTGAATATTAAATTTGTCATTGAGAATTCACCTCTTTTGGTTGCAAATTGAACTATGTGGTTGAAAGTTAAACTATTTTGTTGAAAATTCTTTTTGGTTGAAAATTAATATTAATGAAAATTTAGCTTTTCCATTTTTGGTTAAAAATTGATAGTTTTAGTTAAAAGTGTAATCTGTTTGGTTGAACATTAATTTTTTGAACTGAAAATTCAACTACTTTGTTGAAATTTAACATTTTTATTGACAATTCGTAGATTCGGGAAATTATGTAAAAAATTCAACTTTTTTGTTGAAAATTCATTCTTTTGGGTTGAAAAATCTATAATATTGGTAGAACATTCAACCGCTTAGTAGAAAACTAACTTTTTGGTTGAAAATTCAACTGTTTTGTACAGAATTGGCCTTTTTGGTTTTTGTCTCTCTTGACTGAAAAATCTTTCTTAGTTGAAAATTCGTCTTTTTGGTTCGAAAATTCATCTCTATTGGTTCAAATGATATATTTTTTGGTTAAAAATGCATCTGTTTTCGTTAAGGTTTCAATTATATTGTTGAGAATTCGTAATTTTTTAGTTTGTTATAAAATTAACATCTTTTCTGATGGAAATATCAACTATTTTATTTTTCATTGAGAATTCATATTTTTTTTATTGAATTCAACTGTATTTGATTCAAACTTAAATTCTTTTTTGGTTAGAAATTTTTATTTTTTATTTGAAAATTCAACTATTTGGTTATAAATTCAACTGATTGGTTAATAATTAATTTTGTCGTGGTTGAAAATTCAACTATTTGGTTGAAAATTCATCTTGGTAAGTTGAAAATCCAAATATTTTGTAGAAAATGTAATTATTTTGATAAAAATTCAACTATTTTCTTAAAGAGTCATCTTTTTTGGATGAAAATTTAACTATTTTGTTGAAAATTCGTCTTTTTGTATAGAAAATTCGTCCTTTCAGATTAAAAATGTATCTTTTTTGGTAGACAAGTTTTGGGTTAAAAATGCAACTGTTTAGTTTAAAATTAATCTGTATTGGTTGAGGATTAAACTATTTTGTTGAAAATTCGTCGTTTTTGGTTGAATTCAATATTTTCTGGTGGAAATATCAACTATTATGTTTTTCTTTGAGAATTCCTATTTTTATTTAATTTAATTTTTTTTATTTAAAATTAAAATCTTTTTTGATTCGAAAGTTTTTTTTTTATTTGAAAATTCAACTATTTGGTTAAAACTTGTACTATTTTGTTGAAAATTAGTGCCTTTTGCTCGAAAACTCAACTTTTTCGTTGTCAAGTAATCTTTTTAAAAATAAAAGTTCAAAATTCAATTTTTTTTTGTTGAAAATGCAATATATATTCCGACTTGAAATCTTCAGCTTTTCATATTGAATTCAAAATGGTACCTTTACATTAATTTTATTTAAAAGTTAGTCCCCTATTTTCGTGAAAAATCACCCTATTTGTCCTGTTTTGAGAGCATTTTGATCTGATTGGTACGAAACTATCTGAATTTAATTACTTAAATGTCATTTGCATCATTTTAAATCTTTTTGTTCTATTTTCAGAACCGATAGCAACTGGATCAGTCTAATTCGATCACTCTCATAATTTATCTTCATGGAACATTCAAGAATCCTGCCTTCATTGTACAGAAGTTAGACGTCGACAGGTGTAAACGGGGATTATACTTTTCTCTTTTTTCGTTTTCAGTAAATCATGACTTGTACATAATCCGGTGAATTTTAGATTATTTTTGATTCTTAGGGAAACTTTTTTCTGTGTACAAAAAAATAAGACTCGGTTTTTTAATATCGATTGTTTGATCAAAATAACCTGGACATATAATCGTCTGAATTTTGCAATAACTAAATCGTATAATGAATTATTTACTAATTCCGATCCATTGTACGAAATATTTTTCGATTCTAATCAGGCAAAGTTAATTTTAATCGTCTTCGACATATTACAATTTTTTTAGTAGGTATTTATTTATAAATCGTGTTATTAAAATGTTGTTCGACAATGCATTCTTTATAAATTATAACCAGATTGTAGAAAGATAATATAAACTATAAACATAAATTTTCATCTGTGCTTAAAAAGCGGATCTTTAAAGTTCAAACTTGAGGTCAGCATTCAAAATGCATTTCCTTATTATCATTGCCTTTGCCACGCGTATTCCTAAAAAAGAATAACGTAGTTGTAGAAGTATTCAGCGTTTTACGAAAAACATGCTGTAACACTTGGTATTGCCGATATTTGTAATTCCAGTCCATTTCGATTAAATTTATTCGTAATGTTATCGATTATTAATTAAATATCTAGATACGATTTACTCTCTTTGTATCTACATTTTTAATTAAACTAACTAAAGGATTTAGCTCCGCAATTTACTAAACAAAATTCAATGTTAATTACGATGAAATACTTTTTAACTCAAGGAGTGAAAAAATCGGAGAACAATTCTTCTGCAATGAAAGTAAAAACGCTTTGCTTTGTGCTCGAGACATGTATTTTTATACAAGTTATACATTTAATAACTTCAAAAAATAGTAATCCAGAAAATAGCATTCTGTCTAAATCTTACTTGTTAAACTGTTAAAATTGTAATAATATTAATGTTAGAAACATGCAATAAAATATATAATGTATATACATACGGCGGGAAGGTACGAAAAATCTCCATGAATGGAATCGAAATTCCAGAAAAGTCGACATGTGACAAGAATCACTGATAATATCAATCATTTAAGGCTTAAATTGCCACGCACAAAAATTACTGCTGTCCAACAATTCATGATTGTACAATTATTTTATAAGTTTCAAAAATTTTAGGAATCGTTTTATTTATTTGCCATTAAAGATTCTTTAAAAAAAAGGACAAGCAGTGAATTTTGTACGTATTAGCAGTATTGTTCACGGAAGCTGCACAATCGACCAAAAATCGACGTTCCTAAAGGTAGTTCAAAAAGACTAGTTTGTCTTAAAAAGGAACACAATTATATTTCGATATTTATGTATCACATTAAATACGAGTTTCGTTTCCTAAGCTCAAGCGGACCACACATCAATTTTTAAAACGTAGTTTAAAACGTATCGCTCATTTCCCAGAAAAAAATTGATGCCAAAGCATTTAAAAAACTTAAAAATGTCCGATTTCTTCCAATTTTTTTACGATTGGTTTCAGTTTTGTAGAAATATCGAATTTCACATCCTTCGTTGTGATTATCTCTTCATAAACACTGTAAAATATATCAGCTTTCGTGTGTGTGTAAATATTCTGAAAATAATACTGCATTACTGTTTAGTAACTTCTTTTCAGTTAATTTTAGATTTCTTGACGATGATGTAACTTGATAATTCTCAATAAAGATTCCAAATAAATTGATCTTTTGCAACAAATCTTTCTATTTCTGAAAGAAAATTCCCATCCAAAAGCGATTAGCTGTCGATCAAGAAATGATGTCATGTTCATCGTGTTTGAAATATAAATTACAATATAAAATACTAAAAGAAAACGCGAATCATTGCACTCTTTTATCTATTCGCATTTCTGATTCATTTTTACTCTTCCAATTTCGAATGTAAAAACCTTCTCTTGAAAATGTACAGGATATATTTTTACTGGGTGTCTACTCACCTGGAAAACCTGGAATTTTCAGGAAATTTTTTCGAGGTCGTGCTTAAATCGGGTTTAAATTGTAATAAAAAATTATATAACAATGCTTTTTTCATTTGTAAAGGCAACTGAAAATTTAACTATTCTGTGTTTGTTTGAAATGCTGTCTTTTTCAGTTGAAAATTCAACTATTTGGTTGAGAATTCATGTATTCAGTTGAAAGTTTGCTTTTTTGGTAGAAAATTAATCTTGAAAATTCCAAAGTTTGGTTCCAATTTTTTTTCTCTCGACTAAAAAAATCTTTCTTAGTTGAAATTTCAACTACTTGATTGAAAGTTAAATTCTTTTCCTACAAATTCATTTTTTGTTGTTTGAACATTCACTATTTTAATTGAAAATTCTTCTCTGTTTGAAAATTCAATAATTTTGTTGAAAATTCATTGTTTTTTGTTGTTGAAAATTAATTTTTTAAACTGAAAATTAAACTATTTCAATTAAAGATTTAACTATTTTGTTGAAAATTAACTTTTTGAACTGAAAATTTAACTAGTCTAGTTAAATATTCCATCATTGTAGTTCGAAATTCATCTCTTCAGTTGAAAATTAATTTTTATAACTGAAAATTTACCTATTCAAGTTTTGGTTAAACATTTATATTTTTTAGTTGAAAATTCACGTATTTTGTTAGAAATTCGTCTTTTTTGTTAAAAGATTAATCTTTTTTGAAAATTCTTGTTGAAAGTTTACTCTTTTGTTAAAAATTAATTTTTTTGTTGAAAATTCATCATCTCTTTGATTGCAAATTTTATAATTTTTTGTTTGTAAATTCGTTTTTTTAGAAAGATAATTTTTTCAGCTGAAAATTTAACTAATCCAGTTGAATATTCAATCATTTTAGTTAAAAATTCATGTCTAGTTGAATATTAATTTTTTAAGTGAAAAATTAACTTCATTAATTTATTCATTTACTTATCTTTTTTAGTTGAAATTCATGTATTTTATTAAAAATTTGTATTTTTGGTAGAAAATTAATCTTCTTGGTAGAAAATTAATCTTCTTGGTAGAAAATTCAACTATTTCAGTTGAAGATTCATCATTGTAGTTACAAATTCAACTAATTGGTTGAAAAATAACCTCTTTTGTTAACAATTCATTTCTTGGTTGGCAATTCATCATTTTAATTAAAAATTCATCTCTTTAGTTGAAAAATCGTTTTTTCGGTTTAAAATTATTTTTTTTTTACTCAGAATTAAACTATTCCAGTTGAAAATTCGTTTTTTTGTTGTTGTTGAAAATTAATATTTTTTATTGAATGTTCAACTATTCCAGTTAGATTCATCATTTTAGTTGAAAATTTATCTTTTCAGGTGAAAAATCTACTATTCATAACTTTGCTTTGGTCAGGAATTTAACTATATTTTTAAAAATTAGTTTCTATTTTCGGTTGAAAATTAATTATTTATGTTAAAAATTGGTTTTTTGTTGTTGTTGAAAATGAATATTTGTAATTAACAATCCCACTATTCCAGGAGGAGATTCATAATTTTAGCTGAAAATTCACCTTTTTGGTTGGAAATTTAACTATTTTGTTGAAAGTTAATTTTTATTTTCGGTTGAAAATTAAATTTTTTAACTGAAAATTTAACGATTTCATTTTTGGTTGAAGATTTATCTTTTCAGTTGAAACTTTAATTATTTAGTTAAAAATTCAATTATTTGGTTGATTATTGATCTATTATTGAAAATGAAATATTTTTACTTGAAATGTTCTCTGTCCACCTAAAAAATATACTTCCTTTAAAATGTTATTATGTTAAATATGCACAGAATTCTAAGTATATGAAGATAAAATAAAAATTTGTTTTAATTTTTATTCAAATTCATGGACTATAGAAACATATTCAAGAAATAATTAATTCTAAATTAAGCATATTATTTAAATCCGTAGAAACTTAACCCATTAAGAATTTACGCATTCTTTAATAATGTTACTTTCAGGAATGAAAAAAACAGTTATATTTACAAGGGCTGAAAAAGAACATTATTTATAGTAAACCTGCAAAAAACCTAGAATTGTCAGGCAATTGTTTTCCAGAATTTGAATAGACACCCTGTTTTAATATGTAAGCTTTTCTTTCAATCTGAACTTCGTTTTTAAATTTAACTTGACTTTAAATTTAATCACTGTTTTTCATTCACGATAAAATCGAGAACGATTTAGACACTTTTTAAGGTCGATGAATATATTACTCTTGATTTTTTTGTTTTTGGCTTTTTGAAGGACGCCAGAGTAATTTTGAGACACTGTGGTGAAGGTTTTTAAATTGGAAATTGGATAGTCTTTAGTCAGTCAACGTTGCAATTGCTGTGGTATGTACGTCGCTTTCGAACTTCTAGACCTTTACCGAGGTTTTCCTCATTCAGTCCAAGAGACTTTACCATCGCACGACTTCTCCATACTTTTACAGTGTAGTCGTCGCTCGTTGTCACTAACATTTCAGGATCACGAGGGTTAAATGCAACGGAATTGACTACGTCGGAGTGTGGAAATTTGGCCAGGCAGACCCCGTAGTGTCTGTCCCAGAGGTATCCGTGTTTGTCTTCCGCACCACTGAAAAACATAACATTTACAGAATTAAACTTCAACGATAAAAGGTTCGAACGATTCAAATATTACATTTGAAAACTAATTTGCGTGAAAAGGGACAAGTAGTGGAGAAGAATATAGGAGAAAAAAGAAGGAGTATACTGAGTTGTGTGATCAAAAAAAAGAGATACTCTTCGAAAATTCGTACAAGAGCATAGTAATAATTCTGATCACACATTTAATGCTTTGAATGTGCTTGATGATAATTGTAAGAGCAGGACTTGCTGCGTTCAGAAAAAAAATAACAGATTTTTTAGCAGTACATAAGGACGAATAGTTATGGCGATAGATGGGTCAACATGAACATAAATCGAACTGCTATTGATGGCAATCGGCCCTTTTCAGGGCCAACACATGATTTAAACGAAGAATGATGTTTGATCTGCACATGTCTTTTTTAGTCCAATGTTGTAACTTATTTTAATAATCTAATTTATTTTATTCATTTTATTTATTTATTTCATTATTATTTATAATAATTATTATAAACTCACATTATTACTACTAATTTTTATTTAATAAGATATCGCCTGAAAACTGAATTATTCGATAATTCTAATCTTTTTCGGCAGTGGCCGCCCATCTCGCGGTTGTGAGACGTGGCCATGAATGGGATTTACCGCGGTCCTACTGAGAGCCGATGTCATTTTTTTTTTGTGGTTGTTAACCTTTAGTTTTCGATTATATATATATAACTTCACCTCGGAAAAAAAACAGTTTCAAATCTCAGCTATACGAAATTACCAATCACAGCCCAAACAGATGACTCCCACATCAATCGTATATTTTCATCTACAACAATAGATTCCGTGAAATCTTCAATTATCTGCAATTACTTCGCAAAGTGCTATAATTGTATATTTTCCTACACTCAAAATCATGGACAAAATAAGCACTTCATGAAGAAGTGCCTAACCTAATATAATATACTATTATTCAATGCAAAGTCGTTATTACCTCGTCGATTCCTCGTAATAAAACACAATTACATTTGTGTAATCTATTTGATGATACAGATGAATTTCTGAAAAGCAGTTCATGTTTCTTATTTCATTTATCTATAGTCTTTTATGGAGATTCTTATCAAACTCTTTGAAATATCATTGAATATTAGGCAATATTATCAAAACGCGGACAAAAGCAATATTAACATTTCAAAAATCATGAAATCTTGTAAGCTTACTAAGAAATAATATATTTCTGTGACATAAACAGAAGTTGTTTAAAAATAGCACAGAAATGTCAATTTAAAAATATATCTACAAATAATACAGCGAAAACATAGAAAAGAAGTTTTTTTGAGAGATTATTATGACCTTTTCAGAAATTGGTATTCAATTACTCTTTATACAAATTTTTAAATATGAACACTTTTCAATTAAATACAAATGTTTTTTCACAAAAAATCCGATATTTTGTGTCACGCATCTTAAATCTCATAATATTCATTCAAGATTTGATATAAGTCATCTTCAAAATATTTTGTTAGTCATTCGTATTTTTATGATTTCGACACCAGATTCAAAATAAGCCCTCTGAAAAGTCTCAAAACTTTCTCACAGAAAGCAATCAGGTTCAGATTCAGCGACCTCAAAAACAATCTACAACCGTATTCTAGCTTGATATTCTTTAAATCGCTTTTTGGCCACGTTCTGACAATTCTCCGCTGCACTGTAAAAGACGCTCCTCGTGACTTTGATTTAAACATACTCACGATTGACGTTTTTGATAACGTCATGCTGCCTGAGTATAAGTAAATGTTATTAAGTGAAAATTTATTACACGAAACAAATATTTCATATTTGACAAATTGAATGTGACTGCAGATGGTTCAGGCCTGTTCACCTACCATATGTAATATTTTCGGTTATGAAATAATCAGCTTTTCAACGAGCAAATTTGTTTACAATTTGATTTGTCAAGAAAAAACTCAATTCACCGAGGTTTTTTGAAATCTTTTCGAACGCCCCAGAAAAAATGTTTAAATCCTCTGAGATTCATCAAAAACATTAGAAACTCCCGTGAAAATACATGGAAGCGGATATTTCCTCTCAATTCCTGCAAATTACAAAAACCCCATGATATTGCATAATCTCCAGTTTTTCCTGGAATTCCGAAAAATCTATCGAAACACCCTGGCATTCATCGAAATCCCTTCAGATCCTCAAAAATCTCATACAAATTTTGTAACATAAACACTAATATTTGCATGAGCTGTCCCAATAGCCATTGACACCAGGCGTGAATTCTGTGATCTTTCTTGCATCGTAATTAGCACATTTATTTGTAATCAAGTTGATTTGAGTTGACCTGGAAAATTGAACAAGCTTGACCAAGAAAAACCTTGAAATCTCGGGAAATGACCTGGAATTTAAAATCATCACATAAATCGTCCCCCCTGGTAAATGCTGCCTAAACGTGTTGAAGCCACCTCACAACACCTAATGTTATTATCTCCATAATTTATGATTGCGTTATGTTACGAACGCACGTCGTAACGATAAAGCACCCAGTTTAGTAACCATTGTTTCCCTCATAAGCTGTTACATGTTACCAGCATAGGTAAAATTTACATGTCTGAGAATTTTCTTCCCTACCCATGGGATCATCACAACTCAAATAGAATTGAGTGCCGACACGTGAGAATGTGCTGCAAGAAATTCCATCCGCCTTTCAAAAGTTTGCTGAGAGTAGGGAAAACAAGGATGGAAAAAAAGAGGGAAAATATTCAAAAATAGATAGAAAAATCGTGTACGGGGCAAAGAAATAAAAATGGAAGAGAGTAGAAACGACCAGAGGAGGCTAGAATGGAGATCTCAAAATGTCCAGATTTGGTTCGCTTCAATGATGGATACGAGCAGAGATGCGATTATATTAATTTCCAACATTTTTTCAAATGCTTTAACATCGTTTGAAATCTCTTGAACTCCAATTAAACTTCTTTAAATTTCTCGAAATCGTGTGAAATTTTTGGAAATCTTACGTATTCCCTAGTAATTTCTAAGAATTTCTTTGTTTAAATTCGTAAGATCCCCGGAAATCGCTGGGGTTCCTTTCAAATTCTTAGGATTTTTTTGAAATTTTTCAAAACCTCTAAAGTTGGCTTGAAATTTTTTAAAATCTTTCAAAATACTTTAGAAGTTCTTCAGACGCTTCGAAAATTCTTAAAATCATTTAAGTTTTTCAAAATCGCCTAAAATCCCGTAAAACTTTTTCAAATCATTAAGAAACCATTAAAATCTTTCAGAATCTTTTGGAATCAGAAAGAATGTACCTATTCATTCCGTTCATCTGATTTATAAAAATCAATGAATCGGCTCGGAATTGAAAAAACAACAACAAATGTGAATTTCATACAAATAAAAAATAGGCTTTAGAATATCTAAAAATCACTTAAAATTTCATAAAATCTTTTGAAAGCCTTGGTAATCTTTCACTGTCACTTATAATCCTTGCAAATCCTTTGACATTTTTCGAAATATCTTAAAACTATTAAAAATGTTTGAGACCTCTAAGATTTATTTAAATCTCGTAAAACTATTTAAACTCTTCCAAAATTCTTGAAAATTCTTCAAAACTATTGAAATCTCTATATAGTCCTCGTGGGCCTCTAAAATATTTTAAAATATTTATAAATCTTACGAAATCACTTAGTCCAATTTCTTGCTATGTATGTGAATCTTGTGAAATTCCCTGAAATCATTTGAAATCTTTAGGAATACCTTGAAATCCTTCAAAATCCAATAATATCTCTTAAAATACCTTAGTATCTTGTAAATTACTCTGAAATCTTTTCAAATTCCAAAAAACCTTTGAAAACTCTTGGGAATCTTTGGGAATATTTTGAAAGCCACTGGAATTCTTTACAGTTTCTTGAAAATCCTTGACATTTTGTAACATTCCTCAAAGGTTTTGAAAATACTTCGAAATTCTTGAAAATATTTCTATAAAAATAGGGCATCCTTTCAAATCTATCGAATTTCTTCCAGTCCATTGAAATCTTATAAAATTGTCTGAAATTCTCTAAAATCTTTAAGAATTCTTTTAAACCCATTGTAAACCTTTAAAATTTCTTAAATTTACTTGAAAATTTTGAAAAATTCTTTGAATGTTTTTAAAGTACTTTGAAATCCTTGAAAATCTTTCTATAAATATTGCAGGTCCTTTCATATCTTTTAAAATCCATTGAAATCTCTTCAAATTTATTGAAATCCTATAAAATCCTCTGAAATGTTTGTAAATCTCACGAAATCCCTCGAAATATCACAGTGTACTAAAAATTATAAGAGTGTAATTATTTAGGACATTTATTAGAGTGATAAAAAAAAATTTAATTTTTTATTTTAGTTTTTTACGTCTATATACAATTAAAAATCATTGCTGTTTTGTAATAATTTAAGATTTACATTAGACATGATTTTTTTCAGCATAATACTTTCCTAAGACCATTTTCCTCGGTTCCTGACGTACTAAAATATTGATATTTTTACTGCGAAATTGGTATTTTTCTATCCTTATGGGTCGCAAAAAATTTGTAAAATGTTCACAACTATATTTTTAAGATCTAATGCATATTTAAAAAGTTTTATGTAAATTTTATATTAAGCTTTGATACCTTTCTCAGATTATCACCATTATAATTCAAGAAAAGTGCTTTTTCTATCACCAAAAGCTGTTTTTCTTCAAAAAAGCTTATCATATTTAAAAAATTATCAAGTAAGAACTATTTAGCATCTTTGCATCTACAACTTTTGTTGATATTTCATCATCATGAGGTAAATAGCCATGACCGTAGAAAAGGAAAACTGAGAAATCAGAGTTTTCTCTGTTATACGTAGTAAAGTATCTAATAATATAAAAATGTTTTCAAATATTTAACATATTTGATAATTTGCAAGTTAAGTAAATAATCTGAGACACAAAAATCATCGGACTCTAGTTATTAATAATTTTCCTTAAGTATTATAACAGTTTTTCACTTTAGGATAATGAGATATCAACAAAAGTTGAAGATATAAACCTAAAAAATCGTCTTTACTTCAAAAATTGTTAAATAGATGCAATAGGCTTGTTTAAGAAAAATAGCTTTCGGCGCTGAGAAAAGTATTGTTTTCAAATTTATAATTGCGATAAATAGTGAACGGTTGTAATTATTATTATACAATTTACAGAAAACTTATTGAACATGTAGAACATGTCAAGAAGTTATAAAAATGTCAAATTATTTCTTATAATTTGAATATATGTCCGTTATGATGGTCCCAAGCATTTTTACTAATTTGTTTTTTGAGATTTCGAACTTCATTATTTGACTTGTACTTTGAAAAAATCGAGGAGCATTTTCAATTTAGAGAAAAAATCCTTTTTTTCGGACCACCCAATTTTCACCCTAACTTGTGCCTAAATTATTATTTTTTTTAAGTTTTTTTATTTTTGTAGGTTTTGCCAGATATTTTCTTCTGTTATTTTTATGACCTTGGTAATACGAATTTTGTTGAGTACTTTGCCTGCGGTTGATGATTAGCAAAAAAGATCCTCGAATAGGTGAGTGGGACTTTGGAAACACGTAAAAGGATAAATACAATATACCAATAATAACACATATTCCTGCCGTTTAGTTAAATAGTATTTTTGTAATATTAAATTTGTTAGAAAATATTTCAAGTGTAAATGAATTCTTAAAATAATTTGTTAAAATTATGATTTACTGAAGCCTTCACGATGAGCTCTGGAGATTTGTAGAGGTTTTGTTTTAGAAAGAATTTAATTTGGTCGAACGGACGAAATGACCAATAGATTTTTTCAGCACAAAACTTCTACACTTTAAAGAACATTTGATAAAAAGGTGGTTTCGATTTCATCACACTTTTCGGCAAAAAATACTGGTATATGCTGCATTTTCGATGTTTGGATACATTCGTTGTAGTTTAGAATATTAGATTGAATTGGAAAAAAAATACATCAATTAAGAAGGATACTTGGCTATAATTTCATTTTCTCAAATTGATGATCGCGTAGCGGTCACGGGGCAAAGCCCAATTGTATTATATACAATTTTGTAAAATTAGCAATCAATTAGGGCTAAAAGCTGAACGCAACAATCGTTATTGCGTAGAAACTAAATATATGACTTTCAAAGAATAACAGGACGAAAGTGTAGAGGACAGACAGGTAAGTAATCATAGAAAATGTTAATCATGAAATGCAAATTTCTGCGAAGCTAAAGATACGAGATAACGAATCAACACAAGCGAGGAATCTTGTATTTTTAGATTCGAAGAAATTTCCATTCCACGGGCCACAAATTTTTTATGATTACTAAGCTATCAGATAATATTTATTTGTGTCATTAATATAGCTTTGAAGCTGAACCTAAAGTTTCGAATGTTCATGTGAAACGTAATATTAAAAATGTCCTCACCTAAAATCCAAAGCTTGAATTATGTAGTTTTTTTAACAAAAATATGTATAAGATTTTATTTATATTTTTTGGGGTGCCTTTAGATGCTATAAGAAGCGCCCATCGGGCGGCGCAGTTGATAACCAGTTATTTTTATAAAAAAAAAAATTTACTCATTTTGTCTTCGAAAAGAAAACATAAAGAAGACGAAATTCGAAAAAAAGTTTGAACATTAAAAATAATACAAAAATTTGTTCACCAATTTTGCATGTTTCACGCTGAGAATTCATGGTGAAGATGAAGTTAAATGAAAATATATCACCTAATCCTATCAAACAACAAACTATTCATCAACTAATCGTAAATAAACAATAATTATATGCAAAATATTTGTGATAAAATTGAAATGTAGAAAATCTTTTATTTTCCTATTTTATACATATATATTTATCATAATATATAATTTTACACTGATAAGTAAACAATTAGCTCGTCTCGAATAGGTATAACTATAATAAAACAAATTTAAAATTTTAAATTATTTTCTTTCTAAACTTTTGTCTTGTCACTGTTTACAGTACATTTTTTAGTTAGCTATTATTTATATCCATTGCATTTCAAAACAGAAAATTTCAATCCAGAAAAATTTATTTGTTGAGAAAATGTTGTCACAAGTTAGTTAAAAAGACGAGGAAATATGATTCTAAAAACAATATAAATATTGTACACAGTTTGAGAATAAGATGAAAAACGCTATTGTTCACAACTTCCTCATTTTGAAACTACACTCAGAAAAAATTTTTGTTTGAATCAAACGAATTCTTTCTTTGATATAAGGTCTAACAAATATTGAATTTATTTAAAAAAATATTCGTTTGATGCAAACAAAACTTATTTAATTCAAACATACCATTGTTTGACTCGAGCAAATTATATTCGAATCAAACAAATGGAATCTTCAATACAGGATAAAAAAATGTTCGTTTCATTAAAAAAAAAACAAACATTTTTCTGAGTATAGCGTGAGTCCGTAAAATCTCACCATAATGAGACCTAACTTAGCCATGATGAGAAACGTCCAAGTTGACAAATTTAATGAAAATATTTTTGTTTGTGTAAAATAGTGAAGCGAATTGTTGAAATTTATATTTGAGTTTTCACTTCTCCGTTAAACTAAATATTCCACAAAATTTGGTTTAATAATTATATCAATTTAAGGTAAAAACAATAGTCATCCGCTCAGCAACGTGGCCATTTGGCTATAAGTTTGGACTATTATGCTCGACTATGTATTTTAATAGGCGCTCCTCGAAACTTTAATTTGAACGGTTAATGTTTTCTATGAATTTCTGGAAAAAATCAAAAAAATTTATTTTGTCAAATACTAACCTACTAAGGTGCAGGTATCAACCAGATTTCTGTTTAAATAAATAATCTGCTGTGAGTTGTTTTATTATTGATTAAATAATAAAGTGAATAGATGCATATACTTTATAATTATCTAGGAATTATTTTTATCCGTGATTTTTCAACTAAAACCAGGTTCAAGAATGCATTTACCCTTGCTTCTGCCATTTATACCAAAATCGTGTGCTAAAAATTACTGCACCTGCTTGAAGACAATTTTCGCATCTCTGTTTAGGTTGTTACGCCTCAGGATGTGAAATTTAATAAGGTATATATAAAATTATCATGAAATTTAGCTTATATTTAATAAAGTTAATAGTGTGTCAAATACATCATTTATAACTATATGATGTTCAGATATAAACTTCATATCATTTTTAAGTAAGCGATGACGGAACCAAAAAATTACGACTTCATTGTGAAAGGATCTGGTTCTGCTGAATGTGTTATAGCGAACAGACTCACAGAAAAAAATGATTAGATGTTGGTAATATATCATAATTTAAAAATATTTTCAATGGAAATATTTTAATTGTAGCAAGAGGCGAAGAACCATTTGCTGCTAAAATGCCTGGCTTTTTTGCAACTTTTAAACACAGCAATTTTCTGGAATTATACAACCAAAGCAGAGGAAGGATCATAGTAAGTAACCAAAGGCTGCAGCCGTCTTTGCCTTCTAATAATTTATAAATGATGAAGACAATTTTTATTCAAAATTTGTAATTTAAAAACATAGGAAAACCCTATTCTGGTTTCTGGGGTAGACAACTTTTTATGTGGAGCTGTGTTATTGATTGAAAATGATAATGCGTATCAGCATGTTTCCGCTTTTCGTAATTTCAGCCAATTCGTTAATTATGAAAGTCCTCAAATAGAGCACTCTTTGTTTACTAGTTTCCTTACTAAATTATGACCGCATAGAGACCCTTGATTTCGCCTTTCTCTTTTTTTTTTGCTATGGTAAAAGTGTACCGAAAAAATGCACACAAAGCTGAACACAGTCAACAACACTGACAAAAGATGCATTGATGTGTATAACCTGAATCCTCTATTTTATTTTCATTTGATAAAGGAATGTAATTAATATTACAATTTTCGAAAAAACGCTTTTTCGGGAACCCATTGAAGCCCATCACACATGTTGACAAGAGGATCGAGGAAAAAAATAAATTTTAGCTTCAAGACCATATGCATATTCAGCGCAACAATATACGAGGCTCAAAAACAGTTATGAAATTGTGCTTAGAGAATTGCTAATCTCTACCAAAGTCGTGAGTTTGATAATTTTTTTGATTGCTGCGTCATAATTCCGTGCATATTTCTTATGATGTTCAGTGAACATGCGCATGCGTAATAAAACTTGTTTCTTGTAATCTCTTTTGGCGTCATTAAAACGTTTCAGTAAACTTTTTATATTTTTACATTATTCATATTCTGACATATTTCCCTCAGTTCTTGTTTCAAAGAAACTAAAGTGTTCTCGAAAGAAAAATAAAAAATCATAAAATTGCCGGCTCTTCAATAACGTATAAAGATCTTTGGTTTCGTCTTTTTCTTCTTGCCTTGTCAAATCTTTGCAAAAAGCACACAAATACGAACAAACTCAGAACGTATATATTCGCAGTAAAATATTAATTTTTTTGATTTCCAATTTGCTAGGGTGCAGGTATCAATTACTAGATTTTGGTTTGAAGGAGCCTTCCACTGTGAGATAATTTATTATTAAATAAAGAGTAAGGTAAGAGAATTTTCGTTTAGATCGTTCGAAACAATAATATAAAACGTTATAGTTGTAATTTTCGTTCTTTACGTGGTGGACATGTATATGACTAGTAACACTTTAGAAAAGTAATATAGTTTTTTCCGATTTCAAACAATAAACTTCGAGAGGAAATTTACATATCCCGATCAAAATCAAAATATTATTTTTCGTAGCTTCGTAAATACTTGATAATAGAATTGCTCCATGTTTCATAAAATGCACATGTTTTCTAGACATGAAATATTCAGAGCGGGTTTTATTTTTAACTGTTGAGAGATAAGAGTCATATGATATATATCATATGACATATGAGACATATAAAATATGTCCAAGGACATGAATCTCATATACAAATTTTTGAACAATTAACTTTACTGTTCATCGTTAAAGTGGTTTTATTTGAAAGTCGGAGAAATAGTTTAATGAAAACCTTCAACCGGGGTAGTTGTGGATCAAGCTGGGTTATCATAGATGAAATAGGTTTTAATTCTTTTGGCGGACATAGTGAACTTTTAGAAATTTCGCACTACGTCAATTTGTAGCGCGAAGTCTGCTATATATTGAACTATAATAAAATTTCACCAAGAAGTCAAAAAAAATTCAGAAAGTGGTGACTGTCGAATCACGAAGGCAAGAAATTTGAGAAACTTCTACTTGAAGAATAATTTAAATGAAGGGGGATTTTTTTGTAGTGACATTTGTAGGATATCTTGAGAAGACTGTTAACAACAGTTATATATGGTACGGTTGACAGTTGTTCAGTATTGCTACAGAGTAAATTACTAATCTTAATAATTTATGCTATAAATTATATACAACATTTAGGAATTTTTCGTAACCTATATACCCCGCATAGTTTCCCCTATCTATGAATTTAATTTATGAGTTAATTTTTTTATCTATGATTTTGTAACTGAAGAGTTGCAGTACAAAACTAGATAACTAACATTTTTCCCGAAAATGGGTTTTTTGCATAAAAAATGGTTTAGAATCAAATACACGTTATGTTAAAAGGATTTATTTGAAATCTTGTTTGTAATACAGTGATAAAAAGATTGGCGATTCAAAATATAACCGGCTCTTTATACTCACATCCCATCTTCTTCTTCTTCCTTTTATATTGCTTAACCACATACCTCTACAATGTACGACTGAATTCTGTATAACCGTTGAATTTCAAATGGAAATTTAAGAGTATTGTTTTTTAAAAACATACACTTTTCTTTTTTTGTGGACCTTACAGGTAAAAATCTGCTATTACGGTGCGATACCGTCAGAATAAATCTTTATTCTTTCAGAAGAAAATGATAATTTTCAGTGAAATTTTCTTTATTCCTATATAGCATCCCCATATCTAGGGAGTAATTTTTTATTTTATTTTCAAAATGAATATGAGATTTTTAATCGCTATCCACAATATGATTTTCAAAACCTATGAAGTTTCAACCTCCAATTTCTTGATTAGTTTACTCACGATCCATAGCCGAGTCTGTTTTAATTTTAGTTTCCTGTCACTTTGAGATTGTCAATTCTTACATTATATTTCTCAGAACCGGATAACATTTTTTGATCACACTTTTTTGGTCTACATTCAGAAACACTCTAACTCAGAAGTAGACTTCTGCCTCATCTTTTATGGTGATTTTGATTTTCCAGAATGTTTTCTCGCTCTCTTAAAAAATTTCGATTTTTTTGGTTATCTAGATCTATACTGCAACCATTTAACTGCGATCAGGTATCAGGATGCTTCTGCCCTCACTTCTGCCTTTCATACCAAAGTCGTGTGCTGAAAATTACTGCACATGTATGGTAACAATCTTTACTTCTCTGCTGTGGGTTTTCTGGCCTGAGGATGTGGAATTTGATAAGGTAAATATAATCATCAAGCGAGGAAATTAATATAAAACAAATTATTTGATCATTCATATTTTTTCTTTGGTTTTGATTTGTTAAACGATGTTGAAAGCTTGAATTTCTTTCTTCTTTGAAGCAACCGAAGATGGAACCAAAATATTACGACTTTATCGTGGTAGGAGCTGGCTCTGCTGGATGTGTTGTAGCAAATAGACTTTCAGAAATTAAGGAGTGGAATGTAAATATATAATCATTTCAAATATTTTCAATTTAAAAATTTGGATAAAGAAGATGTTAATTTATACATTTTTTATAGGTACTACTACTCGAAGCTGGAGGAGAGGAACCAATTGCTGCTGATATTCCTGGTTTCTTTTTACAACTTAGAAAAACTGCCATTGAATGGAATTATACAACTCAAGCAGAAGAAGGATCATGCTTGATGAACAAAGGCTGCAGCCTGCCTCGTGGAAAAGTATAATTAAAAGTTTTTAGTATATGGTATAAAATTGTTCATATGGAATAATATACAATGCAAAAATGATAAAAAATCACAAGGAATTGTGATTACGAATTTGTATTCAATTTCTAGGTGATGGGTGGTTCAAGTTCACATAATACTATGCTGTATCTCAGAGGTAATGAAGATGATTACAATAGTTTGGCCAGACAGGGAAATACTGGGTGGAGCTATAAGGAAATTTTACCTTATTTTAAGAAGTCAGAAGACAACACAGACCTAGAGGTACAAAGATCACTGAATAATTCACTGAATAAGTTTAGTTAGGATTAAATATTGATGATTCAAAATTTTGTTCAGATCGTCAGACAGAACCCGGGCTATCATGGAACTGAAGGATATCTCACAGTATCAAAATATCCTTTCCTCTCTCTAGCAGGAAAAAAAGTAGAAGAAGCTTTCAACGAACTCGGATATGCGACTAAAGATATAAATGCCAAAAGTCAATTAGGTATAACTAATCCACAATTAACTATAGACAATGGTGTTCGTAAAAGTACCAATGCAGCATTTATTCGTCCTATTCGAGGAACGAGGCCCAACTTGATAGTCAAGAATAAGATCTACGTAACTAAAATTTTGATAGATCCAGTCTCGAAAAAAGCTACTGGTGTTGAATATAAATCGTCATCCACTGGAGTTCCTCAGTATTTTAGGGCAAAGAAAGAAATAATTGTATCAGCAGGTGCTATAAACTCACCAAAGTTATTGATGGTTTCGGGTGTGGGACCAGCTGAAGAACTTAGGAAAAATAGAATTAAAGTCATTCAGAACTTATCAGTTGGTCGCAATCTTCAGGATCATTTCACTGCTTTAGGTGTTTCTGGAATAAGAAAAAAAGTGATCTCGGATAATTTTGTCGAATGTAAAGAAAAAGTAGAAAACTTTACCTATTATGCAAGAACGCAAAAGGGAACTTTCTCCGCATTGGGCGCTGCCTTTCTTATAGCTTATGTTCGCACGGAGTATGAAAAAAACAAGAACGTCCCAGATATACAATTAAACTTTAATGTTCCAAATGAAAATAAATTCTCTATCCTAACAGTATTGCTTACCCCCAATAGTAGAGGTTTCATGCTTCTTAATGCTACAGATCCAGTCTGGGGGTCACCTTTGATATATCCTGGATATTTAACTGCCGAACCAGACCTAAAACGTATCATTCAGGGTATTCGAATTGGGCTCAGTGTATTCAATACTACGACTATGAAAAAGTATCAATTCAAACTTGACGATACCCCTATGCCTCCTTGCGATAAAATTAAATTCAACTCAGATGAATATTGGATATGTGTGGTGAGACAATTTGCTTATCCATTTCATCATCTGGTTGGAACATGCAAAATGGGTCCTGAAGGAGATTCTGAAGCTGTTGTTGATCCAAGGTTAAGAGTTTATGGAATTGAAGGCCTAAGAGTTATCGATGCGTCTGTCATTGCAGTTCTTCCGAGAGGAAATACGAATGCAATAACAATTATGTTTGCTGAAAAAGGTAGTGACATGATAAAAGAAGATTATAATATATGCAGGGAAAAATGAAGATTGAGGCAGCAAAACAATACAAAATGTAAAATTTTATTTGAAATAATAAAATTACACGATATTGTATTTTTTGTGCATAAATAATTTATTTCATTATAAATAGGAAGGTAAACTGAAAAACATTCTTTTAGTCAAAGAAGTGTATGGCCTTGGATTCGTTTCTTAACAATACAAAAAAGACTTAATTATCTCTTCTGGCATTACAGCCAGAAGTTTTGGTAGTCATTTTATTATTTTGAAAATTGCAGCGTTGGAATTCTGTGCAATTTAAAAAAAAAAAAAAAATTATCATACAACAAAACTTCATATCTCTGAAAAATGTATGCTTCGTAAAAATTGTTTCTTAATCTCTTCAGTGTTATTAAAAAGATTCACTTATCTTTTCTCTTTTTCTCGCATTATAATACTGCAGCATTTTCTCTTTGGTTCCCTTTCCAAAGAAACGAGAGTGTTCTCAGAAAAAAATTATTGATTGAAAGTTATAATGTATATCATAAAGTGAACGCATCTCAGAACATCACCCAATCCATTCATTATGCTATTCACGAAAAGTGCAAACTTCATTTATATTTTCGGCGGTCTCGCCTTTCTTCTTGCTGTGCCAAATTCCTGCCAAAAAAACGTACACAAACACTTATTGAAGTCAGCTGTCATATTATACAAAATTTTAGACAAATATCATAAATATCTTCGTTTTTCGTCCTTCTCATTCAAAAAAAATAAAATACCAAAATTATTAAAAAGTAAATTTATTTTACTTAAATTAATTTTTTAGTACATACGGCTTTTTATTTGAACTTAAAATTCATTAGTAGAGAATTGTTCTGGAACATGAAAATTGTCGGTACAAATAATCCTTGGTGTTCACCAGTTTTCAAATAGTAAAAAATAGGTCAATGCATCAAATCAGTAAGAATTTTTTCTCAACAAATTAACGATATTCACTTATGACCAATAAAATCTCACAATTTAGGGCATGTCCGACTGAACTATTTAAAATTGAAATTTCGGTATCTGTAAACAGTAGGCCTTGTGCATTTAAGAGCGGAAAAATATAGCATACAGATGAGATAAAAAATTGAAAACCGATGTACCAGGAAAAATATGTTGAAAAAAATCTTCAATATGGCTTTTAATGGCTGCTCCATCACTCAAATTTGATCAAATGACTATATATATATGAAATCTTTTTTTATTCGCAACCAACATACAGTTGAACTGTGCAATGTTGGTCACTCCTGGATTAAACGACGTATGTGCTTGGCAAATGTTTGATTTATGCTGTCAGAGTGAGAACATAATTAGTGGTTAAAATGTATAAAACAGCAATTAAGAAGATTAATTTGTCAAATATTTGCAAAAATAATGAAAAAAAACTTAGTTAACTTCAATTTCGAAATTACCCTCCCACCATCAGTTCTAAAAATTGTCCCAATAATAAAAGTATACATTTTTCAACTGTATGTTTGTTCTGACTATAACAAAATATACAAATAATTTTATATAATATAAATGATTTCTTCTTCGTTGTATTTATGTATATTTTTGCTTTATCAAATTTTAGGGATAAAGAAACAACAGCCTAAATTGTTGGATCTTTGGTGAAAATAATACGCAATTGATACAATTGATAGGAAGATACGATTAAAAATGAACTTTTTTTAAATATTATGACATGAGTATTTCATTTGTATCATATTTTTTGTGAAATTTGTTCAGGTTTACTTTGTGTTAAAGGAAGCTTTGTAATAGAAACAATTTCCAAAAAAAATTAATTCGTCTAATTAAACGTTGATGAAGTAAAATCTGTGTATACATGTAGCTGTGTGTATGCGTGTGTGTGAATGTCACACTTTTGAGTGAACATGATAACTTGACGGCTTATTTTCATCACTAATATGTCAAAACTGACCAAAAAATTACAATGGATCTATGGACTCGAAATTGATTATACATATTCAGGATCTTCATGCGCTA
Organism: Andricus grossulariae; assembly: GCA_011634705.1. Classification (NCBI taxonomy): domain Eukaryota; kingdom Metazoa; phylum Arthropoda; class Insecta; order Hymenoptera; family Cynipidae; genus Andricus; species Andricus grossulariae. Next base: position 92,811,534 of record JAABKJ010007545.1, on the reverse strand, counting down.
CTTTTCAACAGAGTTCTGTTTTCGATTTTCAAACTTTTTTCCGGTTGTATATTTGTCTTATTTCTCATCGAAAATTGCGATTATTTGAGAAAAAAACCTTAATTTTTTAGCATTATTCAATGACAATATTATTGAAAATAATGCTAAATTGTTTAAGCAATTATATTTGTTCACTTGTATAATAATTATCTCAGTTTGATTACAAAGTTTGAAGTAAGTGGGAAAACACCTAATCATCAGTAAAAGTTGGTATTTTATGTATTACAAACAATTTTTATTTAAAAAAAGACGCAAAAAAATCATAATTAGCCCTAAAAACTCGCGAAACACAATTTTTCACTCGTGGGCTTTTTTGGGGTCCTATAAATAGACTTAGGGAGTGATATACAAAAACTCAATTTGGATTTGTATTTCATCAATAATTTTGAAAAAAATGTTAAATCTCAGCTCAATTTACCTAATATTGACGATTTTGAATGGCAAAAACGTCTGTTTTTCTTATGGTAGTAGCGTGCTACTTATGCCACCTTTATCTCATTACTAGTACATCACTATAATAACTTTATATTTTCAACACAGCATATTTTTTGATAACTTGAAAATCGTGGCTTCCAGGGGAGCAGAGAGTGATGAAAAATATGTTGTTTATAATTGAAAAGTTTTATTTTGTGCCAGAAAGTAATAAAAAAATTTCAACAAAGAAAGTGTAATCAGGCACGAGGGGAATAAGTATCAACTTGAACTATTGAAGTACATTTAAGTTTTTAAGCCACTAAAGATTAGTAGAAAATTATAAATTCGAGTTGTCCGGATCTTTGCTAATTCAATAGTGGAAAACTAATGGCTTGGTAAAAAAAATTACTTCCGACTGTATATAATAATTTTAAAAAAAGTTAAAAACATGAAAAACGTGAAAAATGGACAAGTTTAATCAAACAAGGCTATGATGTACTATTCTTATCTCTATTGAAACAAGGCCATATTGTGACATTGTAAACGTGACTTAGCCTGTCTCAATTTAAAAGCACTGAGAACTGAGAAGTTTTTAGACTCTTTAAATTACATTTGATCAATGTACTCGAAATTCATCATTCGTATTCAGAGTCTTCATGCGCTACTTTTCAACAGAGTTCTATTTTCGATTTTCTAAATATTTTCGGTTGTCGATTTTCCTTATTTTCCATCGAAAATTGCAATTATTTAGCAAGCATAGTGAAAATTATTCGCTTTACAACAGCATCATCATTTAATGCATTTAATGCATATTTCTTGGTAAAAATAAATGAATATACTAAGGACTGTATATGAAATAATTAAAAAGGTTATAAAAATGGAAAACGTGAAAAATATAAATGTTTAATAAAACGACGGAATGGTGTCACATTTTTAACTTTATCGCAAAGATAAGTAGGTCATACTGATGAATTGTTGACGTGACCTAGTCTGTTTTCATTTTCAAAACATTGCCTTCTAATTGTTTCAAAAAAGATAGGAAAACTAAGCATTTTTTAAATTACATTTAATGACTGGGTTATACATTAATTGGGCATATTCAGAGTCCTTACGCGCTACTTTTCAACAGAATTCGGTTTCATATTTTAAAATTTATTCAAATTTGCAGTTGTGTCAAGTATTGATAGAAAAAATTCAAAACATAAATAAATATGCTCATTAATTGTTTTCATTTATAATAATTGTTATAAAATAGAATCAAGAGAGTTTATAAACAATAAACAAATTTATTAGTGGTTAGTATAGGTTTTGTAATACTTCGAGGAAAATTATGACACTGGATGATTGCTTATTAACAAATGAAAAATCTAATTTTTGTCCTACCTTTTTAACAAAGGGTGTTTCGAGGAACACTTAGTGCATACAGAAGTATTAGTGATGACTAAAATCAAATTAAAAACATGGATATTGAATTATTATATTGAATATTATATATATATATATATATATATATACCAACCGAGCAATTCACGCCTACCCCGAAAGGGAAACGGCTTAATGATATAATAATAATAATAATAATAATAATAATGATAAACGCCCATCCGTCCTCAAGTAATCATGACACGCCTTTTTCAACTCTAAAAACGCCCATCTCACCTCAAGTAATCATGACACGCCTTTCTTAACTCTAAAAACTCCCATTTTATTGATGTAAATAGCTTTGACCACGCCTTTATCAAAACGAAAAACGCCCATTTCACTGATTTAAATAGCCTTTGCCATGCCTTTATCAAAATGAAAAACGTCCAGCCCACCTCAAATAATCATACCACGCCTTGTCCAACTCGAAAAATGTCCATTTCGTATAATAAAGCTTTCACAAATGTCTTTTTAAAATATGCTATATAATAAAATAACATTTGAACCTTTTTTTCAAAATAAGCATAAAAAAATTGAAATTTTCAGAACTTTTGGAATAAATATCATAAAATCAAATTGAAAAAATGGTTTCGTATATTACTAACTGTGGAGAACAATTTTATTTTATTTATCTGCAAGTAAATATTTGACGGTGTAATTTGTACCGGATCTACAAAAGTATTTATGAACATTTCCTATTCTGAGAGTTGCTGTTGATAAGAGATTTTTCGCGGATGGTGTAATTTTCCAATCTGACAAGTTAATCGTTTCCTTTTATTTCACTGGAAACAAGTAGCAAAAAAAAAACAAATAAATTAACAATAAACTTGTCAACCTTGAACATATTATCGCATGCAGCATTCTCAGGAGAGCGAGAGAAGAACGTTACGCGAACCAAGTTATTAAGTAGAAGACGAATGCTTTCGAGTTGCACGATCCATGATTATTCACGCGAATCCGAGGCACGTACTTGTGGCAGCTGGAAGGGATGGGAATTTTTCACATTTTCTTTTCTTTTATGGTATCGCAAAACGACATGAAACCGCGTCTCATCCGTGCCAGCCAGCGAAGCAGACGAATACCGGATACTCTTGTTTGTCGGTGTCATTGGTACTCGCTGCCACGATTTCAGGCGAATCATGCAATATCACCCGATCAAATCGCAATGATTATTGACTATACATATATATGAAGACTTTACTAAAACTGATTGGGACCACGAAATTCCAATTCCCCGGTAAATTTTACATAAAAATGTATAGTTTCAATGACTTTAATGAAAACTTGGTGACATGAATGTTTGTCTTTTGTGAATCCGACATGGAGGTCCCCATATTTGAATCACATGTGTTCTCTACAAGTGAGAAAAATATTTTTACAGGGTTCCAAGACAAGGTTGTAGATGTTTGGAATTAGGATAAATTGCAATTTGCAATTATGAATATCATTATCTAATGCAAGAAATGAAGGTATGAGGTGTGGAGCCATAAAAAGAGTTTTCCATTCATGAAATATGATAAGACGCATGCCTGACACCGAGACTGAGGCGAAGAATTGAATAAGGATATAATATGTAGTATGCGTGCGTTAATCGCCTTCTCGTTGATTATTATTAAATCCTATATATGGCTCGATCAAAAATTAGCCGTACACCTGTTTGCACCAAGAAAGAGACAGAAAAGTCATTAGGTCAGTAAAACGACCTTGGCATTTGAAAAGTGTCCAGCAATCTTGCAAGTCTTACTTGGCTAACCTTTTCTCAGGAAATTTTTTACGCTCGAAGGCTCATACCGTCTGTAAATCACTTTTCCGAGCAAATGCTTGCTGATGCTCATCGGCCCTTACATTTTAATTGCAGATTACAAGTTGCTTTCGTTTTTATTGCAAATTATTAAAAACAGGAAAAAATTTAACGCGGGTAAAGGTGGGAAATTAATTCCGTCAGGAACCGAAAGAGGAGGATTTTGATTTATTTATTTTTTAATTTATTCAATAATAACTACTTGCATTGTTTAAGGTCAGGTAAATCTAGCTCTTGAGTTGGTAATCTCTAAATGCGTGGTCTACTATAATTGAAGGGTTGGGTACAAAAAGGGCTTTTGTCTTGCACAAGAATTGCATTAATGCAACGTTCAAGTCTTCAATTACAGTTTACACGGTGTTTTCTTTCACTCCCTCAATAATTGTCCCTCAGTGCTCGGAGATAAGCACTTCAAATTTTCTTGACAGAAAAGATTTGATTTCAAACAATTTTGAAATATTTTAACGAATTTCTAAACATTCTTAAATATTTCAAAGGTTTCTGATTTGGAACAGGGAATTGTGGAAAAAAAATTATAATTCTGAGTTTGAACATCAGATAATTTTCAGGGTTTTGTAGCCACAGGTAGAAACCCTTATACCTTATAGTTTCGGTCAGGCGTCCGTCCGTCGTACGGCTCAATATGCAGATAGGGCCCAAAACTGATATAGGACCCAAAATTGACATTTGGCCCAAAATTGATATCGATCCCAAATTCGACATAGTGCCCGAAATTGACATAGAGCCCCAATTCGGCATATACGACCCAAAATAGACATAGGGCCCAAAAGTGTTATATGACCCAAAATAGATATAGGGCCCAATACGGACATGTGGCCTAAAACTGAAATAGGGCCCAAAATTGACTATGACTCCAAATTGTCAAAGGACACAATATGCCCATAATTGGCATAGGAACAAAAATATAAGCACCTAAACTCTAAAGCTACGAAATCAAGTACGAAACGCTTCGAGAAGAATAAAAATTATGTTCCAATTTTCGTCTTAAAGTCTAAATTATAATTATTTACAGAAATTCCCTGTTCAAAAGTCGAAATTATGATTCTTTACGGAAATTCCGTGCCGCAATGGTCAACATTATATCTCTTTACTGAAATTCCCTGCCCCAAAGTCAAAATTATAATTCTTTATGAAATTCCCCGTTCAAGAGTCAAAATGATCATTCCTTACGGGAATTCCCTGTCCTAATTGTCAAAAACATATTTCTTTATTGAAATTCCCTGACCCAAAGTCAAAATTATCATTCTTTACGAAATTCCCTGTTTAAAAGTCAAAATTATCATTCTTTACGGGAATTTCCTGTCCCAAGTGTCAAAATTATATCTTTTACTGAAATTCCATGTCGCAACTTAGAATTATAAGTTTTTTTTAGAAAATTCACTCTTTCAAGTCAGAAGTGTAATTCTTTTGGTAAATTACCTATTATAAGTGAGAATAATGACTTTTTCACAATTTCACTGTTCCAGCTCAGAATTAGAGTAATAAAATAGATATGAAACCACTTTTAATTTGCATATTAGTACATTCGGGAGAGAAATCCCGGCCACTAAATAAAATTTTCGGTCATTTTCTGTTTTTTCCGCAGTTAACAAAATTTTCGATCATTTCGCGGTTTTTACGATTTTCTGGTTAGGTAGACACCCTGATCTTTAATTCGTTTGTTGTCCATAATTTTAGGATTGTACAATTTTAATAGATATATACATTTTAGTTTTACAGAGATATAAGTTATACCTTTTAGTTTCATAAACCTAAAAACTCGTTGAAAAATTTTCCTGATTGTTTATAAATGTTTAAAAATGCAAATAGATAATTGGCTACTTATTTCTCGGAATTGATGATCTCGTTTAAAAATATATTTTATAGACTGAGTATCTTTTACGTTTCATCATTAGAGCCTAATAATATGTTTTTACTTGCGTTTTTATGAGCGTCGTAATTTTTTGTATTAGTTGAGCATGAGAGCCTCCAAATTGGGGAAAAACTTGAATAAATTATCAATAACTTTAGAGCCTATTGATTTTCGATAAAAAGTATGAGGAAACGTGATTTAAATCTCTCTGAATATTTTGCAATGAACGAAAAAGATCTACATTTAATTTTGAAGAAAAATGTAATTTGAACTAAAATTAAAAAAAGAAAATTTAATGAAGGTATCAGAAATCTTTTACACTTACTGAATTGTGATTGGTTATAGTTTCCTTAGTCACGTTTCTCATTTTAGTTTTTAATGCAACAATTACAAATCTAATAACAGTGAGAACTTGGTTATTTGAAGAAATAAATGTTTGATAGCGGGAATAATAACTCAATTCACTTTCATGCGACATCCGAGAAGTGAAATTAGAACAATTTTAATATAAATTTAAATATCCTAATTAAGCAACAACACTGTCCTACAAAAATTAATCTTTTGTTTTACCACCTAAAAACAATTCTAGTTGTTAAAGTCACGTACACTTGATTTGTTTTAAACCCACATATATATCTGTCTCACATGACAATACACATAATTAATCTCAAAAACTCAATTATTCTACGTCAATGAACAAAAGATTCCCACGCGTAATCTTTGCCAGTGGAACTGGAAGTATCTAACTATGTGAAAACTATATAAACAAATATGTTGGAATGTGTGACAAATATTCCAAAGTTCAAATATTTGAAAATGATTAATTATGGCGATGTTATTCCTCTCTATAAAAAGGAATTGTAAATAAAAATATAAAGGAACTGCCTTAATTTATATTAAGAAATTAAGAATGATATAGAAAGTATAGGAAAGATTACAGATAAAATTTCTAAAGAATGATCTTACAGTAAAGGTTAATGTAAAGTGATCCTACATAGAGAGTTGATTGGAGACGAGAAATGAATGTCCCTTTGGTATATCGTATCAGGCATGTAATGTATGCTCCAACGACTTTTTTTTCAACCATATCCCTCCATCTTTCGTCTCTTTTTGACTCGCGTGAAAACCGGTCCTTGAGGTAGAGCTGCTACTTACGACAAACACACCGACTTTTAATTTTTAAGGAGAACCTGCTTCCAAACTTGGAAAAAGATACATCTTCAAAGATTGCAAGCCGAAAAAGCTTTGCTGGTAAATCGAAAACTGAGAATTATATAAATAAAAAATGGTTGATATTCTAATAAATTTCAAGTCCTGGTTTCGAAGTGATATGCTTATTAAAATTTCAAGGTTGACGACTTACGGACTCTGTAACCGTTGCATGTGTAGCAGAGGCAACAGGTAGGAGGAAAACGATTCGTGATCACGAAAGGTTGCAACGAAAATTATTGTAGACATAAAGTGGTTACTAGATCATCACAGAGTTTGAGATCAAATTTGTTAATGGATTTTCCGGCATCAGGGAGCAAATTGCTTCTTATATTTCTATACCGTTTCACTTTCTATTAAACAAATCTTTCCAAATGTAGACTTAAATGAGATGTTTCGTATTGAAGATTTCTTAAATCGAGAACAGAAAACAGTTCAAAACATAGTGTTCAAAATTGTACCATTTGAACATTTAAACCGAATGTCAAGTTGGATCTGTAAAAACGATTTCAATTTTGAGAAACATCCTTCACCTTCTTTTATTGAAATTATTGGGGCCGTAGGCATTCTTTAAAAATGATTAATGAGCCATTTGTCATTGCAGTAAAACTAAGCTCTTTAGACGCACACCAATTAGTACTGGACGCGCTAATTCAAGTCTGCATATTTTTTTTGTTTGGAGTTTGGAGAGCGTTTACCGTTTCCGAACCACCTGTTTTGAGATCAATATCTTTGTGTTTCCCTTGTCCTACTTTTTTTTCTTCTTGCTCTCTCTCTCTCCTTCTCTCTTGTATTATTTTCATTGAGAGGGAGATCTTTTATTCGCAGAATGTATGCCAGAATTTTCTCCCATTCTATTCAAAACTGCAGAGCCTGGATCGAAGGGTTCCAAAGATCGTAATCGCTTTACACGAATGCTACACTTGATCCTGAAACCGGTTCCACAAGGATTCTCAAATCGAGCACGCACTTATTAGGCGGCTTGGTTGGATGGTTGGGTGTGAATGGAGAATGTGTGCGTGAACGCACCTACGTCACGCACACGGAAATACCTGGTCGAAAATCGTTCCACGTGGAAATACGCAATGAGAAAAAGGTTTGTTTCCATCAAAAACATCATCTTTCTTTAATTAACGATGTTGCTGGGGTTTCCTCTCCTGGTCTAAATTCTTTATTACTTCAAACGAAAATTTTGAAACATTTAGCTAAGTAACGTTTTTGCCCAACGCCGGAGGACGTCATCAGCAAAAACAAAATTTCATCTGAAGAACACGTTCTATAGATCTATCATCAATAAAAGGACATCTTTAGATGCTTAATAAACATTTTTAGTTAGAGTATGATTAGGTTAATTTTTTTTAAATAACGCAGTAGATTAGAAGGTTAAAAACGTTTTGGCTTTTCATGACTTTTTGTTGCGATTTTAAATTAAATAATAAACATGTGTCAATCAGGGAAAACCCGGCAACATCTTTGGGCATGGAATTTTATCTGGCCAAAATCAATAACATCAAAATTATATATTCTTTCTTTGTTATACATAGTTTGTATTGTATACATTTTATTACAAATAGCCAAAATTGTCCCTATTATATATATTTATAAATAACTAATATTGTTTTCCTAGGTCGCATAATACGGTTATAGTTGGTATTCTGGACGTTCCGTGGCATTCAATCTCAAAAAGTATAAGACATAATTTAAAACAAACATTATCTAAATTTCAGTTAGCATTATATAGTATATTGGTTCCTAACCTTGGTGTGAAAGAAGGAAATCAAATTAGGTTGTTGGACTGACACAGGTCACTTCAGTAATCTGGGGCAAGTGAATTTGTGGTTAGAAATTGAGTCCAACAACCTTAAGGTAACAATATTTTGTTGTTAAATTAACCACAGATTTTCTTCGAATCGAAATTTTTGTTCATGAGGCAGGTATTCGGAAAATGTGTGTTTTATTATGCGTTCATATATAGAAGGAAAAACTTTGTAACAATGCAGCGAGTAGTAAAAAGGTATACAGGAAGTAAAAGAGATATGTTGAACGAAAAAAAATCCATTCAAAGTAATCTTTTTATTTAAATCAAAAAATAATTGTTCATCATAAGCCGTTCATACTATTTCGAATTTTCATTTCAATTTAGCAGCCCCAAATTTAAATGAAAATTTTAATTGCACTTACTATAGCGTATTCGAGCGAACATCCTTTTGCATTACACAACATTGCACAATTGGAAAATATGAGGACTTGAAATTCATGACAGTGCGATAACGTCCTGAGTTCCTAAAATCATATGTGTTTCGATCACGTATATAATTAAGGCTTGGAAAGCCTGAACGCTAATTGACTCGAAATTGAAGTGCATCCTCTGTAATTGTGTAATGAGTCGGAGCAGATCAACAAGATTGTTCCCTGTTCCCTCGTCGTCTCAAATCTTTCAAGTTAAATTCCTACATTTTTTAAAAGCCAAGCACAATTTTCAGTGTAATTTAACAAGAAAAAAGTTAATTTCTTAATTTTAATTGCATTCAATTATCGAACCATTTTCTATGTAGAACAGAATAAAAGTATTGTATTTATATTTGGGTGGGGTATCCAACCTTGTTCGGAATTGAATCTAACCCTGAATTATACCCACACAACAACCGGAAGCAACGATGAAGATATATCACCATTTTTTATTACCGCCATTTCAAATCAATCGAGATGAGCTATAGAATTTATTTTTTACAAACGTTCATCTGTACTAGATCATCATTCATGATTGTAGTATTCTGGGATAAATAGAGAACAACATGTGACCCACAATACACCCAGAAAAAGGTTCTTTTATTCAAACAAAATTTCTATAAATCAAAGAACTTGGAGCGTTGCTATACGAGTATACGGTCAAAGAAAAGTTTCTTCAATTTAAAGAAATTTCTTTGTTACCTTTTTTTTATTTGCATTAAAGACATACGACCATCCACAAATATATTTATTTAAGAATATGACTTATGAAGTGATACTGAACTAGAGATTTTCGATTCGGATTTTCGTGCTGGTTATAAACATTTAGCAGTTAATAAAACTTCCTTAGTGCCTTTTATTTAACTGCCCAAATTTTTCACTCGATATTTCATTTCGTGTAAACACAAGAATAGCGAAAAAATTTCGGCCTTAACCGTATCAATTTTGCATGAAAGTAATGTTTGATTGGTTAGATTTTGACTGTGTTGACCTATAGATTTTTCTTTCCTTTTTCTTTAAGGAATAATTTTCTCTTTAATTCAAAAAAGAAAAACGTCATTACTTAAAAATGAAGAAATTCTTACCCTTAATTAAAGCGTAAATATGAAGAAACGATTCCTTAAATTAAAAAAAATAACTTCTCTCTGGTTGTACTTAATCAATTTTATACATTTTCTTTTGAATATTTCAAACACTGAACATACTTGTAGGTAGCAAATCTCAGGTGTAAAAGTGACATACATAAAAATTAACTCCAGGGGAATTTTATCTTTTGGAGTTATCTAAACGAGAATGACGACCACTAACTCGAGAAGAACAATGTAAGTAAAGTTTACAAGTTCTAAATGTGCGATAGAAGGTGTTTTTTCCTGATATTGCAAGATCTCTTCCAAAATATTTACTTGCAGAAACGTGTCCTGTCACCGTCTCCTTATCCTTATTTTTGCCTTTTTTTTTGTCAGTTATTGTCTTTAATTTAAAAGCTTTTACTGAACTTGACTAATTTTGAAAGCATCCTCCCATTGGAAATTGTATAATTAGTTTTTAACTACTTTGTAGATTCTGAAGTTTAAAAAGCTTTCTAGTTATTAGCAAGAATTTCTAAATGTGATAAAATCTGGAGACAGTTTTCAAACGAGATGCAAACATCTGTATGTATATTGATTGATCATTACGTGCTGCAAGAACCATGACCTAAAAATTCAACAAACTAAATTAACCTTTCACCTATGATGTCTAGGTCTCCGGGACACTTGGATTAATTTAGAAATCGGTTTAACTTTGTCAGATATCTAACTTTTAGTATCAGACATTGAAAAATTCAATTTAAAGGAAAGATCATTGAAAATGTCTATAATTGAAATGAAAAAGGACGATTTAAAACATGGTAAAAATGACTTTTAACTTCGTTTTCTTGAGAATTTGAACAAAAATAGCAGGCCAAGCACAAAACAAAAAATTGTCCTATTTAAGTTCAATTAAGGTTGAATCTTTTTTCAAGAGTTTTTAATGCGATAGCTCTCTAATCCATTCGAGTGTCGACTGTCGATATGCAGCTTGAATCCCGACCGAGAAAGTGACATCCCGGTAGTGAACAGATTTTCGCAAAAAAGGCTCTATTCCTAGTCGTCTTACTTATCCATCAGAAGCGTGTCGAATCAGCGTGCACGCTGATTCGCAAGATTTCACGAAGAGTGTAGGTCAACTGCCTTGGGTCAAATAATTCTTTAAGATTTCATGATATGCATAACAGCTGATCGTGAAATTAAGACTGTAAAAAGGAGACAGTAAAGATATTTTCGGAAAGTATAAACAGTCACTCATAACTTATTTATATTCAATGAAAAGTATAATTTTACAATGATAATACTTTTCTACACAAATACGCCAAAATGTGTCTTTTTATCTCCTTAAAATATAAGTAATCAAGAAATAGTTTTTACTTGTTATGAACATTACAGATCAAGGTTTTTTTTCAATAAGTAACATGATCAATCGCGTGCTACGCGCGCATGTAGTTTTTCCATTTAAGAGGAAAAATAAAGTTTAGTACAAAATAAAAATTACAAATAACCATTCCAAATTACAACAAAAAGTTCATTTTTAACCAAATAGATGAATTTTCAACCAACAAAGATTTTAATTTGAAATCAAAAACAGATTAAATAAATAAATAAAACAAATTTTCAATAAAAAAAGTTGAATTCTCAAACAAAAAAGATGCCATTTTTACCCAAAGAAACGAATTTTCTACCAAATTAATGAATTTTCTATCAAGACGTATTCTCAACGAAATAGTTACATTTTCAATCATAGAGGTGAATTTTCCACTAAAATTATTTAACCACAAAATCAAATCTTATTTTCAAGCTTGGAATTATTTTTGAATATTTCAAAGCTTCTAAATATCACTTAAACTTACTCGAAGTTTTTATACAATTTTGCTTCGAAATCTTCCACATTCTTTTTCGAATTTTTAGGCAATCATTTGAAATGTTTGGAAATATTTTTCAATTTTTTCTTAAAATTCATTTTCTAACATAAATATATAATTTAACATTTTCCCAGGAATCTTAAGAAATTTTTTCTTTAATTTCAAAATTCTTCGAAAGCTTCTGAATTTTTTGTTCAAAAGTTTGAAAAATCTAAATCTTATTTTTTTAAAATTTAAATCTTTTTAGTTTTAAAGCATATTTTTGAAACTTCTAAATATCTCTTAAACTTACTCGAATGTTTTTTATAAAATTTAGTTTTGAAATCTTCTACATTCTTTTTCATTTTACAAAATGAAAAGACATTTGCAATTTTTTCATGAATTTTACGAAAATTTTCTATTCTCTTCTCTTATTTTGATTTTTTGTAATTTTCTCAAGATTTTAATTATTCTTAAATGTTTTCAAAAATTTCAAGTATCTTTTGAAATGATTCAAAGGTTTCCTAAATTTGTTTAAAAACCTGGAAAATAAAAAAAATGTCCTAAAATCTTCCAGATTCTTTTTTGACATATTTTGCAATTTTCAAAATTTAAAATTAATCTTTTAAAATAAAATTTAAATCATTTCTAATTTGATTCAGTGTATACTGTACATATGTATATTACTGTGTCTTCTTAAATTAAGATATTCTAAGTTTTTGTCCATAATTTCATTTTTCTCTTCTATTTGAAAGTGAAAAAGTTTAAAAATTATAGTGTGGTAGCAAAATGTTAAGAACAGAATAATTTCCTAATATGTATTAAAAAAAAATCATTTAAAATTACAATATTTTTATCAATAGTGTTTAGAAACCTTCAGAAAAAAATGTTACACTGAAATAAAATTACTCAATTGGAAATTTGCATTCACTCAGAAAATTCCAAATCTTTATTAATGGATAAATACATATTAATAAAGATTCAAGAACGTAAACAGGTGTATGGTTAAGTTATAAATTAATTCCTATTTATTAATCAATAAAAAAAATTGTATATTGAGACAAAAGTTGAATGCTTTCGTCTTCACAAAAGAAAAGGTACGGAATCAATATTTTTCTCGGGACTGTCCTTATATGTATCGAAAAAATGCCGTTATTTTTACCGAAATTTCGGTAAAAATAGCCACTTTTCTAGGTCCCGCTATTCGCCAGGAAAAAATTTGGCTATTATTGCCGAAATTTCGATACACGTAGCCACGGTCTATTTTCTAGCGGTACCAATAATTTGGAAAAAAATGAAATGTATGATCCACTCTAAAATTTGTAGAATTTGAGAAAACAGGGTTAATTGCATATCGGATACTTTGTCATGAAAATCTGGACTTGAGTTTGAACAAATCAATTAACCAGACGATAAGAATCACGACAAAAGACCTGTTCTCCGGATGTGCCAGTAACAGCGAGTCGCACGGAAAAGGGGTTTTCTAACTTCCTCAACAATTACCCGATTTAAAGTGGCTTCTCGTGTTTGTTTCTACGAGAGTCGCTTCATTATTTAAGGTGAAATTGTAACAAATAAATGGTAATCCTCAAACTTTATAATTCCTTGTTTAAATAGTTCCACTTTTTCATGATTAATTCCTACCACAAATTGCAGAAAATAATGCACAAAATTGAGCATTTGTGTTGCTGCAATATTCTCGAATGACCAGAAGAAATATAATCAAGAGTGGGAGAATTGTAACTTTTTAAGATTTTGAAATACTTTGGGACGTCTTCAGGATGACGAAAATGGCTTTTGCTTTTTATTCATTTGAATGAGGTAAAAAGTAAAAATTTGAAATTAGAATAGAGGTTTTAAAAGTTTTAAGAGTAAGAGGTAACGTACCGAGTCCTTTAATGGCACCGGCAGTAGCCGCACGTGAAAGGAGAAAGATTCCTAAGGTGATAAGGCTTGCTGTCCTGATTCTTCGGAAGTAGGAGCCACCGCTACTTCCGATTGCACGATCACCACCGGAAGCGACGGTGCAGGGCCGCCTTGGCTCCGCAGCCATCGCCATCGCTCACACACTATCACGCACCAAAAATCACAAGAATCACAAAGGGATAATAATACAAATAACAAATAAATAATAAAAGTGGTAGCGCGCAACTAGCGAACTACCGACGCGGCTGCCGGAAATGGGCCCTATTTTGACTTTTTGTGGTGAGTTCCTTGCCGAAGGGAGGGTAACTGACGTGCAACCAAAAGGAAGGGGGATGTATTAAAAATAAAAAAAAACGAGAAAAAGCCCGGCACGAAAAGTCATCGAGCTCAGTCCATGGCTCATGCGCTGACGTTCACCCGGTCGCGGTCAGCAGGCGACTGGCACGAAGACGAAGAGTACAACATGGCGGACCAACCGGGACCGGCTTCAGTCCATGGAGACTCCAACAGGTGAATCATGGGCAATGGGCATGGCCCCCGTCATCATCTCATGCCTGCTGCTGCTGCTGCTGCTGTTTACGTTTACGTTTACGCAGTTTAAAATTTCTATCTCCTTTTTCTTGCATGCCCAATGCCAGGGTCTAAAATGTTTAAAATTTCGGATAACACTATACATCATTTGTATGGTGACTTCCTAATGAAAACACCTATATAAGTCCCTACATAGGTGCCTACATAGGTTCCTATATGGGCGACCAGGGTTCGACCTACAGGAAATAACATATGAACCTGTATAAGATTCTCTATGTAGGAACCTATAGTATAGGTTCCTACATAGGATCCTGCATAAGTCGCTGTAAAAGAACCTATATAGGTATTTTCAGCAGAGCTCTCTCTTCCTCAAGTAAAAATATTGCATTTTCCAGAAAATAGATGAATTTTCAATGAAATAGTTGAATTTTCAATAATATATATTCTGAGGAAAATTTTCACTACTCGTTGGGTGAATTGCCTGCCGCGCAAGCTAAAAAAAAAAAGAAAAAAGGTCATGAAAGTCCGAATTCATGCCTACTCTTGAACAACGGGATTCAAGACCAGCAATAATGGAATTGTTAGACACAAAAAATGATCCGATTCTATTAAGCGACGAGCCTTTTCAACTGCTTTATTTAAAGATTGATGTATTTCCAATGATCTTTTTCGTAATGTAATAAAAATAATAAACTAATTATATATTTATTCAATATGTAGTTTCTTACTCATTATTTACTATTTTCTTAAAAAAAAAATCCATCACTGCCCGAAATCGAGGTTTAACACTGCCTTTATGCTTAACACTGCCTCTTAGAATATGTCCTGCAAACAGATTAAATTTTGACCAGAAAAGACGAATTTTCAACAAAATCTCGAGTAAAAATATTTCGGCTTGAGCTGAACTCGGTTCGACTAGAATTCCACTTGAATACGGTTATGTCTCGCTCGCGGATAGGGGCGAGACGTGCGGGCGAGACTAGAAGTCGTAGATGAATGTCTTACGTTATGGCTTGTGGTTCAAATTCTCCATGGGGGGTACATGCCAAATCGATTTGAACTTTTGTCTTAAGACAAGAAGTGTTATTGTAAGTCACGATAAATATACGGAATTTCTCTTAAAGAAAATGATATTGCCAATTTATGCTTCAGGCTTCTAAACTCTTTAGAGATTATGAAATAGGCTTTAACATTTCGTCGCCCTAGACTCTAGACTGTCTAGAGTTACACTACTCCATGTCCACTTTTTGAAATTTTTGAACTATTATTATTTTTAGGCTCGGTAAGGGTTAAACTTTGTTTGCTAAGAAATGTTTTCCTGAAATTTATTTCCTGGCTGTTACAATTATTAATTAAAATAGTCACGTTAATTAAAAGGTAGAATTATATACTGCCATGTCCTTTCTTACATTGGTATAAGTTAAAAATGCCAACTTCGTAGTGCATATTTTATATGGATAACCTAAGTTCAATTTGAGAAATAACAATTTGCAAAAATATATTTCACCTTAAAAGTAACGATCGGAATATTACTCAAAAGTCAATAAGTTGCGAATAACTCACTTAATTCGAGATATGTAATACAACAGAATAATGTAAACTGTCATTACATTAAACTTTTTACGTAAGAATTTCATTATAACTAGTTCATTTATAAATATTTTGTGGACATGGCGTACTATAATTCTGAGAAAAAATTAATTTTTTTTATTTCATATTACGCCATGTCCAAATCCAATTTTCCACATCAGCTAAAATACATTCAAAATATTATTAAAATTTGTCCTAATATGTTCTTGATCATGCATTATTTTTGACAGATAAACTTATTTCGACATGTGACGAGGTTTTTGTAGAGTATCAAACTTTGAACCTTATTTTCTCAGTTTGACAGTTGAGGGACTTTAGACTTTAGAGTTTAGGGCGACGATTTGCCAGGGTCAAAATTAGAAAAGTTTTCGTTTGTAAATTTTATTGTCCATTATACTCTAACCAGTCTAACCTCTGTAAACTGTGGACCCCACCGGGCGGTGCGGCGCGACAGGGCCTGCCATTCCCAGGAAACAGGTAGATAGGCTGGGACCAAACGTACAGTTGACATTTGCTAAGATGTCAGGTGTCTGTCGATCTCAACCACCGCACTACAGGCATATAAAATTTTCCATAAAAATATTAAAACTGTAATTTTCTGTCTATAGTATCTATAGTGAACTGTTGGCGATAGGAAAAAATGGACAACAATTTTAGATTCGCCATCCAAAGAACATAATTATTGCAGGTAAATAAACTTATTAATTCATCAAAGTAAATACCATAAAGATAAAGAATATAAACATTCTGTGTAATTGTCTTGAGTTAGACTTCAAGACATAAAATAAAGTTTCGCTCGCGGGTAATCGCAGACTTAGCCAAGTCGAATTATTTTTACTCGGGAATACATGATTTTTCAATCAAAGATGCTGGAATTTTTAACTAAAAGAGATTAATTTTTAACCAAGAAGAATAATTTTCTACCAAAAAAGACGAATCTTCAACAAAATACATGAATTTCAACCAAAAAGATTACTTTTCTACTAGAAAATGCGAATTTTATACAAAATACAGGAATTTTCAAAAAAAATATGTCATGTAATTTTTGAGTAAACAGATGAATCTTCAACTAATAAGATTAATTTTCTGCAAAAAAAAAAACGAATCTTCAACAAAATAGACAATTTTCGACAAAAACAATTGAATTTTCGACTGTACTCGTTTGAAAAAAATTAATTTTTAATCAAAAAAATAATTTTTAACAAAACAGTTCAATTTTTCACCAAAGAGATGAATTTTCAGCAAAAAAAAAAAATATATTTACCGAAAGAGACGAATCATCAACAAACTACATACATTTTCCATCAAATAGTTGAGTTTTCAAAAAAAAGATTATTCTTCAAAATTATGAATCTTCAGCCATAAAATTAAATTGTGAACAAACTAATTAAATCCTCAACCAAAACTGATTATTTTTATTCAAATAGTTGCATGTTAACTTAAAAGACAAATTATTAACAAAATACATGTATTCTGAAACAAATAGTTTTATTTTCAACCGCAATTATGAATTTTCAACCACAAAGATTTATTTTGTACACAAAACGACGAATTTACAACAGATTAGTAGAATTTTCAATCACAGTTGAATTTTTAACCGGAATTTTTTAAAAATAAACAATAATAATAAACATTTCTTTAATTTAGCTCATAACAAGAAGGATATGTACACTGTTAAAAATGTTTGCAATTTTAATATAGATTCACTATACATTTGTATATTAAATCTAAAAACTCGGTTTATGAAATATTAATTAAGAGGCTGTATGTTAAATTTCATATATCACATATTTCCTACATGTATATTGATGAACTTTTAGAAAAGTTAGGTAATTTCACTTTCAACAAATTAAAAATAATTATGGCAGTAATTTTTAATTCTAAATGATGAAGCATAATATTTTTTTCTAGTCAAACATAAATCATGCTGGGTTTTCAGTGGAAAAGTTCAATTAAGCGAATTATTACGACACCTAACCTAAAAGCAGCGGTACTCAAGTTAAAATTTTGACATTTACAGTGATTTTTGAAGAAAATTCCACCCGTACGTTGCGCTTTGATTATAAGTAAGAATTGAATCGATGAATTTTTAGTTATTACTTTAGTTATAAATATTAGACCAGATTTGGGTGCATCAAAGAACTTTCAACTTTGACGCACTGTGTTTTACTGTACACGGATATTAATTTTACAAGATGGTGGTATATTAAATTTACTACACGAATATGCATATTGCTTCCATTACATTTATAGTAAATCGCTATAGAAATTTCTAACAGTGCACTTACTTTCCATTCAGCGCCTGAACCTTTAGCTTTACCGGATGTATGTCTTCATCAACAAAAGTTTCAATCCATTCCGAGGCTAATCTATTGTTTGCATTATTTATTGTTTGTATTGATCATTGTTTAAAGTATAGGCTTGACTACCAAGTTGAGGTGAGAAATGTATTTCGCGAGTAAAAATCATGTCTAAAATAATTAACCTGTTGTCGTAAGTAGAGGGTCTCGTTATAACGTCAGCCCCGTCAACCTTCAGTCAATAGAGGGGGAGTATAGGAATAGGATTAGAACCGAAAGAGTCATTGTTGGTTTGCGTTGTATACTGAGAAAGGCATCAGCTTTCAGCAGATTAGCAGTAAGCAAGAAAAAATTTCCCACGTTCTATATGTTCCAATCTTCTCATCCCCGGCCTGCCTCTAGGTACGTTAACAAAAACTCAATACTTTTTCTTTTTTTTAAATTAAGAGTGATTGAATTGAAATAATTATTTTTGAAAAAGCTGTCCTAATTGTTCCACTTTGTTTGATATCGGACGTGAATTTCTAAATTGTTCTAAATTTAAAAGTGGCACTTTTTGTTTCGAGGTTAATGCTTTCTTATAGAAATGAAATAAATTGTTCGCAAACTCAAAAATAATTCGAAAACGATCACGTAAAAGTGGACTGAGTAAATAGAAAATTTGTATATTATTTTTCGTGAGTGAAAGATTCGACTTATTTTTTTAACGGAAGTTGTCAAACTGACACTCGGAAGACCCGATTTATTATATGAAGAAGAATCCTCATTGTAATTTTAAATACATATGAACTCTTATAATACAGATTTTCTATTATTCAAATTTGGTTTTAATTATTCTATGGCACATGTATATATATATAGCCCTGCCGAACGCTCCAAGGGAGATAGAGTCAATTGTCCGAAACGAGATGTGCCAAAGTTTCTGGAACTAAGATTTTCGGACAATAGTCTCCGTTGCACACTCGAGGCCTGACATTGTTCTCCAAGACTTCGAGAAACGAACTATATTCGTGATCGAATTCTACAGTTCATTTCGTTACCATAACATTGGTATATAAAAATTTCTATCTCCAGTTCATTGTTTACAAACAATTTTCTATTGGAGAATGAATCGCATTGTTTCTGATGGCGAAGATTATATTTAGACTTGTATACAAAAGGATATTTCGTCTTTCAATCGCCAATTTTTCATATGATCTTCAGGTAATAATTTTCTTTTGAAAATATTTTTTTTTTTTTACATGTTATATTTTTTTAGACCATCGTGATGACTTATTTATTCACTCTTTTACTTATACTTTTACATGTTTTTCATGTTGTTTCTATTTTTTTTATATTATTCATTATTTATATGACTATTGTGAACTTTTTCAAATATTTTTACAATAAATTTATTATTCATTACAGGCTTGAAAAAGGGACCACACTGAGTCCGAAACGAAGCCACTTTCCAACTAAATTCCACATGTTTTTATCACTTCGACCTTTGACACCGAAAACTTATTTACATTCATTCAGGGAAATTGAGAGAATTCAAGTAATTTAATAAATATATAAAACTAGAATTGAGAAGTTTAAAAATAGTGTTTGGAATGAATTGCAAATCATGTTTATAAGTACCTTGAGATTCTCGTCTCCAAGTGCATTTCTATAACAGTAGCCGCATTGAGAAATTTCAGCCTCATAATATCGCTCTAATTCGCGATGTTCTGCCAAACATTCGCTGACTTGTGTATTTTTTTGTTGTGTTAACGCAATCAAGTCCTGATGAGCAAGAAGAACAAAACAGTATCAGAAAGTTGAGAAATAAAATAGTTTATACATCAGATTTTCATGTAAAAATATATAAAATTATATGTAAAAATTATGTAAATTCAATTTCATTTAAATTTTAACAGTTAAAACCCTAGGTGTTGATACTGAAGAAAACTCAAATGTCGACAAATCAATTTAAAAATTGAAGAAAATTGTAGAGAATTGAAAATTCGACTGTTGAAAATTCAGTTTTCGATTTTCATTGACTTTGCAATAGTTCAATGTTGAAAGTTCGAAAGTTGGAAATGTTTTCTTGAATTTTGTTCAACTTTGAAACAGTTGAAAACTCTACTGCACATGAATGAAAATTAAAGAATATGGAAAATTTTGCAAAAATACAAATTCAACTGTTCGGGATTCAATTTTTCTTAAAATACCAAAAATATTCAGGGATTGAAAATTATTTTCGCTAACTGACCTCAGCATCATCATGGAATTTCGACACGATGTACTCCATTTGAGAAGTATATTTATGATGTAAGTCTCCTAGCTCTTTCACATAAGGAGTTTCCACGGGTTTCCCTTTGGGATTTACTGCGAAGACTTTCTGTGGACATTAAAAGTAATGATAATATAGGGCATATTTCTTATTTCTGGCAAAAATGCAAAAATTTAAAGTTATATACTTCGCGAATGCACAACGTGTATTAAAGAATTAAACTAGGTTTCTAAATGATTTCGTTATAGAAAGGGATTTTCTGGTTCTAGAGAAACGGAAAAAGAAAGTAGAAACCGAGCGCAAAAGATTTGAAGGTTCTAAATTTGCGTTATGATTACTTGTGGAATATGTCTCGCATGAAAAAATTAGAACCGAGTTTAACGATGAATATTTCGCAGCATACAGTAAAGTAATGACGGGTATCATCGCTCAAACAGCGATCGCGTCCTCAAGTGCTCTCACGCCTCCCACTTCAAAAATTCTTAATACTTCAGGTAACGGAACCAATATAGGAAATCATTCAAATTTAAAAGGAAGTTCCGGTTGATTCTGTAGAGGTAAACTTCTATTGTTATCGTTGCCTCAATTAGGCGAAAGCTACGACACTTGGTCAGGCTTCTATGATTTATTCAAATCTTTCGTGGATGCTGAAAAAGATATTTCAGATATTGCAAAATTGTACCATATAAAAAGCTAATTAAAGAATGAGCCCGTGGAAGTTCTCTTTTCAATTACAATATCCTCAGAAAATCACAAGGTCGCTTGGTGGTTATTAAAAGATCGATATGATAATTGGAACGATATTCGCGAAAGTCACATCAAATCTTTATTAAACCTTTCTATCGTATTAAAGGATTTTCCAGTTCATTTGCTGTTCGATCAAGTTCAAAAGCATATTAGAGTACTTGAAGGGTTACAAGTACCAGTAGAAAACTGGAATGATCTGTTTATAGTTTTAATGAAAGAAAAACTAAACCCTTTATTCGTTAAAAATAGGGAGACTAAAGTTATGAATCAACCCAACCTAAATTCAAAGAAATTTTAACTTTCCTACAGCGTCGCGCGCAATTTGAAGAAGCTCAAGCTTATCAAGCGCCAGTAATGAAGGCTATTCGTCGGATAAAAAATCGTTTTCGAATTCTCGTCCAAATCACAGATCACACCAAGCATATGTCGCTATAATTTAAATTGTTTGCCCAGCAATCATCGGCTTGTCAATTGCACTGCCGATTTATGTTGAAAATGTAATAAAAATCATAATACTCTATGAGATTCTAAAAAACAATCTCCTGGAGAATTGATTTATGAAAATCACATGCCTCCATACAGTAACACCCTAGTAAGTTGTAATGCTTTAATTTCTTCTCATGCTTTACTGGCTACTGCGATCATGGACCTCGTTGATTCTCAAGAAGAAATAAAATCTTGTCGAGTCTTTTTAGATGGCGGATCTCAGGTTAATTTTATTACCGAGAGCACCACTGATTTATTGAGATTGTCTAAAAAATCAGTGGACGTTTCAGTCTCTGGTGTTCACGATATTTCCGCTGATCCTTAACATTCAGTTTCGGCTACTGTAAAGTCTTATTTTTGGAATTATCAACAGGAACTAGATTTTTTCGTTTTGTCGCGTATTACTAAAGACATGCTCTCGATTTCAATTAATCGGGCTTGCTTTGAAATCCCAGAAAATATGCTTTTAGCTAATCCTGATCTTCATAATACAGCTCAAATTGATATTCTTATTGGCGCTCAAGTGTTTTGCACACTTTTATGCATTTGTCAAAATTCTCTAAAAAGTCATCCTGACGCTGTGCTTTGAGAGACGAAACTCGGTTGGATAGTGGCGAGAGAAATAAATAGTCCTTTTCCCTCAATCGGTAGAGTTCAGTGTCACGACACGATACACAAGACGTCTTTCGAAGCAAATCTCACTTGATTTTGGGAAAGAATAGAAATTCCTATTTCAAAGAAATTTTCCGCCGAAGAAGAGACTTGCAAAGCGCATTTTGGAAACAATATGTAGCGTCATGCCGAAGGTCGACATGTAGTTAAATTTTCCTCTAATGGAAGCAAAAGTAAACTAGGTGAATGTCTTTTCACAGCCACTCTTTGATTCAATTATCTAGAAAATCGCTTCGTAAAAAATCAATCATTGAAAAATGAATATAGCAAATTCCTAGAAAAATTTCAATTATTGCATCAAATGTAGCTGAATAATTCAGAAAACTGGCAGAGTCTGGATTTCATCACCGCCGTCATGCTGTCATAAAAAGGATCAGTTCAACCACAAAAAGTCGTGACGTGTTCACTTTCTCTGCTAAAACTTCGTCTGGCATATTTTTTAAATGATTCACTAATGATCGGATCCACTCTCCAGGATGATCTTTTCCCTTTGCTTATTTGCTTTCGCTCACATAGGTACGTTCTCACAGCCGGTATAGTGAAAATATTTCGGAAGATTTCATTGCATCCTGACGATGCCACTTATCAAAAAATTCTTTTTTGAGGTAATCAAAATGGTCCTATTGGAACGTTTAGTTTAAACATCGTCACTTACGGTACATCTTGTGCTTCTTTTCTCGCCGTTCCCGTGCCACATGAGTTAGCCGACGATGAACGATCACAACATCCGATTGCAACCGCAGTGCTGAAAAGAGATGTGCATGTCGACGATCTCCAACTGGTGCAAATACGCAAAAGAAAGTCGCTTCTCATTGTGACGACCTCATGCAACTTTTGCAAAAAGTAGGCTTCCTCCTTCGAAAATGGGCCTTGAATGACCCATCTCTAGTTTCAGAATGCGCAACTATTAATTCTAGTACACATATGTCGCGAAATTTTTCGATCCATTAGACTTGCTGGGTCGAGTCATAATTGAAGCCAAAATAATAATTCAGCTATTATGAAACGCTGAGGTGTCATGGAATTGAGCGGTTCCAAGTAGCGTTCACATGTGGACAGAATTCAAAGGAACAGTTACCACTTTTGAGTAAAATTAAGTTATATCGCCTTATAATCGCTTGTAACTCTTCCAAGGTACAAATGCATGATTTCTTCGACGCTATGCTGAAGGCGTAT